>JARFXV010000401.1:0-600000 GCA_031761425.1 Cosmopolites sordidus | reverse complement strand
GTCTATAATACAAGAAAAGAGTTTAGATTTAAATCTATACGTTTTTATAACGTTCATACTCTAGCTGCTCAATAGTTGCAATATTGTTTATTTTCGTTTTTTGAGGTCCATTTTCTTCTTCTATATCAACTCTTTTATAGTTTTCAAATAAACTGATTCTTGTTTTGACCACCTACAAACAAGTTAGATGTTATGACTCCGAATATCTAATTTTGTATAAATAATTCTACATTACATTATTGATTGATTTATCAATTTGTTTAAATTCTTGATAGCTTAAAGGATCAGGATTTTTTTTTCTGTTGGACCACTTTTTCCATAAAAATGTAGTAAACAAATAAACCTCCGTTACTTCGACCACATTTTTTCACCCATAATTCACATTTTGCACATCTTGAACATGTTTTTAATATATACTTTGCCTGATGATTTATATTTTTTTTTATGATATTGCAGACAAGGTTTGGAAAATTTATAAAATAATATGTATTGGCTTTAAAGAATTTATAGCGTGCATCACTCTTACATAGTCCATAACAACACCGTTTCATTGTTCAGAATAACATAATAATAATGTATTGGAAAAATTTATTTTTCAATTAAGGCATTTATTCTTTTGTTTTTTCTTACTTTTTTTTAATGAATATAATTTATTTAATATTTTATAATTTTAATTATTTGTACGCGGGTTCTTTAACATGCTTGTTTATAGAAAACAGTACGAAAAAAATCGTGATGAAAATGCTTATTGGGCGTAGTCAAAAGAAATTGAATATATATATATATATATATATATATATATATATATATATATATATATATATATATATATATATATATATATATATACATATATATATATATATATATATATATATATATATATATATATATATATATATATATATATATATATATATATATATAAGCCTCATATCAGTAACGTACAAAGTTTTCACTAAGATAATTTCGGAAATAATATTAAAACAACTGAATGACGCACAACCAAGAGAACAAGCAGGATTCAGAAGTGGATTCAGTACAATGGATCACATTCAGGTACATCCAGGTTGTACCGCAGGCCATAGAAAGGCACAACGAATACACCATGCCACTGTGCTTGGCTTTTATCGACTACGAAAAAGCATTTGACTCGATCTCAAAGCATGCAATAATGGATGCACTGCTTAGCCAGGGGGTAGACAAAGCATATGTAAACCTATTAGGATCGATATTTGATGGAGATACAGCGACAATTCACCTTGATGATTCTTGAAGTGGGAATTAATGTAGGATGAGGTGTACGGCAGGGTGAAGCAATATCGCCTATTCTGTTCTCGGCTGGCCTTGAAGAAGTATTCCGTAAACTGGATTAGGAACAGGATGGTGTAAAGATCAATGGTGCAAATTTAAACTATCTTAGATTTGCATATGATATCGTTCTCCTTTCACAAAACCCAGAGAAGCTGCAAAGACGCATATAAGAACTGCTAAGGGCGGGCGAACCATTTAACCTGAAAAAGAGTCAGGTTATGTTCAATAATTTCGCTCAGGACAGAAGAATTTTAGTTAGGAAGGGATTTGGAGGGGAATACCGCCCGGGAAGTGGAACGGCGTGTTAAATGTGGCTGGCAAGCATTTGGCAGGCTCAACATTGTGTTTAAGAGCAGACTCCCATTTTGCCTGAAAAGAAAAGTCTTCAATCAGTGTTCTACCCGTTCTACCCGTTATGACATACGGAAGTGGAAACCTTGACACTCACATCTCAATTAATTCAAAAACTTCAGGTAGCACAGAGGGGAATGGAAAGATGTATGCTTGGCATCACCAAACGAGACAGAAAGTCCTGCGCATGGATCAGGGAACAAACGAAAGTCTGTGACATCATTGGAACAGTAAAGCGATTGAAATGGAGATGGGCAGGCCAAATAGCGAGGCGATGGGATGACAGATGGATCAAGGCAATCCTGGAGTGGATACCGCTTGACAGCAAACGTCCGCGAAGAAGACCGAAAGCACGATGGATTGATGACATCGTTAAGTATATTGGACCAGAATGGCAGAGGAAAGCCCAGGACCGTGAAAGTTGGAAACATGCTGAAGAGGCCTTCATCCTGCAGTGGATTGACACGTGCTGATGATATATATATATATATATATATATATATATATATATATATATATATATATATATATATATATATATATATATATATATAGTTTTTTTCTTGGGGAAATTGGTTGTTATCGGACTGGCGGTCTGCAGTAAAACAAGTGTTTAATCGTCTCAATATTTCGTCATTGTTTTGATGACTTCATCAGGAGACTCTAAAATTATTTTTTTCTTTTTATTATTTAATAAACAATGAAATAGTATAGAACACCAACATGTTAAAATACAAATTCACACAACAATAAATATATAAACTTACAATTAATGACTATATTTTAAAACATGTGTATCTAAATAACGTTCTTGAACGATACGGGCCCAACCAGGAATTAACAATCTTTTTTAAACACTAAAGGTATTTCAACCTACAACCATCGAGGTTGAAAAGACTGGAGCACTTTCAACACGAACATCCATTGTTTGGTGTTATTTGAGAATATGGCAGTAAATACTGCTAAGACCACTCGTATCTGCTTTAAAATTCATCGTGGTCTTATTTTGTCTTATATGACACATCTCTAAAAACAGTCTTTTTTTGTAGTTATTCATCTGTTGTATGACTTTTACATTGTCGAAATCCATATTATGTCCAGTACTCAGGAAATGGTCAACCACAGCACATCTGTTGTTGTGATTACGGCAGTCACTCTTGTGCAATGTCATTCTCTGTTTAAGCCACTGACTGGTCTGTCCTATATAAGACTGTTCACAATCTTTGCAGGTCAGTTTATAAATTACATTTGATTGTAGCCCGATTGGAATGGTATCTTTGATTTTGGTGAACAGATTAGCGATCGTTAGTTGATTGTATTGACTGATTTTTATGTGAGGAAAGTCCTTGAATACTTTTGTCACCCCTTGGGATAGACCATTCACTTTTGGGATTTTTTTGTAAACTAATTCTGGCCCGTTGTCATCTAAAGGGCCATCATAGAATTGTGTGCTGTATATCAATCGTTTCAATATATTTTTCGGGTAACCATTGCTCAGAAACAATTCGTATAGAATTTTTAATTTTTTTTGTAACAGAGTGCTATGGCTGATCCGTGTGATCCTGTTTTTCATTTGGACAATTGTGTTATATTTTTGGCTTCTGGAGTGATTTGAATGGTAGTTGATGAATCTACCTGCCGCAGTGGGTTTCTGGTACCAATCCAAGATTATCTTGTTGTTATGTAATCTTATTACCTTGGTGTCCAGAATTAGTTACATTTGTTAGAATTAGTTTACAAAAAAATCCCAAAAGTGAATGGTCTATCCCAAGGGGTGACAAAAGTATTCAAGGACTTAAGGAACAAGGACAAGGAAAAGACTCCAGTCTTTTCAACCTCGATGGTTGTAGGTTGAAATACCTTAGTGTTTAAAAAAGATTGTTAATTCCTGGTTGGGCCCGTATCGTTCAAGAACGTTATTTAGGTACACATGTTTTAAACTATAGTCATTAATTGTAAGCTTATATATTTATTGTTGTGTGAATTTGTATTTTAACATGTTGGTGTTCTATACTATTTCATTGTTTATTAAATAATAAAAAGAAAAAAATAATTTTAGAGTCTCCTGATGAAGTCATCAAAACAATGACGAAATATTGAGACGATTAAACACTTGTTTTACTGCAGACCGCCAGCCCGATAACAACCAATTTCCCCAAGAAAAAAACTATAAATTGCACGGTCGAGAAACATATCAAATTATATATATATATATATATATATATATATATATATATATATATATATATATATATATATATATATATATATATAAACAGATTGTTTGTAGTTTATTTTCTAGAGTTTGAATTCTTCTTCGACATCTCACTTTTCAGTACGCTGAAAAATTAATAGTGATATTAAAATGAATATTAAAGATAATACCGTTCCCTTCAGAATATTTATTTTTCAAAGCTCGTTTATGTCTCGTTCTTTCTCTGAAACCAACCCAGTAAATGGATAAAATCCCAAGTTAATGAACGAAAACCATCGTATATCACTTGGGCAGGATACATCTTTTTGTTTTAATAACAACGCGTATATTTTTAACTGGAATAAGTGTAGTGTAGAATGCGACCAAAATACCCCAAGCTAAACAGAGATGCGCCCCATTGCGCCGGCTAATGATGTAGATTTCGTTTCGTCCCATTCGTCTCGGCAATTCTGATCGTTTTTGTTTTTTCGATGAGTATAATTTGTGATATTTGTTAGGGAAAGAAAAAAATTATTCGCTGAATTGTAATTTAAATTTAGTATAACTAATATTATAATAAAAAATATTATTGCACACTAAGTATTTTTTCAATAATAGAATGAATTGTAGAAAAATAGTGAGTTTCGTAACATTCATCTCATTCTGATCGTTCTTGAAATTATGAAACCATTTGAAATGTATATAGAAGTCATGTTTTTCTAGATTGTAATATAGTAATATTATTATAATATTTTATGTGGAATAACATTCAATGGCATTAATGTTTAAAAACAATTTCGGACAAATGCCCGCTGTGGTTACTTCTAACAAAGCGCTTTCTGTCAATTCAATTTCCGACCACTTTTTTAAGCAACTGTGGGTCTTATGTCCCGCAATTGTCCGAGTTATGTTGGCTTCCAAGGCGGCAATAGTTGCTGGTTTATCGGCATAGATCAAAAATTGAACATAGGGGAGAGTGGCGGAAACACGAATACCTAAGGGAAAACTTAAATAAGACAGCGGAATTATGACATGGAGTTTATTTTTTGCTTCTTAATTAAGTTTAACTATCCACCTGACTACTTCAAAAATCAACAATTAAATTTTTGTAATAAAATGTAACATTATCGAAAAAAAATAAAACCGATAGTGTTCGGGTCAACATTACAGTACACCTGAACTAACATTTATAACCTATAATCAGTCTTAATCACGACAGAGATCACATTTATAACCCGCCGATGTTGATTGGCCATCTGTACATTTCTCATGAGCCCAATTTATATTTTTCATAATATAAAAATACAATAATAGTCATAATTTTTGTTATTTCCTTTTTTTTTGTCTTGGACAGAATCTTTAAAGTCTTTAATATTCATTACATTTTTCAGTATTTTTCTAGTTTCATTGTTTTTCCATCACAGCTTTTCAGTCTTTTCATTTCAGTTTGTTTCCTTGGTACTTTTTCAGCTTTTCTTTTGCTCGGTTCTTATTTTCCTTTCTTTCTAGTTAATCTTTTACAGGTGTGCTTGTTAAAATAATCGTTTTTTTCCTTCTAATGTTGCGCTTAGATGTTTTGGACGGAATATTAGGCAATTCAACGATTTTGGATAGAAAAGCTGACAACGTGCTCATCATTTCAGTTGCAACTAAATTGCCATGTCCACCAAGAGTATCTATTACTGAACCAGAATATTGTACCATAGAACTTGGTATTGATTGGAAATAGACAACACGTATATCAGAAGATTGGACATCGAAACCTTGCACATGGCAAACTTGTGTAGCTGCAGGTATATCAGAAGTTTTTTCACCGGCTTGTTCACCACAATCTTGTAAAAAAGAATTGTGAGCATCGGGAGCTTATTGGTCAAAAGTTACTTAGACAGTATTATTAGAGTGATTATTTGGAGGATGGACATCGGTGTTTTGTGTTTGATTTCTTGTTGCCTGTAATGTAGTATTCTGGGAAATGTATGCTGAATCGTATCAATTTCAATTGGGCGCAAGGGATATATTCCTGCAGATCTAAAGCCAAAGCCAATCTCGTATTGTGCGATTGGGTTTTCAAATCGATCTGACATAATTCTCACATTCTTGTATGCACTCTTGAGAGGCTCAAAAAAAGTTAAATTTTAAGACTGGAATCTATGTGAGGTATATGGCGGCAGGGCCAACACAATGGTTCCATAGTTTCTGCACAGTGTGTATGCACTAAGACTGACATGACTCTCATGATTGTTTAAAATTAACACTATTGGATTTTCTTTTGCAGACTTTGCAAAAGAAATGAAGTGGTGTAGACAGTCAATAAATAAGCTTTCATTTATCCATCGCGAGTCTGATACAAATCCAAGCATGTTAGGGTTGCTGCCTTTTAGTAACAGAGCATTCATTAATTCTTTTTAAAATATAAAAAATGGAGGAATATATTGGCCAGCCGCACTAAATGCACAAATAACTATAGTTGTAGATCCTTTTCCGGCACTTGTTACCTTGCCCACTTGTTTTTCACTTTTGCTGCTAATATTTTCGAATTTGTTTAAACAGTTGATATACCTGTCTCATCAACGTTAAATATTAGTTAGTTAAATATCAAGTTGTCCTTCAATTTATCATAGAATATTTTAACGTCGGCTTTCTAAAAAGCATTGATACGATTCAACGAAGTTCCCTCAAGTATCCTCAAAGAAATTCTGGAATGTCTTTTCATAAAATTATAATACTTTAATCTTACTTAAATTAATACTTAAGTCTTTTCCAGCTAATAATAATACTCAAGTCTTTTCCGGCTAGCTGTTTTACGTAGTCAAAATTATGAGAAAGGTTATTCCGCAAGATGGAAAGCTATTTGGCGAACTTTTTTCATCGATAATCCATAAAATAGTTTGCTGCATTTTATAATATAGTCCTCGAATTCTAATTCTTGTGCGTCTGAAAATAATGGTTTTCTACCAGTTCTGGGTTGCTTTGTAACAATCCTTTTCAGATTGTCAAAAATTGTAGTTTTTGGCATTGAATAATCCTCTGCTGTTTTGCCACTACTTATTTTTTTTGGTATTGACATCATCAATTGCTTTTTGGAGATATTTTACTTTATACTTTGTTTCCGTTTTTCTGATGTAATTTCGAGACATGTAAAACAATTATAAGAAAAGAAATAATGAAACGACGAACTATCGAAAGAGGGCCGAACGTTCGAGATTATTCGACATGCTCTGTTCGCCATTGTCCCGCAGAATCAAAACAATTAAAATAACAAACATTATTTTAGGTTATATTACATTTGCTGTTAGCATTACTGCCATTAGAATCATTTATTTTTCAGTATACCAGTCTGTAAACGTTATATTACTATTGTTGATAAAAATAAAGCTACATTAAGTTACATTTATAAAAAAAATTACATAAAAAAAAATATTCATACTTTGACTCATGCGTGCGTCTGTTTCTCCCGTGCGTCCGTGTTGTCTGACACTTCAGGTACCGTAATCTTTAAGATGGAGGTAAACAAAATACTGTCATCTCTTTCTAACATATTAGAACTGTTGCGTTTGGGATTATTCGGCGTTCGTGTTTCCCCCACTTTCCCCTAACCCCAAGGAAAATAATCTAAAGACCTTAAATCTCATGACTTTGGTAGTCCATTATCAGGACCGTTCCTTGAAATAATTTTCTTGATGAATTGTTCCCTCAACGAATCGATCGTTACGTTAGCTGTATGAGCTGTCCTGTTGGAAACACATCTCCTCCAAATCAATATCACTCAAATTAGGAATTAAATAATTATTGATCATCACTGTGTAACGAATCCTATTAACGAATTGATAAGTTTGGATCTTCATCAATATTGTCAGTAATAGTGGATATTTTTTTCAGAATGTTCAATTTTTTGTCTTGTTTTTATTTTAATATTGAGCAGCGTGAAATGCGTTCAGAATTTGTGGATAATTCGGTGAATACATCGCTCGGTTGGGCGATTATGTGCACCATAAAATACTATAAGTTTGGCGCACGCAACACTGATATTGAGAATAAATTTCGACAATATGCAAACGTTGCTCCGATGTTAAACGTTCCATAATGGGCCATAATGACATTTGCCATGATAATTTAAGAAGCTTAGACACATTAAAAAAATCACCCTTTATATGAAACAAATAAATATAATAATTACAAAATTACATTAAAATATAAATAATATATTTAATATTTAAAAAAATACAATTCACTTCGGATTATTTCCAAGATAATATGGCTGGTTAATATTTTATGGTTGATAGGCTATTTAAGTTTCCACTCAACAAGAAAAGTTATGCTCGAGAGATAAAATTAATTATGTAAGTAACTGAGATGAGGGATTAAACAGAAATATAGTAGATCAATTCTTCTATTGGATCCTTTGGTGAGAAACACTAAACTTGAAGAGATTTACCACTAAACACCAAATAACTTTTTTTGAACTGTTCGATGCACGTTTCGCTAACCATGTTAGGATCATTAGGAGATATAAACGAGACAGAAAGAATATATTGCCCATATTAGATATGGGAGAAATGAAAAATCTTGTGTTGCCCAACATGCAATCGAACATGACCACAATATAGATATTACTAATTTAAAACTGGTTAAAAGTGTAAATAACAATAAGGCTTTGGATGCATATGAAAGCAGTTAAATACTAAAATATAAGAAAATCATGAACCTGGATAAAGGACCTATTCTGTTAAGTCAACTTTTTCCGATATTAACGTATGGCTTAGTAAACTTCACGGTTCATGATTTTTACACGCTTCGTTAGGTGGGGTTTTTCATATAAATAAAACATAGTTTAGTTTTAGAATTAGATTAAATCATCTTTTGAAGATGCTAACATGGTTAGCGAAACGTGCGTCGAGCAGTTAAAAAAAAAAGTGATTTGGTGTTTAGTGGTAAATTCTCTTCAAGTTTGGAAATATAGTAAATAGAGAAATAGGTTAAATATAAAAATAGATACTTGATAGAAAACATGTGTTTTAGACGGTAATAAAAGAATCTTCAAACTTTTCAATCGGAGGAAGATCAAACGATCCGTTACATGCCAATATCCTTTGATGCCCAGTTAATATGAGAATTAGGTAAAATTTTTAGAAAAATGAATATAATGATCGTTTAAAACCTAACGATAAATTAGAAGAAATATTTGAGAATCGGAAGAGAATCAAAATTTTAATGTTTTGTTTCCATATTTTTGTTACATTCCGAAAAACCCCAGGACATTATTACGTATCCAGAAAAATGATAAGTCGGACTTAATGACACATCGGTCAAGTCTCCGGCCTGACAAATAAAACACACTTTTTTTCCCAAATTTTGACTTTATTCATCAATATATTCTTCTTGAGGAGCAATAGAATCTTTCCAAAGCTTTTCTAACATTTCTACACCTTTTTATAGAACGATTTCTCCCTGCCTTGGAACGAAATTTCCTACCGGCGAGCATTTTTTTTATGTCTGAGAACAGGAAATAGTCGCTGGGGGCCAGATCTGGAGAAAACGGTGAGTGAGGAAGCAATTCGAAGTGCAATTCATACAATTTAGCCATCGTTGCCAATAATTTGTGACACTGTGCATTGTCTTGGTGCATTGTCTTGGCGACTCACTCTTTCAGACGCACTAATAACTCTATGTAATATTCGCTATTGATAATCGATAAACAATATCCCATGCGCATTTCAAAATACAGATGCCATAACCTTGCCCATCGATGATTGTGTTCATCGGTTGCTATCCACTAAGCTGACTGCCGATTTGACTTCGGAGTGTAGTGATGGATCCATGTTTCTGAATCAAGCAAAAACAGTTCCGCAAGCACCATATTCACCAGATATTGCTCCGTGTAACTTTTTTTTATTTTTTTTCAACTAAAGAAACTGTTTCGCAGATACCTTTTTGAGTTCATAGAAACCATTCAAGGAAGTTCGCTGGCCGCTTTGAAAATACCAGAAGTAATAATTTCTAATTTTTTAAAGAGATGGCGCTGGAAACAAAGGTCGATTCAAAGTCTAATCTCTTATATTATTTTGTTGCGACGACAGTACCTTTCAAAACACCGTTAATATTTATTAAACGATTTCGAGTTAGCATCATATTATTTTCATGTGGTAAACATGTCGAGTTTCAAGCCAAATAAAGTGCATTTGCGGCACGTACTGCTTTTCCTGTTTAATCAAAAGAAAAACGCGAGTGAAAGCCGTCGTATACTTGTTGATATGGTGACAATTTTCCATTGCAAGATGCTTGTGAGCGGTGGTTTACACCAGAGGTTTCCAACTTGTTTTAGATCACCGCCCCCTTTACAAGAAAAAAAAGTCTAACGCCCTCTCTTCCATGTTAATTATACCGAATATTAAAATATATATTGGACATTGGTCAGTGGCAGCTAGTGGGTTTTTATAGTGGGAGGGTGTAGAAGAAAATAAAATAAATAAATAAATAAACAGACAGTTCCAAGCAGCAAACACCTTCCCAAAACAATGTTTTCTGGAGACCAGTAGTTCTCACAATTGATGCATCATAATTGTTCGTAGAACGGACATCGTAAGAATGCATATTTACTCTTTGTACCAAAAAAGTATTCAAATAATGGGGCAACAAATTATGTTTTATTTTATATATCAATCGAATGTTAGCCCCTTTAATTGCCTGCGCAACTGAAAACTAGTCCAATGACCACAACGTTACCTCTATTGGTGTAGACCTATTACAGTTCAATGTATGTGTTTGGAGTATTCTGCTGTATTTGGAGTCTACTCCTTATTACATGATATCAGCACAGTCATGCAATAAGTAAAATGGGGTGAAACTATAATATCATATACAAGCCTCTTCGACCAGAGTAATAAATGTGACGATATACGACTAAAGAACCCTATTTTTTCCCAATCGTTCTACATAGATAACTGACGATCACAAAATGTTAGCTTAGGATCCAACAGTCCTCCTAAGTATTTAATTTCATTTACAATTTCAACCACAGTTGTTTATATTTATTTTTAACCCTAACTTATTAAATATTTTGCAGTTTGCTTTAGATCCTATCACCATACACCGTGTTTTCAGTTCGTTTAGTTTAAGTTTTTTTTACATAGCCATCCAAATAGTATTGCCAGTTCACTATTCAATGTTTCAACCATTTCAACCAAATTATACCCAGACACCGATATGAGAGTATCATCTGCAAAAAGACTAATAAATCATTTATCCAATATTGTAGAAATGTCGTTGACATATATCAAAAACAGCAACGCGCCCAAAACACTACCCTGGGGAACTCCCCAAGCACTTTCCCTCTTTGCCGACACTTTTCCCTCAAGCCTTGTTCTATGATGTATGTCTGTTAAGTAACTCTTGATCCATTTCAAGGCTTTTGATCTTACACCATAACTTAATAATTTTATACACAGTATATTCCGGTCAATAGGTTCGAATGCTCGCTTGAAATCTATAAACACATTAAGCACAGTTTTCTCGTCCTTTATATCGTTCCTCCATGTTGCGCATGCATGTTGAATAGCCGTCTCACAAGAATGTTTTGTTCTAAGCCCTGATTGAACAGAAAATAACAATTAATTGGTTCCAAAATAAGTCTTCAACTCTGTACATACAACAGTCTCAATGATTTTATCAACAACAGGTAATAAATTAATTGGTCTAAAATCACTTGGTACAATAGGCTTTGGTATTTTCGGAATTGGCACAATTATGCTGATTTTTAAATCCTCAAGAAATGTGTTCGTTTCAAAACTTGTATTAATTACAATAAAGTACAATAAAGGATAACTGATGATCATTTTTTTTTTCATTAACCTTATCTTAATTTCATTGTCACTCGTACTTGGACTTTTTAAGCTAAACACAAGTTTTCTGAATTTGTTTAGTGTAACATGTCTTGCATACTTTGACATTACTGCTCCAGTCCCGTTCTTCGATACTCTGTTCTACTACATTCAAACTATCGCAGTAAAAGTTATTAAAGTTCTCCTCCATAAGTCCATAGTGGCGGTTAATCGGCACTCCCCTTACCATTGTAAATTTTTTATTGTTCTCCACATCTTCCTCCTGTCCCCTCTACAAGCATGTATATCATTATTAAGGTACTTTTTCTTCTCAAGTCGCATCATCAACAATGCAATATTTCTTTTCTGCTTATAAATTTGTGACTCGTGTTCATTCCTGTGAAAGAAAACTTTCTATACGCTCTTTTACTAATTTTAACGGAGCAACCATATCAATAGCATCATGTAGATTTTGCATAAAATCAACATATCATTTAATAACATCAACCGAATTGTAGTCCCAATCATTGCCTATCAACTCTGTAATCAGCCTCGACACTGCTTGCTCATTCAGATTCCGAGCACGTGTGTCGAGGTGTTTCACATACAAGTTTAAACTGGGTACCAATAATCTTGTGATCACTTATCATCGGAAAATCTCTAACAAGCTCAACAGCTCCAAAATCATTGGTAATTTTGTGATCAATCAGTGTTTGTGAGACACCACTATTGTGGGTTTCCCTAGTAACAATATGTGTGAAACCTGCTCCCCTGACTCACTGCTGTTCTTCAATAAATCGATATTTATATCACCCAGAAGAAAGGTTTTATTTCTTTGAAATATACTGTCATTTAGGTTTTCTTCCAAATAGTTTAAAAAGTCACTTACAGAGGCGTTAGGCGTTCTGTAGCAGGCCGCAACTAAAAAAAAACAGCTTATTTATGTGTATCTTAACTGTTACGACCCAATAACTGGTTAGAAACTGGTTCTGTCTCGATTCTGAAATAACTGGTTCTGTCTCGACAGAAACCACCCAATATTTCAAGCTAGATTTAATATGAATAATATTACTCCCCTTATGACGAATAGTGCTGCTGAAGATGTTTTTTACTTTCCCCTTCCTCCTTTTTACTTTTCGTGCTCTTGAAACTCTATACAGGAGGTGAACCAGGAAAATGAGTTAAAGGAAAGAAACTGAACGGAAATTAAATATGGTGTTTTGCTCTGAATACACCATATGGCGTAACTATGCCGTTGAGGCCCGTGGCAAATTCATCGGATGACACATGAGGACCGTCCCTCAATGTAAAGAAACTGAACCAACGGTGTATTTTCTTTTTCATAAATCACCACGTAAAGTACGTACAAACGTTGTTATAATGATTGTGTACATTTTCATTGGTTTTCTAGTAACGTTTAATTTAAAGCCTGAAATAACAATTTTATTTTTAGTAAAAATTTTAATTATTAAAATTTTTTTTGGGACTTTCTGTACAGCAAAAATGTAAATGACACCATCAAAGTCCAAATTTTGGGCCATGGAATATTCGATGGATAGAAGTTGCGTAACCTTTCTTTCTGTTGCGTCCCACAGAATTTCTTAAACAAGTGTAATAAGTAATCAATTTTAATTTTGAAAATGATCATTCGGCACTGACAGTAGTCACAGCAATAGTTACCAATAACAGAAATACAGTGCACACTTCAGGAAGGCCTGAAGAAATGATTCTTTATGCTTAATAAATTAATAAGTTCTCCTATAGAAGATGACTTTTCTGCTTCGTGTCTAAAAGTGTATCAAAAACTGAGGATCTTCTTGGCAAACGAGACAGATATGCCTTTTTTATATAAATCAACAAATTCTAAAGCCTTTTCCAATAAATCGGTATCATTTAAATTGTGCTACGTGGTAGATTGCAAGACACTGAATTTGGACATTTCATTTATTCCTAGGAAGCGTGATGTCAATTGAATAATGATGATGTCCAATACACGATAGAATACGTTCACTTTAAACAGGCTTTAATAATAACGTTAATAACGTTTCACTTTCCTCTGACGAGCTTTAGTAAATTTAGAGTTGATAGACCATTTTTCTGCTACACTATTTGCTTGCGTTTTTAAATCTCCAAATTCATGTCGATACTTTTCAAGTTTTTCCAGGCAGACTTGCAAACTCTTTAAGACATTTGAAAGATCGATGGCTTTAGATTGAAGTGCTTTAGAGGCCGCGTCGATGGTCTGTAAAATTTTGTAATGGAAAACTAGTAACATAATAAAATTGTAGTTTTCTACTTTCTTCTTCAGTGAAATAACTTCATTTCTCTTATTTGCTTTGGAATTTTATAGAATAATTTTTGTTAGGGCTTTTTGAACTTCAACAAATCGAACTTTTAAAGCAAAAATGGCGTCGAAACGTCAAGCCTATCTAGTTGGATTTAATATATTCCATCTTTTGATACTATACCTACAAAAATTATAAATTTGTTGCACAGTTTCAAAAAATGTTTGCATTTCTATAACCTCTTTTACTGCATCAGTAACTACCAGATTTAAATTATGAGTGCCTTTCATGTTTTAGCACCATCATATCCTTGTCCCCTGCACTTATTCAGAGAAATATTTTTGTCATTTATGGATTTTATTATCTGATTGGACATTGCTAAGGCAGTTTGATCCTTAACTTCACGAAATCCTATAAATGGCTCTTTAATTACGAGCGCCTTTGGAGTTCTATTTTCATCTTTCTCGATCACAGTTACGGTGAAGTTCACACGATTAATTTGCTTTCGAAATATCTTGAGTCGCATCAAATATAATGTAGTAAAATGATGCGGTTATTATTTCATTTACCAGCCTGTTTTCCACTTTTTGGACCAAAACAGCAATAAAATAATTTTGTATTTATGGACTTAAGTATTTTGTCTGACCCTTTGGCTTACTTAACAATTCTTGTAAAACAGGATCGTATTTCGCTAATAACTCAACAATACTCAAAAAAAAATTCTCTTGGACTTGAATCATTGCTGAAGGCCTTTTCTCTATGGTCACGAAAAGCTAAATTACAGATTGAAAGTGTCAGAGTAACATAACAGAAGAAATCTAATGAGTATTTGGCGCCAGAAAGATGTTTCTCTCTTGATTATGGACTCTCCGGAGTTCCATTTTTATCTTTTTCGATCACTATCTAAACTAAAGGAACCTATCTAAACTAAAGGAAGTCTTAAAAGACAGTGGCAATAGATTTTTTTTGGAAAAATATTATTATATTGTTTCTGTCTGGCGTAAAACTTGAATGTACATGGCTATCCTATTCACCTATTCGTCCAAAAGGCATATTGTGAACCATGTTGGTTATTCACAAATAGGGCATCTAAAAATATTCAAAATGTTTGGATAGAAGGTTATAACGATTGGAAACATATTGTACAAGCCATAGAAAGATGCGAGACTACGAAAAACATTTGCATTCATGTCTTGTATATCGCCAATGAAGGTTACATAGAATACTAGGTGAAGAGCCAGTTACTGTGTGATTGAAAAAGATAAAAATGGAACTGTAAAGAGTCCATAATCAAGAAACAAACATTTTTCTGGCGCCAAATACTCACTAGACTCCTTGATGTTACTCTGACACTTTCAATCTGTAATTTAGCTTTTCGTGGCCATAGAGAAAATATATACGAAAAAGGTATTTCGAAAACAAATTAATTGTGTGAACTTTACCGTTACTATGTGATCGAGAAAGATGAAAATAGAACTCCAAAGGCGCTCGTAATTAAAGAGCCATTTATAGAATTTCATGAAGTTAAGGATCAAACTGCCTTAGCAATGTCCAATCAGATAATAAAATCCATAAATGACAAAAATACTTCTCTGAATAAGTGCCGTGGAAAAGGATATGATGGTGCTAAAACATGAAAGGCACTCATAATTTAAATCTGGTAGTTACTGATGCAGTAAAAGAGGTTATAGAAATGCAAACATTTTTTGAAACTGCGCAACAAATTTATAATTTTTGTGGGTATAGTATCAAAAGATGGAATATATTAAATCCAACTAGATAGGCATGACGTTTTGACGCCATTTTTGCTTTAAAAGTTCGATTTGTTGAAGTTCAAAAAGCACTTACAAAAGTTATTATATAACATTCCAAAGCAAATAAGAGAAATGAAGTTATTTCACTGAAGAAGAAAGTCGAAAACTACAATTTTATTATGTTACTGGTTTTCCATTACAAAATTTTACAGACCATCGACGCGGCCTCTAAAATACTTCAATCTAAAGCCATCGATCTTTCAGATACCTTAAAGCGTCTGCAAGTCTGTTTGGAAAAACTTGAAAAGTATCGACATGAATTTGTAGATTTAAAAACGCAAGCAAATAGTGCAGCAGAAAAATGGTCTATCAACTCTAAATTTACCAAAACTCGTCAGAGGAAAGTGAAACGTTATTAACGTTATTATTAAAGCCTGTTTAAAGTGAACGTATTCTATCGTGTATTGGATATCATCATTATTCAATTGACATCACGCTTCCTAGGAATAAATGAAATGTCCAATTACAGTGTCTTGCAACCTACCACGTAGCACAATTTAAATGATACCGATTTATTGGAAAAGGCTTTAGAATTTGTTGATTTATATAAAAAAGGCATATCTGTCTCGTTTGCCAAGGAGATCCTCAGTTTTTGATACACTTTTAGACACGAAGCAGAAAAGTCATCTTCTATAGGAGAACTTATTAATTTATTAATCATAAAGAATAATTTCTTCAAGCTTTCCTGAAGTGTGCACTGTATTTCTGTTATTGGTAACTATTGCTGTGACTACTGTCAGTGCCGAACGATCATTTTCAAAATTGAAATTGATTACTTATTACACTTATTTAAGAAATTCTGTGGGACACAACAGAAAGAAAGGTTACGCAACTTAACTATTATATCCATCGAACATTCCATGGCCCGAAATTTGAACTTTGATAATGTCATTAACATTTTTGCTGTACAGAAAACCCCACAATTTTTTTTAATAATTAAAATTTTTACTAAAAATAAAATAGTTATTTCAGTCTTTAAATTAAACGTTACTTGAAAATCAATGAAAAATGTACAAAATCATTGTAATAGCGTTTGTACTTACTTTATGTGGTGATTTATGAAAAAGAAACTACAACGTTGGTTCAGCTTCTTTATATTGAGAGAGGGTCCCATCCGATGAATTTACCACGGGCCTCAACGGCATAGTTACGCCATATGGTGTTTTCAGAGCAAAACACCATATTTAATTTCCGTTCAGTTTCTTTTCTTTAACTCATTTTCCTGGTTCACCTCCTGTATAGGGTTTCAAGAGCACGAAAAGTAAAAAGGAGAAAGGGGAAAGTAAAAAAAATCTTCTAAAAAAATGGAGGATGGACTTCAATTACAAACAGATTTAATGGTCATTGTCCTATGGTGAGTTAAGTAAAATTTTATTATCTAGGGACCTATTTGAAAATCTGATGTCTGACAGTTACATCCGTATTTCAGCACAGCAAAGTGTGTGTATGATACTAAGAAATGTAAAATTTTTGGTTGCGAAGCATTTCCCTATCCCCTTTCCAAAATTTGGTTATACGTGCCCCAACTGTTTTTTCCCCCACGAACCGCCGCTGGTGACGATGAAAAATCGTCTACTGAAGAACTATCTAAATAGAATACTCAGAAGAAGAAACTTCATGTGCGATTTGTTTAGACACGGGCAAATGTGGAGAGATGTGGTACTGTTGCAGAAGTTGCGGAAACTGGGTGCATAAAGAATGTTCTGGCAGTGATAATCCAGCTTATAATATTGTGCTTTTTGTTCTAATCCTTAAAATGATATGATTTAATGATATGATTTATGTTACAAATAGTTCTCTATATTAACAACAAAGATTTGCTTGATGTCATTATATTAAGTTTTATATTTGAGACTGATTAAAAACTATGGCTCCCATTTCACATATGAGCGCTAAATGAGCTTTCATTTCCCGAGATATGGAGTAATGAGAGCGAATGACTTTCTTTGGAAACTCTCTTATTTTACTGAAATGTACAACTATAGTTGATATAAACTGTGATTATCTGATACTCAAATAAACAAGGTTTATGTTCCTAATTAAAAATTATAATAATTGAAACAAATGTGACAAGTGGTGGCGGCTCGTGAGGGAAGGCGTTGGGGCGCCATCCCTCCAGCATTTATCACAGTAAACAATTTTTTAGGACAAAACACCATATTTTATTTCCGTTCAGTTTCTTTCCTTTAACTCATTTTCCTGGTTCACCTCCTGTATAGGGTTTTAATAGCACGAAAAGTAAAAGGAAGGAAGGGGAAAATAAAAAAAAATTAGAAGCACAATTTTCTTCTACGCCCTCCCACTTTAAAAACCCACGAGCTGCCACTGAATGTGACTTTAATTAACAATTTTACTTAGTAGGTTCCAATTCCCCCGTGCGCCCCTAAGGATTTATGCTAACAATTCTGATAAATCCATAAAAAATTCTTGAAAGATGATTTAAAAGGTTTTTAAAAGCATCGTCATAATGAAATTCGTAACGAATGAAATCCTTGGTTGCCATTCTCAATTAGTAAAACTTATTCAATATATATAATATATATAATTATTCAATATTATAATATAATTCATTTCAACAGTTTCCTCAAATTATCATTTTTGGTACTAGCAAATATGAACCACAGAAACTTATTTGTACACTAAATACATATCGGTCATTGCACCTGATGCCAATAAATCCCATAGACCCTATCTCAAAGAACCCCTCCTGATCAAGTAATAAAACGCCCAATCCCAAAAACCATCATAGCCCCTCCCCTTCAATCCCAACGGCCCAACCAATTAGACCTAGTCTCCGCCCATCGTATCGCTCCATTGGCCTTAACCATCCATTTTGCGCCAGTCTGGGAGTCGACGTTCTGAAACAATCACCAAACATTAATATTGTGAGGAGAGACCGTAAAGTTCCACTCAAATGGTCAGCGCGAGTTGAGCGTGAAGCGAACGCATCAGCCGAAAAATTGAACCTGGAAGGCGCCATTACCATCTAAAAAACTAAAAAAAGCAGCTGCTGAAGAGGAGTAGGAAATCCTTACTAGACGGTTTGGCGCGAAGCGTGGCGATTTTATCTGGACGAACGCACCGTTTCGCTTGGGAAAGTGTAAAATTGGTCGCCGGGTGTGCGAAAGTGTTGTTGTCACGGTCAGGGCGAATTTCGGTTGTTCTTTTCCTTGTTTTTCACACCAATCGGTTAGTGTTGAGTTTATTTTTAGGCGCTTTTATCCATAGAACTGTGATTTTTGAGATTTTCAGAAAATTACTTATAATTTCAAGCCAACAAAAATGGACAGTGGTAAGTACAAAATAAATAATGATTTTGTTTCGCTTGATGAAACGCTGAATATTGATGGTAATTAATTATAACTAGTGTAGTAGCCTATCGATGCTTAATTATACACAGTATGTCGGAAAAATAAGAGAACCTTTTAAAGTAAAAAAAAAAACAAATAATTAATTGGCCAAAATTATTTATTTTTATTCAAAATACATCTCTTCCGCGTCAATACACCGCTGGGCACGTTCAATTAATGTTAGTATAGATTTTTTTACGTCGTTTTTCGGAATCTCCCCAATGACCTTTGTCGGGGCTTCTTGAACTTGTGTAACACGTCATAAAACGTTCCTCTCATGGCTAATTTAAGTTTTGGGGACAGGAAATAGTCACCCGGAGGTAAATCAGGCGAATGCGGAGAATATTGAAACATGCAGACTTGTTTTTTCGCCAAAAATTCAGAAACAGCGACGCTTCTGTCGGATGGTGTATTATGGTGCAGCAAAAACCAACTTCGCGGTCCTCACTTGAATGATTCTCTTCCACAAACGGTCCATGATACCCAGATAATATTAATCAGTGACATTTTGACCCTGTTGAACGAATTCCCGAAATATAATACCTCAGGTCACCCGGAGATAAATCAGGCGAATACGGAGGATATTGAAACATGCAGACTTGTTTTTTCGCCAAAAATTCACAAACAGCGACGCTTCTGTGAGATGGTGCATTATGGTGCAGCAAAAACCAACTTCACAGTCCTCACTTGAATGATTCTCTTCAACAAACGGTCCATAATACCCAGATAATATTAATCAGTGGCGTGGCGATTGACATTTTGACCCTGTTGAACATATTCCCAAAGTCTGATACTTTTAGAGTCGTAAAATCAACATTGTCTCGATTTCGGACAGCTTGGGCGCTTCCACGTAGCACTTTAGCGCTTTGTTTGAGAATCATACTTAAAACACTAAGTTTCATTGCCAGATGCGTGGTCGATCCATCGGAATCAATTCCAGTTGCAGTTCAGAGTGTGCAGTTCCGTCCGGCTGTTTTAATAAGTCTCTGCAATGATCAACGCGTGCAATTTTGGTTTTAATTTAAGGTATGAGGTACAAATCGAGCACAATATTTCCGTTTGTTTAAATCCTTTGTCAAAATTTCGTTAATCATGTCTTCGGTCGTTCTTAATTCCGCATCTTAGTCATCAGGTCATTGTAATTTTTTTTTATTGGCCGGCCTGGCTTTGGGTCGTCTTCCAAAACATCACGACCGTCCTGGAATCGCTTATACCGCTCGAACACACGTGTACGGGATATGCAATCATCACCATAAACTTGTTTCACCAATTGAAATGTTTCTGTAAACTTTTATCGAGTTTGTAACAAAATTTACTACTAACTCTTTGTTCAATCCTGTTTTTGTGAAAAGGTGACAAAAGGTATTGTAACTTTATATAGTTTTGTTTTATAAAGGATATATACAGCTTTCAGATTATATATTGTTTCAATAGATGGGGTCAGTTGTTTTTTTTAATTAAAAAATTCCGTTATTTTTTCGACATACTGTGTAATATATTGTTTTTGGACACGTATACTTTATAATTAAGTGGATGAAAATATTAAAATATACGTTGATTATTTAGTTGTTTAGAAAAAAATACAATACAATATTATTTGTTACGTTCAATATTTGTTCACATACTAGTAACAATTATATATTAATATTCAATTCAAAGAAAAACACAGTGAAGTGTAATAATTATATATAATGATGGGATGTAATTAGTCTTAATTTGTTCTGGAACACTGATGAAAGTGAACGTAAAGTTTTATTATTGATCTAGTTCTTTTACACATAAAATAATTTGTTTTAATTAACAGACAAACATGAAAGTTAAAAATTAAAAAGTGAATGACTTTCAATATGTCGTTTCAGTAATTTTTTGTCTAATATTTTGCGGTAATTTATTATAAAAAAAAAGCGTGAAATGTGTCTTCTTCTTATTCTTGTGTCATAGTTGTTAGTGAGCCTTGACCTACTTCAACTTTCGTCTTCAACCGTGTCGATCTCAGCAGCCCCTTACCAGTTTTTTATGTACAGAATTATTTTAGCATATTTTTTTACATTGTCCTGCCATCTTGGCTTTGATCTAACTCTTTTTCTATTACTTGATATTTAGTTTTCTGACGTGTCGCCTCACCTCGTGTCCCGCATCTGAGTCGTTAGATCCTCAAGTAGTCTGCAATATTCCAGATCTTTGTGTAATTGCTTGAGATCGAAGTAATGCCTGATGCTTCAAATTCTGATATCAACCAAAAATTCTTCCCAGTACTCTTCTTTCAAATACTGCAAGCATGTCTTCTGTTGTCTTTCTGCGGGTCCACGTCTCGCAGCCTTAAGTGATTACTGACCGAATGAGTGTTTTATAGATTCTATTTTTCGTGTTCCTGTGTATAAACTTAAAACTTAAGACGGAATGCAGAAAGTAAGTGACTTTATTGTCCTTCACAATACGATTTCCGATGTCTCCTGTAATATTGTTTTCGTCAAGTTTGCTTCCCAGATACCTACATTTCTTTACAATTTCAATATTGTCATTGACGATTCTCTTTTCGGATTGGTCTTTTTTTCCATCATTTTTGTTTTGTCTATATTTATTTTTATTGTGGACGGTTGATACCTTTAAGTCTAGCAATCGACGTTGCTTCTGGCACTTTTAGAGTGATTTGCGGATTTCTGCTCATAAATCCTGCAAGCCAATCATCACCACCAAAAGCCTTTTCATTTATTCCAACTTTGTGGATACGTGAGACTGTTTTTGCGCAAACGTAAACCAATGCTTTAAATATTTTGGGGTGAAGCCATAAAAAATGTTGTCAATCTCTTTGCAAATGCGTTTCAAGATCGCCCTCCTGTTGGTCATTGAAAACTTTATGAAAACTTCCAAGCTCAGAAGTCAAACTAACTTTTTTTCAATACCTATACAAAGTAGCATAAGGTAGGTCGTATTTTCTTGCCGTCGTTTCCATTGCAGTCTGATATTGCAAGCATCATGACATCCTCACTCCATTCGGCTTGATTTGTTTTTCTTTTGTATTTGTAAACCATCTATAACAATATAAATGAAAACCATTAATTAAAATGCCTACCGGGTAAATCGGATACTACTGGGCAAAGTGGATACCGTATCCACTTTGCTCCTGTTCGCTTTGCCCAATAGGTACATAAACTTAAAGAGATTTACCACTAAACACCAAATCACTGTTTTTGAACTTGAATCTCAGATTAAATCATCTCCTGATGATGCTAACATGGCTAGCGAAACGTGCGTCGAGAAGTTCAAAAATAGTGATTTGGTGTTTAGGGGTACATCTCTTCAAGTTTAGTGTTTCACACCAAAGGTTCCAATAGAAGAATTGATCAATAGGTACTTGTTGAACTTAACCTAACTTACAATGAAATCCAAAAACAAAATCTGAATAAAATTTTCAGTATTTCAACAAGAAAGCATGCACTTTAGAGATATGAACAAGCCAAAACAGTAACACCACATGTACATGAGTAATTATAAAAATACGTACCTTGAAATATCGTAACAAACTATTACTTTTTTATTTTTTTCTCAAACGACGCGTGACCTTGGGCTAGCTCTGTCTGTTTACGACTGAGGGGTGGGAGACGGGACCAAGTGGTATGTCACAGGCGTTCTTGCACGCGCCATTTTGAAATAGTGATGGGTATTCGCTTTGCCTGGGCTATTCGCTATGTCCGGACTTCCCCTATGTGAAGTATTTTGTAGTCCTAAATCCAAAAATGATCAGCTAATTACTGTAACACGGTTTTCAAGACTTCATCTTTGAGATTTTTACAGTTGTCAACTTTCTTAATACACAGAAATCCTTTCACTACACTTACAAAACACTTCCAAGCTGCCAATTCCTTTTCATTTTTTTTTTTTGAAAATGGAAATAAGTTTAAAGTCGCAAGCTAGATCTATATCCGAGGAAGTCCAAAAAAGCCTAAAGATTAAGATAAAAGTTGGGTTCCTCACGTTTGCTGAGAATTATCACGTAAATTTAGTGCAGTGGATGCATCGCAAGAAAAATTCTATGCCGTTTTCTATTCCTATGGTGTGGAGAAAATCTAATCTACTGATTATATAAGTGATTGCCACTATTAGATCACTAAAACAGAGGGATTCCAAAAAAGCAAAGGGACAAAATTCAGTATCCAAATTTGCCTTCTGCACTTTGCCCAGTTTCTCATAGCCAGGAACTACCGGTACCGATTGCGCATTTAAACCTAGACATATTTCCCGGTGATTTTATTTCTTTATCAAGATCTGATCTACAACTACCTAAGAACACCAGTTGTGACCGAACAACTACCAGTGAACCTAAGAATGAACTAAATTATTTGGTACGTGACCTGGGATTGTCAAAACAAAAAGCGGAACTTCTTGGTTCCACACTTGGAACTTCCAACAGTGGAATCTGTTAGATAAAAATGAAAGTCTTTCCCTTTTCCGAAAATGGAATGTAAAATTTTCAAGTTTTTATAAAATGGAAGAATCGTTATGTGTATGTTGTGATATGGATGGTTTAATGAATGAGCTTAATATGGAACATACATATACCTTCCGAGTGGCGTATTTTTTTAGATTCGTCGAAATACAGCCTAAAAGCAGTCTTGCTTCGCAATGGAAACAAAAACCCATTTAGCCCATTCAGTGACAATGAAAGAAACCTATGACAACTTACCAACCATACTAAATCGCGTTAAATATAAATAGTATGTGGGATATTTGTGGGGATTTAAAAGTGATAGCTATATTGCTAGAACTTCAACGGGGTTTTACAAAATATTGTAAAAGTATTTTTTGTGTCTATGGGACAGTAAGGCAACAAAAGAACATTACAGTAAGAAAGATTGGCCTCATAGAACTTATTTTGAACCTGGCATATCAAATATAAAATATATCTCCCTTGTTAACCTAAAAAAGGTGCTTCTTCCGCCTCTCCATATTAAGCTTCGACTAATGAAAAAAATTGTCAAAGCCATGGATAAAAAAGGAAATGGTTTCAAGTACCTAAAAGAAATATTAGCTCAATTAAGTGATGCAAACCTAAAAGAAGGTATATTTATTAGACCCCAAATAAGGAAGCTTCTAGGTGATTTCCGTTTTCAAAAAAAATAAAATATATGAAAAGGAATTGGCAGCTTGAAAGTGTTTTGTAAGTGTAGTGAAAGGATTTCTGGGTAATGAGAAAGATGATAACTGTAAAAATCTCATAGATGAAGTCTTGAAAGCCTATGAAATACTACAGTGTCGCATGTTCTTAAAAATGCATTTTTTACACTCCCATTTGTATTTTTTTTGGAATATTTGGATACAGTAAACGCCCAAGGAGAGAGGTTTCACCAGGACACCAGGACGATGGAAGCAAGATACTAGGGACGCTGGAACTCATCTATGTTGGGCGACTACTGCTTGTTTTTAAAAAGAGATGATGCTACAAGAGGAAAAAGTTTTTGTCGCTGTATGACATATCATGTAATATATTTTTTATTCATGTAATCTTCAGTAATGTCCTCGCATAAATTTAATACGTTTTACATGTTAATATTAAATAAATATTAGATTGTAAAAATATTCCGTCTCCTTTTTCCGTCCGCATATATAACAAAACTTATCCGCTAGATTTTTGGAAAATCGTTGACTAGAACTTGCCATTTTATATAACATCGACTTAAACTCTTGACTGTACTATAAACGAGACAGAAGCAAACTAAACTATAGAAAACAATAAAACTGTGATCCTGTGGTAATTCCTACATTGTCCAGTCCAAAGTCAGGTACAAATAGTTTCAATGACGCCATGATGAATGACGCTAAAAAGAGCATTCTCATCAATGTTACAAATCATGTCAACCTCTGTAATCGTTTTGATCGTATTAATATATTTAGGTCATCTATATACTGTACTATCTGTCTCTCTTTATTTATCAGCGTTCTGTTGACGTCTGTGCCTGGTTCAATGATAGGAAAATTGTTCTAATGATATATTATATTAAAAACAATAGCTTTGAAGGAATTTTCATACCGATAAGCGATATGTTAATGCCTTCACAGATTTAGTATTTCGGGACCGAAAAGAAACGGTAAGAATTTTTGTTTTGACTATAAACTTATGAATTTTAAATAAGTTATAATTAATGCTCACTCAATCAACTAGAAGAGCTATCGATTACAGTCGCATAAAGAAATATTGAACAAGTCCCAGAATATAAAGAGTTTTCCAATATGAGTGTCAGAAATGTAATAGCGGCAACACTGTTTGAAGTGTAAGTGTCACTCATAGACAGTGGTGTTCAGTACATTGTGGTAATTCATCATGGAAAGGTACATGATTTAATAACATATAAAAATTGGAATTTTGAAGGCCACCTCCCACTTTGGGGAACAAATAATCTTTCCGCACTTCTGGCTTAATTGGTTTGTAAATGAACGTAGCTGTAAGATTTTGAGTGTATACAGTGGTGGACAAAAGTATTGGCACACTATGTATTTCATATGCTAAATTGAATTATTCTCTCTAAAATATAACCACAAGTAACTTCATATTATATTTTTATGTATTATATACTCATCACTTTTTTTTAATAAACAAAAAACGTTTCAAACAGAGCAAGATAATATACTGAAATTAGATTTAATCTTTCAGAATAAAAAGGTAAAAGATAAAGTGTTAGGGTTAGGCATCCGGCCTTACCCAGCCTTTAACTGGCGTGACTGAGGGAAGCGCTGAGGTGGCGTGAAAAGAAAGGAAATGATTTACGGTTAGAGACGCATTAGCAACTACAAGGCTATTTAGCAACTGGACCTACAGCTTAACGTGGGTTTCGAACCACGGTCATCAGCCACCGACAACCTAGGCCAGCACCCCCTCAGTCTATCAACCCTTTGTTATGTGCTTACCCATAAGTCTATCAGGAAGCCTACCGACTGGCGAGTAACCGTAGAACACTTCTTAGAAGGCATCCGGCCTTACCCAGCCTTTAACTGGCGTGACTGAGGGGTAATTCGTTGTCGGATTTTACACTCTTGCCTAGAAACAATCACAAACATTTTGGAAGTAAACAGACAAAAGAAAGAAAGAAAAACAACCATCCGAACGCTGGAATCGTACCAACTACCGCTCGGATGCGGTTTCGGCACAGCAGTGGCAGGACGGAGGATTTTAAATTTTTGAAAAGGTTCGAAAAGGTCCAGAAACTACGGAGTCCCAGCGAAAAATTATTGTAAATTTAAAAAAGGAGAGTCAATTCTTCTCTGAAATTGCCGTAGTAGTGAAGAAATTCGATTTACTCAACGTAGTGTTATAAATAGATTTGGAAATGCTGATAATTTTAAAAATAAACCGAGAATCGGGCGGACGTCAAAACTGTCGGAGAGAACAACGAAAATTAGTGAACGAAATTTAAAAAACCTCATATTTCAGCTTCTGAAATTGCTTCCATGTTAGCAGAAGAAAATAATAAGCATGTTCAACCAGAGACAGTTCACAGAGTTCTTAATAGTGTAACTAGGGTAGTAGGTTAATGCTAGAGTAACCAGAAAAAAACCGCATGTTAACAAAGTGAACCAAAAAAGGCTTCTAGATTTTGCAAATGCACATTTTAATTGCGATAATGCGTTTTGGGATAAGGTCCTGTTTTCTGATGGAACCAAATTCAATATTTTTCACTCAGATGGCACAGTACATGTATGGAGAAAGCCGAACACGAAATTTGATTGACGGACAAAGATTTTCAATTCACAACAATACAAGTTTCAT
Organism: Cosmopolites sordidus; assembly: GCA_031761425.1. Classification (NCBI taxonomy): domain Eukaryota; kingdom Metazoa; phylum Arthropoda; class Insecta; order Coleoptera; family Curculionidae; genus Cosmopolites; species Cosmopolites sordidus. Next base: position 573,113 of record JARFXV010000401.1, on the reverse strand, counting down.
ACAACAGCATAGTTTGTAATAGCGTTGAACATGTCGAATTTTGTACCTAGAAACTCCGATTTGCGGACAGTATTGATTTTCTGTTACCATTTGAAGAAAACTGCTGCAGAATTGCATCGAATGCTTGTCGAAGCTTACGGTGAGCATGCTCTAGGTAAATCACAGTGCTTTGAGTGGTTTAAAAAATTGAAAATTGGCGATTTTGATGTGAGAAACGAGGAACTTGGAAGACCACCGAAAAAAGTCAGCGAATTGCAAACATTGTTGGATAAGGATGACGCTCAATTAAAACAACTCGCGCACAAAATCTAATTCGTACAATCAAGAGAAGACTTACTGAATTAATAAAAAGGAAAGGAGCGCTTACGAAGTATTAGTTTTTATAAATATATAAATTTTATATATTCTACTAATACTTTTGCCCCCCTATTGTGAAATGTTGAATCTAATTTACGAATATTTTTTTTTCTGTTTAAAAAGTTTTAATTTCTTTATTCAACAAAAGAAATATAATATGAAGTTACTTGTGTTTATATTTTAGAGATAATATAATTTTCATCTGAAATACATAGAGTACCAATACTTTTATCCCCCATTATATCTGTCTTCAGCATATCTATCTGTCTCACCGAAATAACCTAATTGATTATTTATTTTAAGAATATTTTTAATGATGATAATGACCAATTTCACGTTATAATTGATTCATAATAAGTAATGATGTTACAAAATTCTCTATCACGAAAAATTTAGCTAGTTGACTTTCAAAATAAGAAATAAATATTTATAATTAATTATATTTGTTATTCTTGATTAATAAGCATTTTTGCAATTTCATAATCATCTACAAGTTTTTGCGATGAAAAATTTATTTTAATTTTTTTAAAATGTAATGTAGGTGTTTCGGTTAATAATGTCGATTTTTTTCGCAAAATTTGAACATTTATTTTCATGACAAAATAAATTACCTTAATAATCAAAGTATTAAACTCAAAGAGATGTACCACTAAACACCAAATCACTTTTTGAAACTTCCCAACGCACATTTTAACCACGACCTGATGATGCTAACGTGGTTAACAAAACGTGCGTCGACAAGTTTCAAAAAGTGATTTGGTGTTTACTGTTTTTTTTCTTTTTTGGGTTTTTTTTGCCACGATCTAAAACTCAAAAAATATCAAAAATATCTGTTCTTATGGAAATAAAGAATAACTGGGTAAAAAATAAAAATAAAACGGGGACAAATTTCTCAGTCATTTTTTTTCTGTAATAAATTTGCCTATCAAACAAAAATTTAAAAAATACAATTTTTTTTAAAAGTAAATACAAAGTTTGGAACGTTAATGTTTTGAAACGTCTTCTCCTCCCGTTTTCAAAACGAATCTAAAAAATAATTTATATTAATATCTATATAATACTATAAAGATAGTAAGTAAATATATTTTTTTTCTATATGGAAAGTAAAGTAAAGTTTTACGGTTAGAGGCGCATCAGAAACTGAGAAACCTACTGGACCTACAGCTTAACGTGAGTTCCGAACAACGGTTAGCGGCTACCGAAAAGCCCGGTCAGCACCTCCCTCGAACTATCAACCCTTGGTTTTGTGCTTAACCATAAGTATCTCGATAGGCCTACCGACTGGTGAGTGACCAACGTAGAAGACCTCTCAGAAGGCATTCGGCCTTACCTAGCCTCGAACTGGCGTGACTGAGGGGTAATTCGTTGTCGGATTTTACACTCTTACCTAGAAACAATCACAAACATTTAGGAAGCAAACAGAGAGAAGAAAGAAAGAAAAACAACCATCCGAGCGTTGGAATCGAACCAACTGCCGTTCCGATGCGGTTTTGGCACAGCAGCGGCGGGCCGCTGCTCTTACCGTCTGCACCAATGCGACCGACCTTTCAGAATAGATGGACAAAAGTATTGACACACTTAAATTTTTTTATGCCTACCGACTGGCGAGTGACTAACGTAGAAGACCTCTCAGAAGGCATCCGGCCTTACCTAGCCTCGAACTGGCGCGACTGAGGGGTGATTCCTTGTCAGATTTTAGACTCTTACCTAGAAACATTCTCAAGAAATTTAGAAAAAGTACCTTACCTAGTACGGGATTCGAACCCGCTCCACATTAACTACCGTATAGTAAGGCTGGCGCCTTAGACACCACAGCTAATGTGACTCTATTTTTTGTATATGTCAATGATACTTACATTGACAATAATATTTTTCACTGACTAACATACTACCAAAAAAATTATATAGGTGAGGTACTGTATTATTGTGTATTGAAATACTTAAACATTTTTAATTGTATTCTTTAGAATCCGGAACCATATTATAGCCGTTTCTTTTAATATTCTGTATTTTGTTACCGATTCTTTTAATACCGTTTTGGAATTATTTTGTTAATTATTATTATTATTATTATTGATAATTATATCCAATATTTATTAATTATATCGTGGCGAAAAACTCAAAAAAGAAAAAAAATATGAACACGCCAAAATCATTTAGACAGTACTTTGGTGTTTAGTCGAAAATCTCTTGGAGTTTAGTGTTTCACACCGAATGTTCCAGAAGAAGAATTCATCAAAGTATTCGCCATCACTAACTATTACTTTATCCCATCTTTCTGTCAAAGAATGGATTCCGCGCCAATAAAACTTTGGTTTTTTGAGACCAATCATTCATCAATCAAGCAAATTTTCACTTCTTCGTAAGTGTTGTTCTGAAAGTCCGTGCTGCATCGATCGAAATAAGTGACAGTTCCAAGGAGCTAAGTCCGGTGAATACGGCGGGTGGGGTAAGACGTCCCAATTAACGCTTTCCAAATAGTTTTATTTACATATTTTGCAACATGGGACTGAGCATTGTCATGTTAAAGAATGACTTTGTCGTGTCTTTTGGCATATTCTGGCCGTTTTCGTTCAATGCTGGGTTCAATTTTATTAAGTAATCGTTTCACTAGGTTTGAGCAGTTCAAAATACACAGCTCTCCTACTATCCCACCAAATACACAACAAAGCCTTCTTTCCATGTCTATTGCGCATTGGTTATGACGTTGAAGGCTGACCTGTGTCTACTCATGATTTTTTATGCTGTGTGTTGTCAAAATATATCCACTTTTCATAACTTGTCACAACAAAAACCGTTTATTTTCTGTGTGACAAGCAACATTTCACCCATTTCCTTCCCTCTGGATCTTTTCCAATGCGTGTAGACGTTCGGAAATGATAGATTGGACAACATTCAATACATCTGCCAATTGTTTCAACGTATGAGTTGAGTTCATCTAATAATGATTGCAAATCTATATCTTCAAACTTTTTCGATTGTCCCGGACGCTCCTTGTTTTATATCAAAATCATCACTTTAAAAGCGTTTAAACCATCTAACCCAAATTTTTTGAGTTAGACCATGTTCACCATAAGCTTCAACCAATAATCGATAACTTTCAGCAGCTGTTTTCTTAAAATGAAAGAAACGTTTTTTTCTGGTACAAATTCGACATATTTAAAGTTATGAAAGAACTAAGATTTTGCACAATGACAATTAACAACGAATTAGCTTTGAATAGCGTACGTTTACCCTCTAAAACGCCATAGACATCATTAGTCTATACCAACAAATGTATTAGCAACGGCATCTCTTAGCAAAATCGACATTATTAACCGAAACACCCAATAATCCCTAAAAAGAATGGTTTCATTTGATTTAAGTGAGAGGTACATCAACACACGACGTTATTTAGTAATTGGACATACATCTTAACGTGAGCTCCGAATCATGGTCATCAGCTATTAACCCGCCGATTAACGCGTTGTCCGCACCTCCTTCGAGCAACCATAGGCGCCCAAAGAGCGAACAACATTAAATACCTATCAAAAGCTTAACACTTTTTACCAACATCGAACTAACGTGACTGAGGGGTGACTTCTTGTCTCATATTAAAATCTTACCTATGGAAATACAGTTCACAAGCCTACTCGGACAATCACCCATTCAAGTATTAACCGCAGCAACGGCGTTGTATTTCTACCTCTGAGTCGTCAGATTTCAGGAGAATCCGATTTGGAAAATACTGTAATATTAATATGTAAAAAATTAATGAAAATGAAATTTCATATAAAATATTGCTATCTTATTAACCCAATAAAATATACTATCTGACAAAGAAAAGAAAGGAAAGGATTTACGGTTAGAGACGCATTAGCAACTACAAGGCTATTTAGCAACTGGACCTACAGCTTAACGTGGGTTTCGAACCACGGTCATCAGCCACCGACAACCTAGGCCAGCACCCCCTCAGTCTATCAATCCTTTGTTATGTGCTTACCCATAAGTCTATCAGGAAGCCTACCGACTGGCGAGTGACCAACGTAGAACACTTTTCAGAAGGCATCCGGTCTTACCCAGCCTTTAACTAGCGTGACTGAGGGGTAATTCGTTGGCGGATTTTACACTCTTGCCTAGAAACAATCACAAAGATTTAGGAAATAAACGGACAGAAGAAATAAAGAAAAACAACCATCCGGGCGCTGGAATCAAACCAACTACCGCTCCAATGCGGTTTCGGCACAGCAGCGGCAGGCCGCTTGCACTTACCGCCCGCACCAACGCGACCGGCTATCTGAAAAGAAATTGCAACACTCTCTCTGTTAGATTTCTGTAATAATGAAACATATGGACTATTTCAGGGATTATACGATTAAAATTTAGGAAAAAAGATTAATGCCAATTTTGTTTTAGAGAAAATTCGAAAAAAATTATATTTATTAAAAGTTACATTTAACCGATATAGTAATATATGTGCTGTTATGTTCGGTGACCATCTCCATGTCTCCGGTAGGGTAGAGCGGGGCTATTTGAGCAACTTTTCGCTTGATCTCCCATAACTTTAAGAATATGCATCGGATTTAATTGATTCTTACTCTCTGTTAGGTTCGAACTCGAACTTCTTCTTCTTACTAGGTTCGAAATTTACTCTTCTCCAAAACGCCTAGCGGTGTAAAAACGATCCGAGTACAAGTTTAAAACTTGTTGTCGGAAATGCGAGGGGGCTCCAAGTTGCTCAACTTGCCCCACTAATGGGGCAATTGAGCATGGGTATGGTGCTAGTTGAACAATGGCTAAAATGAACTTGATGAGTATTTAGAATGATCTGAATACAACATAATTGTAATCAACAAGCAAATATTTATTTATTATGATTTTTACATACTCATATTATTATTATATCTCTAGAAAAATAAAATAAAAATCAAACAAAATTAAATATTTCCAATCTTTGAATTATTATTACACTTTTTGTATTTAAAATTATATATTTAAGAATAATTATAACGCAAATGAATATTAAATTAAAATAGTAACTAAATATGAGATCAAGAATATTATATTATATATATATATATATATATATATATATATATATATATATATATATATATATATATATATATATATATATGCAAGGAAGTTCACCCATGCTCCACGTCGTGCTTTGCCATTCCTTCATCTTCCATCCAAAGCGCCATCAAGCGTCTCCCAAGACGGGTTTTTGGCCTTAAGCCTTCATCAGTTGGGCTCAAGCTGGACACCTGAAAAGCGGATGAAGGAACGACTAAAGCCATGACCATTTAAATTGGCCATGACAAATGGAGGCTGCAATCACATGCAGCCATGCCATTCTGCGGTAAACGGTTGCAGCTGTCAGACTGTGCGAAATCGTTCGTGACCCGTCTAACCTCGTTACCGATATCGGGTATGTACCAGGTATCATACCTGGTACTTACCCGAGGTTTGACGGGTCACGAACGGTTTCGCACAGTTTGACTGCGGCAACCGTTTACCGCAGGATGGCGTGGCTCCATGTGCCAAAATGGTCATGGCTTTAGTCGTTCCTTCATCCGCTTTTCAGGTGTCTAGCTTGAGCCCAACTGATGACGGCTTAAGGCCAGAAACCGGTCCTGGAAGAAGCTTACTGGCGCTTTGGATGGCGGATTAAGGAATGGCAAGGCACGACGTGGAGCACGGGTGAACTTCCTTAGCTTTTTAATACTTTTCTCCACGGGCCCAGTTCACAATTTTTCGATGATACACACACATAGTAACAATGATAATGCTTAAAACTCACTTAATGACAATCATTTTACAAGACACATACATTTTTGGACCAAGTATGTCGATATATGTATATAGACGGGTACCGAAAGACTATTGGGTCAATTTCCTGAATATTTAAATAGTGTAAACACAAACATTCAGTTCATACTAGAAACATATGGGATGGATAATTCATTAAATTTCTTAGATTTAAAAATAACTTATATATATATATATACACCATGGCGTATATATATTATATATACGCCATCCGACGGAAAGTCGGCGAAACATGGGTGGTTGACTGTGGATAGGTCTCCCTGTTCTTCATGAAAGAGCATATGTTGGTACCCTGAGGAGTCTGAACATCAAAAGTCGAAACATATGCCCTCCAGATGAAAGGATGGCTAATAAAAATTCTCATATATATATATATATATATATATATATATATATATATATATATATATATATATATATATATATATATATATATATATATATATATATATATATATATATATATTTATATATAGTTGCTTGACCCTCAGCAAGCTCCACCCATCCCTTACATTGGAGGGCACATGTTTCGTCAGTTGGTGGTTAAACTCATCAGGGTACCGATATATGCTCTCTCGCCAAGAATAGGGAGTCCCTCTCCACAATCAAACAACCCATATTATCGCCGACCTCAAGTCGGATGGTTTAAAAATTGATTTTTGTGACTTCTTTGGCTGAAACTCCTGACTACTGTTGTCTCGTTGGACGCAGTCAGATTAATATCACATAATCAGATTAATTAAAGAAGGATATACAGAATTTCAATGCAGTATACTCTACAATGGACAATTGTTAGGGCCCTATAAAACAGAGACTGGCGGGAAACTGTATATTTTCTACGCTACTTTTTCTGATTGTAATAGATACAGTAACTTATAAAAGAACAAAGAATTGACAAAGAAGAATTTGATAAGTTAAAATTGATGGAGGTGGTAGAGAACATAGTACGCAGATGATGTATGCGTACTGTTAACAAATAATCGAAATATGCAGAATAAAATAAAAGATCTAGTAAGAGAATCTTAGAAATTTGACCTTAACATAAACAGACATGTAGCAAAACTTTAAATAATCATCAATCGTAAACATAGAAGACACCATTAAAAACCAAATACACCAGTGAAATGATGAATACTGCTGTATGGATCTGAAAAATGCATTGTTACCACAGCAATTTTGAGAAAAGTTCATCCAGATGCTAAATAATAAACATTTATCTTAGAAATATACTGAACCTAAGGTAACCCGAAAAAAAAGGATAGGGATATATAACTGATTAGGTCATACTCTAAGAAAGGTGGTTAACGCTCCTCCCCAGTCAGTCCTGCTATGGAAGCTATTCGGAAAACGAATAAGAGAAAGGTGGTTAACGCTCCTCCCCAGTCAGTCCTGCTATGGAAGCTATTCGGAAAACGAATAAGAGGTAGACCAGACTGCATGGAAGAGAACAATCGCACAGGAAACTAGAAGATCCATCCTAAAACTAAGTGATATTGAACAGAATACAGAACCGTCAAGAATTGAAGAAAAAATTGAGAGACTATCAACAACTCATGCATATTGTATGTTAATTAGTATATACAATGTTAGTTAGCCCATTACTATCTAATCTGAATTTTACTTATAATACATCGGTCAATAAGTCTCAGGTCTGACAAATAAAACACACTTTTCTTGCGAATTTCGACTTTATTCCCCTTGGACAGCAATACTATCATTCCAACGCTTTTTTAATATTTCTATACCTTTTTATAAAACGATTTCTCTTTAACTTCAAAATATTCTTCAGGTGCGGCAATTACCTCTTCATTGGGGCGAAATTTCTTTTCAGCGAGCATTTTTTGAGATATGAGAACAGGAAATTGGCACTGGGGGCCAGATCTGGAGAATACGGTGGATTAGGAAGCAATTCGAAGTGCAATTCATGCAATTTAGCCATCGTTGCCAGCGATTTGCTACACGGTGCATTGTCTTGGGCAAACAACACTTATTTTGCTTCAAACGCACTTTTTTGGTTTGTTGTGAGCAAATGCGGTACCCATTTCGATAGCAATTTACACACTCCCAAATGTTCATGCAAAATGGTGTAAATATTTCCTTTCGATATCTTGTTTTTTTTGTGAATTTTTTTGATGCTGTCTGGTATAACTGAAATTCAATTTCCATAATTGGAATTCAGCATACCAACCAATTGTGGTTGATTTTCCAGGGCTAGAGTCCGGGTAATGTGTACCATTGTTTTGCGTCAATGGTATTTTTCTTCATCAAAAAGCAATGCTCATTGTTTTGAAGATAATAAAAGTAGGGTAACTTAAAGCAAGACAACTCAGAAACTAGTAGACAGATTGTCATGAAAATTTGAACTGGTAAAGATTTTTCGTAAGTGACACTATCTATATTAGTCCAGAGCTTATTCACCGATATGTTATGTACATCCAATAGACATCTATCCTTACTATGTGTTTCAGAAGTTTTTCTTGAATACTAGATGATTATATACCTCTTAGAGTTCTTTTTCTTTTCGTAATTTAGTGTTTAGTACTCCAAAAACTGGCTCTGCTTCGAAAGTCAGCTGTTTCATTTTTAATATTTGACACACTTGAGCGCATTTGGTTACTTGATCAGGTTTCATGTAAAAAATGGATACTGATATAATTGCATGATTGGTTGATATAATCCTCCTCTCTGACAAAAATCAATTCATGGAACCTCAACTATTCTATGTCTGAATTACTAACAGTAACTAGGTGGGGTTAACAGAAGCTCTACTGCTGCTATAAGTGTAGGCTAAGTCAAACATAAATAAGCTAGTTTGTTGTATTTTTCTTGATATTGGTATTGTTTTCCTTAGAGCAGTCTTAGCCCATTCAGGTTTCCAAGTTTAACTGTATATACATTTTGGGACAATCAAATCATTTATACTTTTTTAAGTTAATCAACCATGTTAGTTTTGGCTGTAAACTTATATCAAAACCGTACAGCTACTGATAGTTTAGAAATGGTGTTATTAATATTTCCCAATTATTTTGTTTCCATCCATCGTTGCAAATCCATTACGCTTTGGTGTGAGGTATAGTAGTATTATAAACTGTAACTGGCATTTTCAAGTACAGGTTTTCCAACAGAAGCCGAAGGGTCCACTTTTAATGACTGCAGTAACTCTCTTTTCTTTCATTCCAGAATTCAAACTCGTATAAGTATGTCATGTACAAATTACAATTCATTCAATTCACATTATAATTATGCCAACACATTTAACTAGAGATAATGTAAAGATAAACTATTTTGACAGTAGAATATTTAGATATTGTACTGTATGATATACATATGTGATATTCACATGGAACTGGCAACCTTCGAATAATTATAAAATGCACAGAACTGAACTCTAACGAAAACCGAGCGAGCTTTCTTAGTTACCTGGTAATATTATGTCTGAAAGACAAGAAACAGTTAAATCCATAATACAAAAACAAGAGGGTCATCACCTCTCTTATTGTCGCAGAAAATACGAAAGAAAGAAGAAGGAAAAAAACAAAAACCTGCCCAAACTGCTTCTGCGTTCGAAAGCGTTAATTATTCGTTTTTCGTCTCCAACGTAAACCAAACACTCAACTGGTATCGTACCGGTTCGAGCGATACCTCCGCCATCTAGCAGACACACGAACAAACATGTTTTATGCTCGCCCATTATTTTCTCCTGTTCAAGTGCGAAAAGTGCGCGTTTGTCTCACGGAATGCAGAAAAAAATCGTCCGAACGCAGATGGACAACCCGCTAATGGGTCTCGCAATCTCGATTCCGATTAAGAGTAAAGTAAAGCACTTGACGATGTGCGAATTCAAATAGATCGGTTATTCGAACGCACGAAACTGCGTGAAAATCAGACTTTCGACGAGGTTCACGACTGGATTGTAATCTAGTTTTATCGGCAGTGCCGTTATATTTTAATTACTTTAAATAAGACCATGTGTGCTCGTAAGTCAATGCTAACAATTTTTTTTTTAGGTATATATACAGAGTATGCATAAGTAACATATAGGGTTACATTTATATCTATATATATATATATATATTTACATATATATATATATATATATATATATATATATATATATATATATATATATATATATATATATATATATATATATATATATATATATATATATATATATATATATATATATATATGGAAACGGTTAAATATATTGATAACACTTTGAGATTTCTTAGTGAAATTTTGTACACAAAAATCGGGAAATGTTTACCGCTTTTTGGGTATATTTTCACTTTTTTTTCTTGTCCCATATTTGAAATCCATGGCTAAATTGATTTTTTTTAATGATAACAGTACTTGAATTTCTCATTGTTGGAAAGATCTTTTTTTTCTGAATTCAATGAAGTAAATATTGTATATATTTTTTTCAAAATAGATTTTAAAAAAATGGCTAAAAGGTCTTTCGGTTGTTTTACGGTATATATATATATATATATATATATATATATATATATATATATATATATATATATATATATATATATATATATATATATATATATATATATATATATATATATATATATATATATTTCATTTAGTAGGCTATGAAACAATGCTTGATAAATGAAGTATTTGATTGCATTTTGACAACTATTAACTTCAATTTGTACTTAACTAAAAGAGAAAGAATTGAAATACTAACACTTGTTGGATACGGTGACTGAAAACGCGTTTATGCTAGTTTGTGGACTATTTAATGAAGTACATCCGAATAAAAACATGACTAAGTCATCAGTTTCAAAAACGGTGAAAAGATTCAATGATACAGGCAGCATTAAAAGTCGTTCAAAATTAGGAAGACAAAAAACAAAAACTAATTACGATCGTTGAATGTTTTAATTGGTATAGTCGACAATACCGATATATGAAGTGACAGTTATTTCACGCTTGTTTTCTCTTAATTGTTATGCAGCCTTAGCTTAGTAGCAAAGGAAAATGTTTCAAGATGAAAACAAAATATTTGTTTCTTTTTTTCACATTTTTTTTACGTTTTTCACTTCAACATAAAGCTAAACAAGCAAACAGTGTAACAGTTGTTGTGTTCAGGATATGCTATACTGCAATGTTGTGCATTATTCAAATAAAAAGTGGTTGAATAACGAATGCTTTTTTTATTCGTTCTCATTACTTTATTTGTTATTCGAATTACGCGTTATTATTTTCCCTCGTTAAGTATTCGTAATTGTTATTCGAAACCTATTTCGAATCATTTTTTTAAAAATCGTTAACATTTTATACTAGTAACGGATAAAAATGACCAATGTTTCTAAATACTGCTTAGAAAGTTAGACTACCAATTACCAACAAAAATTGAAGCCAAAAATTTTAAAACGTATTATTTAATTTTTTTTAATAAAAAGTTCCCAGTTTAGTTTATATTTCTTCTTTAAAAGAAAAAAATGATTTGATTTTGAAATTATAAATTAGCTTTAAATCAAAATTGTATTAGTTTTTGAAAAATTGATGAAAATTGTAAATAAAAAAAATGAAATTTAATTAATGTGAGCTAAACTTGAAGAGATTTACTACTAAACTGTGTCCAGCGAATTTTCATTTAAATCTGACAGGATGTTCTGCTAGGTTTATAACTTTGTCAAAGTAATGTCTGAATGATTGTGGTGTGTTCATATGTTTTTTCTTTTCTTTTTGGGTTTTTCGCCACTATCTAAAACTCAAAAAATATCAAAATATCAGCTCTTATATAAATAAAGAATCTCTGGATAAAAACAAAAAACCAAACGGGGACAAATTTTTCTGTAAAATAATAATAACCGTATTGCTATGCCATTGGTAGATTTAAATTCAATATGATTCTCGATTCTAAAGAATACAATTAAAAACATAAAATTATTTCAATACACAATGAGTTAGTAAACAATCACACAGTTAACCTCACCTATATATATTTTTTTGGTAGTATGTCACTGCCATTAAAAACTAATTGTCAATGTAAGTATCATTGATACACAAAAAATATATTTACTTCCTATCTTTGCATTATATATGGAAATTAATATAATTTATTTTTTAGATTCGTTTTGAAAACGGGAGGAGAATACCTCCCGAAACGTTAACGTTCAAAAGTTTGTATTTATTTTAGAACATTTTTAAATTTTTAAAATTTTGTTCATTAGGTTTGGTTTTTTGTTTTTACCCAGTGTTCTTTATTTACATAAGAACAGATATTTTGATATTTTTTGAATTTTAGATAGTGGCGAAAAACCCAAAAAAAAAGAAAAAAAAATATAACTTTGTCCTATCCACGCATTTTTTTTGTGGTCTCGTAGAGTTAAATTCAACATTCTTCGCTCCATAGCTCTCTGGGTATTCGTCAGTTTATCAATGTTGGACTTAGTTAAGGTCCAAGTCTGTACTCCAAACGTCAGCACAGGGAGTATGCATGAGTTGAATATTTTGGTTTTATGTTCGACTGAAACCTTCTTATCCTTCAGGATGAAAGAGAGTTTGCCGAATGATATCCAAGCAATACGAATTCTTTTTTTTATTTCAGTTGTTTGGTTCTCTTTTTTCTGTTTAATTGATTCGCCCAGATATATATATATATATATATATATATATATATATATATATATATATATATATATATATATATATATATATATATATATATATATATATATAGATCATCATCATGATCATCATCAGCCCGTATCGATCCATTGCAGGAGATGAAGGCCTCTTCAGCATGCTTCCAACCTTCACGGTCCTAGGCTTTCCTCTGCCACTCGGGTCCAATATACTTAACGATGTCATCAGTCCATCGTGCTTTCGGTCTTCTTCGCGGACGTTTGCGATCAAGCGGTATCCACTCCAGGATTGCCTTGGTCCATGTGTCGTCTCATCGCCTCGCTATATGGCCTGCCCATCTCCATTTCAACTGTTTTACTCTTCCAATGATGTCACAGACTTTTGTTTGTTCCCTGATCCATGCGCAGGACTTTCTGTCTCGTCTTGTAATGCCAAGCATACATCTTTCCATTCCCCTCTGTGCCACCCGAAGTTTTTGAATTGATTGCGATGTGAGTGTCCAGGTTTCACTTCCGTATGTCATAACGGGTAGAACGCACTGATCGAATACTTTTCTTTTCAGGCAAAGTGGGAGTCTGCTCTTAAACACTATGTTGAGCCTACCAAATACCTGCCAGCCACATTTAACACGCCGTTCCACCTCCCGGGCGGTATTCCCCTCCATGGAAATCCTCTGCCCAAGATATACAAAGCTGTCCACAATCTCTAAATCCCTTCCTAAAACTGAAATTGTTCTGTCCTGAGCGAAGTTATTGAACATAACCTGACTCTTTTTCAGGTTTATTTTCAAGCCAAATGGTTCGCCAGCCCTTTGCAGTTCTTGTATGCGTCTTTGCAGCTCCTCTGGGTCTTGTGAAATGAGAATAATATCATCTGCAAATCTAAGATGGTTTAAGTTTGCACCATTGATCTTTACCCCATCCTGTTCCCAATCCAGTTTACGGAATACTTCTTCAAGGCCAGCCGAGAAAAGAATAGGCGATATTGCGTCACCCTGCCGTACACCTCGTTCTATATTAATTCCCACTTCAAGATCATCAAGGTGAATTGTGGCTGTAGCTCCATCATATATCGATTCTAATAGGTTTACATAGGCTCTCTCTACACCTTGGCTAAGCAGTGCATCCATTATCGCATGCTTTGAGATGGAATCAAATGCTTTTTCGTAGTCGATAAAAGCCAAGCACAGTGGTATGGTGTATTCGTTGTGCCTTTCTATGACCTGCTGTCCTGCTGTACAACCTGGATGTGATCCATTGTACTGAATCCACTTCTGAATCCTGCTTGTTCTCTTGGTTGTGCGTCATTCAGTTTTTTTAATATTCTTTTAGAAATTATCTTAGTGAAAACTTTGTACATCACTGATAGGAGGCTTATTGGACGGTAGTTCTTTAAATCTTCCTGTGCTCCTTTTTTATGTATATATATATATATATATATATATATATATATATATATATATATATATATATATATATATATATATATATATTTCTTTGGAATCTCTTGGTCAAGTGCACGTAACCCCTGAGTCCCACAATCTCATGTGAAACACATAGCAACCTGCATCTCCACCCAAATGAACATTTTTGTTAGGTGCTTGACCGGGAATCAGCCCCACCCATCCCTGCAATTGGAGAGCACATGTTTCGCCTCTCAATGTTCAGGCTCGTCAGGGTACCGACACATGCTCTCCCGTCAAGAATAGGGAGAACCCATCCACAGTCAGCAACCTATATTCTCGCCGGCTTCCCGTCGGATGGCGTATATAAGCAATGTTAGATTTCTTTGGACAGCGTCCAATTAGACAACAGTAGTTGAGTGTCAGGTGCACCCAACCGCTGGGTCCCACAATCTCATGTGGAACACATAGCAATCTGCGTCTCCGCCCAAATGAACATTTTTGTTAGGTGCTTGACCGAGAATGAACCCCACCCATCCCTGCAATTGGAGGGCACATGTTTCGCCTCTTGATGTTCAGGCTCGTTCAGGGTACCGACACATGCTCTCACGTCAAGAATAGGGTAACCACTTCCACAGTTAGCAACCTATACTCTCGCTGACTTCCCGTCGGATGACGTATATATATATATATATATATATATATATATATATATATATATATATATATATATATATATATATATATATATATATATATGTATATATATATATATAATGTTAGATTTCTTTGTCCCTTGAGACAACAGAAGCTGAGTGTCAAGTTCACCGAACCATTTAGGCGGGTACGCAGGTTGTTGTGGGTTCCATATGAAATTGTGGAACTCAGTGGTTAGGTGTACTTGACACGCAGCTTCTGTTGTCTCATTGGACGCTGTCCAAAAAATTTCATGTTACATATATACGCAAGCGTCTCCCAAGACCGGTTTCTTGGCCTTAAGCCGTCATCAGTTGGGCTCAAGCTGGACACCTGAAGAGCGGACGAAAGAACGACTAAAGCCATGACCATTTAAATTGGCCATGTCGAATGGAGGCTGCAATCACATGCAGCCACGCCATCCTGCAGTAAACGGTCGCAGCAGTCAGACTGTGCGAAACCGTTCTTGCTGGAGCTTTAGATGGTGAATGAAGGAATGGCAAGCACGACGTGGAGCACGGGTGAACTTCCTTAGCTTTTTAATATTTTTCTCCACGGGTCCAGTTCACAATTTTTCATTTTAATTAATTATAATTAATAATTCATTGTAATAGTAATTTCAATTTTTCAATTTTTCATATCTATATATATATATATATATATATATATATATATATATATATATATATATATATATATATATATATAAATTTTATAAATACTAAAGTTCTAAATAAAGACATTTACAAGAACAAGTACTTCTGTATTCGTCTGTTTTCTTTGTCTCAAATTTAAGGCAATAAGAGGTCTCGGTCACCTCGAAAGCGACCCAGCGATTTCGTTTCGGTAAACGGGCGATCTCGACATGCCGCAGTCTTGTTTTAACGCAACTACAAACACCTAATTCTCGGAACCCATCATCGACGAAAACGGCTACCGTCCGTTCCATAAGTGGGTGCCCCCTTCATTTTGGTAATGTCAATATTTTGGCATCGGTATTAAATTTGTTCGCTATTAGGCGGCTGCGACGAACTACCGTACCTAAACCAATAATCCGGCGGAGAAGGCAAATATTTTCCGACCAAATGGGCTTAGACGCCGGAGGTGTCCTTTTCTTTGTGCCAGTGTGTCTCGAAGAGGATGGGATACCATGATTATCAAAATGCAACTGACTGGGAAACACCTAAAAACTACTGACATTTTATTCAATAAAGTAAGTCAATGAAAACCATTTCATTATTTGTACGATGCGATGTTGGTTTAAATCTAGATAATCTAGCTATAGGCAGACTCGAAATTTTAGCATCACTTTACTAACTGTAATATAGTAGTATATAATAGCGACCCTGTATATTATATATACAATAATATAGTAAATATAACATATTTAACAGGGGATACGTTCCAATAAGTTCCAGCCCTAAGCGAAACAGCGTTAAACGTAGCCATCTTAACAACTAAATAAAAGGAATAGGTGAAACGGAAGAAGATTTATTGTTAAGTATTTTCTATTATATTAATTATAGACTTATTTATTGCTAATAGCGATTTTTATTCATAAAACATTCATGAAAAGCAAAAAAGGTTGAGTAAAGAGGTTATGTTTGTGATGAGGAAGGTTCTTCCTCATTTGACATCTTTCGTTTTTAGTGAAGTCATCTAACGTGTGCCTTTTCCTATTTCGTTCAGCAACCAATTGTCGATAGCAAGACATAGCATCATTGACACTTTGATGGCCTTTGAATTTCTATCAAAATTTTATTATTTTTTTTTGTATCCATAAATTCCATTATAGTGGCTTTTTTTTGAAAATTTGTTAAATGTTCCTTTTGCTCCTCATCTTCAGAAATCTAATTTCTTCATCTTCGTGCACTTGTTCTACTAATTTTTTAAGATATTTGTTGGAAATACTTTCACCAGATGTAACTTGAAATAAAGCTTCAATATCCTGTGCATTTATATTATCCAACCCGGTTTCGTTGGCTAGTTTGACAATTTGGTCGACATCAACAATGGATTCTCTTGTGTCCACATCCTTTTTAACTCCGGCCATATATTCTTCCATAGTCCTTTCATTTCTCGCTCATCTCATTCCAGGAAAGATTGATTTTGTCTACAGCAACCATGATATTATATTTGTTCGAAAAGCTTTAATGGATTGTTTATTTTCTCCACCAGTTTTATCAATCACTTGTCGAAATGTCCCCCGCAGATAATAAGTAAAGATAATTTTGAAATTCCTTTCACTGCTCTTAGGATTTTGGAATGATAAACAAGCAGTGGTTTTAATTTAAAGTCTCCATTAGCGTTACCACCCAGTAGCCAAAATTTAAATCCTGGTGCTCGTGTTTCTTCGCGGGATAAAAATGTACGTTTTGACATTTTTTTCCAGAAAAGGCCCGTTTCATCAACTTTGAAAATTCAGCTACTGCTTTTGTATCTCCACTTTTCTCCGCGTCTCCAGTAATCTGTATATTATAAGGATTGTTGTTGTTTTTAAATTGATGGAACCACCCTTGACTGGCTATGAAATTTTTACTCGTGTCGCCTTTTTTATCCTAAATGTGATTAAAATTTATTCTTAATTGCTTGATTTAATGGCGTTTTGCGTTCAACTTCATCGTCAAACCAGATATAAAGTTGTTTTTGCATTTCCTCCAACACATTGCTTCTGTAATAGGTAATTCTTGTTGCAGAAGTCGTTGAGGTTGTGGTTGCTGATGACACGATATTTACTTTATTTTAAAAAATTGTCAGTATTGTTGAAGCTGGCAAATTTAATACAGTGCCGATATCAGATATCACCTGCATTTTCGTTTTCAGAGAAATGGTTTTTCTTGTCGCTTTAGTTTCTTTTTTTTGGAAGTATTTTCTTGCGACTGTCATAGCAACAAAAACCTACGCAATTTCCGAGTATACCAATACCGCGTTCGATTTCGGGGGAATCCCAATATATATATATATATATATATATATATATATATATATATATATATATATATATATATATATATATATATATATATACATATATATATACCGCCCAGGAGGTGGAACGGCGTGTTAAATGTGGCTGGTAGGCTCAACATAGTGTTTAAGAGCAGACTCCCACTTTGCCTGAAAAGAAAAGTATTCGATCAGTGCGTTCTACCCGTTATGACATACGGAAGTGAAACCTGGACACTCACATCGCAATCAATTCAAAAACTTCGGGTGGCACAGAGGGGAATGGAAAGATGTATGCTTGGCATTACAAGACGAGACAGAAAGTCCTGCCCATGGATCAGGGAACAAACAAAAGTCTGTGACATCATTGGAAGAGTAAAACAGTTGAAATGGAGATGGGCAGGCCATATAGCGAGGCGATGGGACGACAGATGGACCAAGGCAATCCTGGAGTGGATACCGCTTGATCGCAAACGTCCGCGAAGAAGACCGAAAGCCCGATGGACTGATGACATCGTTAAGTATATTGGACCCGAGTGGCAGAGGAAAGCCCAGGACCGTGAAGGTTGGAAGCATGTTGAAGAGGCCTTCATCCTGCAGTGGATCGATACGGGCTGATGATGATGATGATGATGATGATGATGATGATGATGATATATATATATATATATATATATATATATATATATATATATATATATATATATATATATATATATATATATATATATATGTATGACTGTTTCAGAAAAATTGACTATTTTTATTTCCTTATCCTGTATCGAAAATATTGTTAGAAATGACGAAAAAATACTGTGAAAGTGAGAGCTTTTAATATTACTATTACGAGGTGCCGCATGGCAAATTTCAATTTCCCATTTAAATAACATAGGATTTTTCTTTTTAATTTTGGAATTTTATAGCTCTTCAGCGGAAGTTTACTGTGGAATGACTATTGCATATCTTTGTAGCAAATTGAATGTTCTTCAAAAAAGGTTTCTTATAAATTTTCGATAAATTTATTTTTTCAAAAGTTATTCGAGTCTAAAGTCGAATGCATAATAAATTTTTACATTTTTTCAATTTTTCGACAAAACTATCAATTTTATCGAAAAATGTTATTGTGTTATATGTGAATTATTTAAATTGAAACGTATTATCAAATCAAAATTCATTAACAGTTGAAAAATATTCAATTCACATTTCAATTTAAATAACTCACGATTCTTACGGAGTTTCGAAAAATGTATTGATGAGAATTTATAGGAAATGGAATGATCTACAAAAAAGACATATTGATGACTAATATATGATCTTGAAGTGGGAATTAATATAGAGCGAGGTGTACGGCAGGGTGACGCAATATCGCCTATTCTTTTCTCGGCTGGCCTTGAAGAAGTATTCCGTAAACTGGATTGGGAACAGGATGGGGTAAAGATCAATGGTGCAAACTTAAACCATCTTAGATTTGCAGATGATATTATTCTCATTTCACAAGACCCAGAGGAGCTGCAAAGACGCATACAAGAACTGCAAAGGGCTGGCGAACCATTTGGCTTGAAAATAAACCTGAAAAAGAGTCAGGTTATGTTCAATAACTTCGCTCAGGACAGAAGAATTTCAGTTTTAGGAAGGGATTTAGAGATTGTGGACAGCTTTGTATATCTTGGGCAGAGGATTTCCATGGAGGGGAATACCGCCCGGGAGGTGGAACGGCGTGTTAAATGTGGCTGGCAGGCATTTGGTAGGCTCAACATAAACAAAAGAAAAAAACACACGATGGACTGATGAGATCGTTAAGTATATTGGACCCGAGTGGCAGAGGAAAGCCCAGGACCGTGAAGGTTGGAAGCATGCTGAAGAGGCCTTCATCCTGCAGTGGATCGATACGGGCTGATGATGATGATGATGATATATATATATATATATATATATATATATATATATATATATATATATATATATATATATATACATATACATATATACATATATACATATATACATATATACATATATAAAATAACATTTTTCAATCAAATTATTAGTTTCGTCCAAAAATTGAAAAAATATAAAAATTTATTATGCATTCGACTTTAGCTTCGAATAACTTTTGAAAAAGTAAATTTATCGAAAATTTATAAGATACCTTTTTTGCAGAATGTTCATTTCCTATAAATATTTGTGTAATAGTCTTTTCACTGTGATGCTCCTTCTGAAGAGCTATAAAATTCCAAAGTTAAAAAAGAAATTTCCTACGTTATTTAAATGGGAATTTGCAATTTGCGATTGCACCTCCTAATATTAATATTAAGAGCTCTAACTTTCATTTTTTTTTTTCATCATTTCTAACAATATTTTCGATACCTTTAAGAAAAAAAATAGTCGATTATTAGTATATATATATTTCATTCAAAAGATAATTAAATAGCCTCGTGGAGAAATATATTAAAAACAAAGAAAATACACCCGCGTTCCGCCATCCAAAGCGCCATCCAACGTCTCCCAGGACCGGTTTCTGGCCTTCAGCCGTCATCAGCTGAAGCTGAACGCCCGGAAGCGGATGAAGGGAACGACTTCATTTCCCTTCATCCGCTCTCCGGGCGTTCAGCCTGAGCTAGTTGATGATGGCTCAATGTCAGAAACCGATCGTGGGAGACGCTGGTGTATTTTCTTTGTTTTTAATATATATATATATATATATATATATATATATATATATATATATATATATATATATATATATATATATATATATATATATAAACATTCTATCTGCAGTATTAAAGTGATTCCACTGCTGCGAGATATTCAATGGACAATACAAAAATGTTAAAAAAGTGAAATAAGTCGCGATATTAAGGCAATGTCAAGGTTTTATTTAAAAAAAAAACTTCAAAGCAACTGACTGGAAGATGTCATATCAATTGGCATCGCTCAGCTCTAGTTCAAAAATTTCCGGAAAGGAGATATTAGGAAACTTTCGGGGGATTTACGAGTATCCCATGGTGGCATCTCGAAGATGGTTCTAATCCTGCTTGGGTCCCCAAAGCAGCTTCATTCTAGGACAGTGGCAGTCCCAGTTTTTCTCCTCGACAAAGCCCAAACAGCAAACGCTCGTTACACCAAGATGACTGGTGAAAAACAGCGATTGAGGCATTCCACATGGACACTGTACTCCCATTTTAGACTTTACTAAATATCATTATTGTTACTTTAGATGGATATAGAACTTATTTTCCTTCCTTTTGGATCTTTTTCAATGCAGGTAGACGTTCGGAAATGGTGGATTGCTTCTGCCAATTGTTTCAACGTAAGGGTTGAGTCTTCATCCAATAATGCTTGCAAATCTGCATCTTCAAATTTGTTCAGTTGTCCTGGATGCTTCTTGTCTTTTATATCAAAATCACAGCTTTTAAAGCATTTAAACCATCGTTCACAAGTTTTTTTTTCGTTAGAGTATGTTGTTAGGGTATTTCGTTAGGGCATGTCACCATAAGCTTCAACCAACAATCGATAACTTTCGGCAGCCTTTTTCTTCAAATGAAGAAGGTTATAGGGAAGGTCTTTTTTTGGTACATAATTCGGCATATTCAAAGATATGAAATACTATGTTTTTTGCACAGTTACAATTAATAACGAATTGGCTTTTGATGGTGTATGTTTACCCATAGACCGTAGACGTCATTAGTCTATACCAACAAATGCATTAATAACACCACCTTTTAGCAAAATCGACATTATTAATCAAAACACCTATTACTATTTGGCGAAAGTTAATTCCCTTCCTATATAACCCTAAGACCCACAGAAAGAGAGAACCATTAAAAGAACATGAAAAAGGTGTTAATCGCAAAAGAAAACAAAAGGTAGACTGTACCACAAATGCTAGGAAGAGATTGGAGAATATCTAGAACAAATCGGACAAATGGAAGGCAGTGGAAGAAATAGTTTGAAAATAGTTAGAAAATATACCTACCTCAATACTAATATTAGTAGGTAAAAAAGGTTTTATCGTGTATGTCTGGTAAGCATTTATACTATTACCGCCGAATAATTATACTACATTAATTGAAAATAATAAAAAGATACTAACTTTTAGCATTGTGCATCGTCAACAAAATTAATTAATTAGTTAATCTTCCCAACTTATTTTTTATAACTTAAAAGTAAAGTTTTGGGGTTATAGACGCATCAGCAACTGAAAAGGCTATTTAGCGACTGGACCTACAGCTTAACGTGGGTTCCGAACCACGGTCATCAGCTACCGAAAACCCCGGTCAGCACCCCCCTCGGGCTATCAACTTTTGGTTTTGTGCTTAACCATAAGTATCTCGAGAAGCCTACCGACTGTAGGCTTATAACGTAGAAAACCTCTCAGAAGGCATCCGGCCTTACCCAGCCTCGAACCGGCGTGACTGAGGGGGGATTCCTTGTCAGATTTTACACTCTTACCTAGAAAAATTCACAAGAATTTTTTGTTTTAAGAAAAACTTTTTTTGCCTAGAACGGGAATCGAACCCGCTCCACATTAACTGCCGTATCGTAAGGTTATCGCCTTAGACACCACAGCTAATGTAGCTCCTTTTTATAACTTATTACTCAACATGGTAAGCTCAACACGGTATTCTCAACACGGTAAGCATATCTATGGGAAAGTCTGGTAATTTGGACCATTTTTTTTCTCAAACGCGCTTTGAATATATGTTTTTAGATTTTTACAAATGTCTATTATATGAAATAAAACAAGTATTATTAGGCTTTGCATTTAAGTATTAATCAACGTAATTATTATAGATATATCAATAATCAGCAAAATGTGAGATCCGAGCTTTGTTCCAATTTAGCCAACTGGTTCTGTTCTTTGGACCACGGGGTCGCTAAATTGGACTTTAATATGCTCTAAGGTAAAACAAAAAGAAAACTCTAATAAAACAAAATATATCAAACACAAATAGTCTCAGTAACAAACCTACTAAATACTTTAAGACCTTTACATCGTACAATCATCGCAAATATCAAGATTTTGAGTACAAGTTCCGATCCTAAACTGCTATCAGAATCGTTCAAAACTAGGAGTTCTTCATCATCGGATTCTATCCGCACTATCAATTTCATTGATTTTTCTCTTTTTCTTTTCTTGTTTACGTCCTTTTCGACAATTTTGTGGATATTTTTTTTTATTTATTCCAGTTGTTTTAGAGATTTTAGTTTGTTTTTAATTATTTTTCTTGTCTAAATTTAATTTGATTGGTTTTCGCTTCTGTTGTAACGCTCTTAAATTATTTTTGTGCGGACTAGAGGTTAATTTAACAGCTTTCTTTGTACCTCTACCTTTGATGAATTGTCTAGTCCTTGGTACTAGTGATAGGAGGTTAAGACTGGCTTCTATTTCACGTCTCACCTGAATAGCCTGCGATGTGGATGCTTTGGCAAAGTCTAATTGCTCAATATTCTGCCAAGTAGATGATATAACTTCCGTTGAGCATTGTGTTGAGCATGGGAGGCATTGCGACTTGTGTCTTAGGTTCCATGGAATGTTGAGCTTGGAGAGGAAAGTTTGAAGAGGATGACGTGTTAGTTTTAGTATAAATTGGCTAATTTGATTTTGAGTAACAGTTCGATCGGGATTTGTTCGCATTCAAGATTCGATAGCTTGCGTGTAGTAAGTACTGAAGGGCGACATATCTAATGGTTGAAGTCTATGAGTTGTGTGTATCGGTAATTGTAACAAAATAACGCCCTTATCACGAGCTAACAACAAAACATCTACATTTTTACTGTGTCGTATGACCATCGAGTAGCAACAAGACCTTATCTTCGATTGTTGATTTGACCACAGAAATAAAATGCTGTAGCCATTGATTGGACAGTTCACAATTTATGTAACCAGATTTCGAAACTACAATTTACAATATTCCGAGCTAGAGCTCCCTGCTTTATCAGTTCATTCATACGCATTTGCTTAAAAAATATCATTGGTGGGGCTAATTGACCAGATGCCTTAGCACAAGCTACTATTTTGGTATTTACACCTCTTTCACCGCTAGTTAAAACACCCAGTTGTTTTTTTCTTTTGCCACTTATAACTTTTTGATAATATATTTTTGATATTGATATTTGAATATTTTATTCGGAGTCAGTTTATTTGTGTCAACAATATTTTCATATATATATATATATATATATATATATATATATATATATATATATATATATATATATATATATATATATATATATATATATATATATATATATATATATATATATATATATATATATATATATATATATATATATATATATATATATATATATATATATATATATATATATATATATATATATATATATATATATATATCGAGTTTTTTGACTTCTTTGGACTGTGTCCAAATCCGCCATATTGAACATTGGTTAGTTGCTTGACTGGGAGGAAGCCCCACCCATCCCTTACATTGGAGGGCACATGTTTCGTCTGTTGGTGGTTAGACTCATCAGGGTACCGACATATGCTCTCTCGCCAAGAATAGGGAGTCCCTCTCCACTATCAAACAACCCATATTTTCGCCGACTTCTCGTCGGATGGCTTATTCATCGAGTTTTTTTACTTCTTTGGACTGCGTCCAATGAGACAACAGTAGTCAGGAGTTATATACCCCCGACCGTTGGATTCCCCCAAAAAAGTTATTGAAATTGTCCCTGGTAACTCCTTTGGCTCTTTGTAAGGAGGTAGCTTCAAATTGTCGGAGGCTTATTTTGTCTTTATGTCGTTTCAGGAAAGTACCATGCATAGTACCAAAAGTCAGTCGTCTAACATCGCTGATTGTCAATCCGAATATGTGTTGTTCTATCTTCAGAATATGATTTACTAGAATATCTTCAAACTCATTGCTAAATATAGTCGGCTTTCCTTTTTTTTATGGACTCACTTGTATCACCTATGTATAAATGCCTCTTTAAAGTGGCTTTTGGAATCTTATGCAATCTTGCGCATTTATTTACACCAATCCCTTCATTTCTGTAATTAAGTATGATATTTTGCAACTCTTCTTGTGACCATTTATAATACTTTTTATCAGTCATCTGTAATAAGAAAGAATTGATACGGTAAATTGTATCAATTTTATCCAACTGCTTGCAGTCCATTTTAACCAACAATGTGGATACGTCATAAAAACAAATCTAATAAGATATAACCTACAAATGCCGGTAATCTTTTCGCGTATTTTGATTGTAGATAAGTTACGCTTCTAAACTACAAATTACAAACACAGTATGCTTGCCTTTAACTTAACTACACTCTTAACACGGATCGATGGAATTTACATTAAAAATATCAAAAATAGATTTTTCAAAACAAAACACAGACGTTCAATGCCACAACGAAAATAATATGGCCGATATGCAATAAAGTTAGATGTATATCGCTTGGTGTTGCCAATATTGAAATTGAAAAAATACTTTTTGAGATATGACAGTGGTCCAATTTAGTTGCTGGTCCTTTATACCGGACTTTCACCTACATAATTTGATTTAGAAATAGCTTATTGATTTTAGTTAATAATTGCACTGGATGATACATTTTATTGTCACATACTATCTTTATAATACAGGGTACGACAAAGAAACGGATAATTTTCAGTATCATTTTCCTCCGTGGTAGGTTCGAATAGGTTTAAACCGTCTACCTTCACTGTAGTTGGAGCATCATAGCATTAATGATCATGAATCCGTGAATTGATGCTAAATGCACGTTCAACATTTCTCCATTAAAGCATATTATAAAAATAATGATAATGAACGGTTATTCCCTCGCCCATTCACTATTAATTGTAATGCTCGGGTATTATATTTGGTCATACTATGAAAACATTTTGTGGGAATGCATCTACTTTTACATCAACATCCTATGTTCACGCGAACAAAACGTTTTTGATAAGATAATTGGGGTTTGTAACATTTTTTTTTGTCATAAATAGAAAGAGCACATTTAAGTTTTATAATAAAACAATTTTTATTTTTATTTTTTTCCTTATAATTAAAAAGTTATATCAAATTGAAAATACATTTTTAAACCTAGTACCAATAACGCGCTAACAGTTCCTGAAAAATTACCGAGCGCATGTGACCTCTCAATGGTAAGAAACATAAACACGAACGCCAATATCGGGTGGGCTCGGAACAATTCGGAAGTTACACCGATTTTTTTTTCGCGCCTTTACCGAAAAACGTTCGGAAAGAATCGGAGTCCCGCGCAAATAAAACAAGTTATCGATCTTAGTCATATATGTAAGAACAAAATCAGATATACAAGAACAAAATTCGACTACCAATTTGGAAGGTAATCGTATATGAAAAGCCTTATACTTATGAAAGTTTTACAGGATAATCTAATGTGTACATGGTCGAAGAGTACAGAAATTTGTATGACTCTAAAAGCTTTCCACTCAAAACTATTTGGGAAATCTCTAGCTGATCATGCTTTATAGATAGCAGCTGGATTTATTCATATTTGCAATATTATTAAATTAAGAGTCTAATGTGGTGGTTTGTAAAATATGTAAGGCGAAAAATCGTCATCGTTTTAAAAATACTGAAAATCTTAATTAAAGCAATAGTGTGATATGGGTGATTTTTTAAAAATATTGTTAATAGAGTTTACTGTGGTGTTTTGAAGAATCAGTGTGGTTTTAAAAGTATTGCAAACTTAAATGAAAACAATCAAACTATTATAAAAATAAATATATATGTAATTTTGGGTAGTAATTGTTTTTATTCTGAATTGATTATTATTGTAGTTAACATACTATAATCTACTGTAATATATTATCCATATTACCCTAGTTGGGGGTGGTTTTATTATGTATATTTAATAGTGTATTCAACAATATTGGTTCGCTTTTTAA
Source organism: Cosmopolites sordidus (assembly GCA_031761425.1). Classification (NCBI taxonomy): domain Eukaryota; kingdom Metazoa; phylum Arthropoda; class Insecta; order Coleoptera; family Curculionidae; genus Cosmopolites; species Cosmopolites sordidus. The sequence continues at coordinate 546,377 of JARFXV010000401.1, read as the reverse complement.
GGAAAAAAATATATAATTAATTCAACTGCCTTTGGTTAGTTCTGGCATTATAACGTTATCATAATCTAAGGTTTTAGAAGGCAAACGAATTGCTGCTCTACATATTCATATAGAACGTCATTGGAAGAATATGAGAGTTTAATTTTCTCAAACCTCACGCAGTTATTAATTATAATATGTTACTTTATACACACTATATTGTTATCATTGCTATAGCATTAGTGATTTTACTATCACCTATTATATCAACATAAATGTATTAATAATCATTAAACAAATTAATAACTAATTGCGTTTAAAAAAAAAATTACTTAATCTTCTTTTTATAAATCTGTGACCATAAAAATATCCACAACATGTATATTATCAGAATTAGCTTTTATGAACCCTTTGTCATACATTACTGAACTTAATTAGTAACCAATAATATTTTATTTTGCACCTAACCAACAATAATTTTGACAGTACATATTCAAGTAGAAGCCGTTGACAGTACTGACATGAAAACAATTTACCATAATGACGTCACAAACATTGACGTCACAGACAGCCAATCGCGTTCGTAGGTATGTGAATTTTTAAAATTTTTAAAATTTTAATTCATTTATAATTAGTAGTAAAAAAGAATTTTAAAGTTTTCGCATCTATTATCAATAGTATTTATGATAAAGTTTTAAAGTAAAGTAAAAAAAAACGATATTTATTTTTTATTCAAAAACCCAATTAATTAAATTTCCTCTTCTTAACGATGATATATTTTTAGTAAGATGAGGTGAACTGCTTACAGTTCTGTACAACAGATATGAGTACATTCCTTGGCTAACAAAATCACTAGATTTAACTGCATGGATATATATTTGTGGGGTTATTTAATGAGCAAAATTTACGTGGACATATGTAATAGAAAAAGTTCCGGTACAATGATGAACTCAAAAATATGGTAGAGAATATAAACTTTGTCTAATTAAATAGCAAAAAGAAAAATAGTAGGGACTGAGAAGGGAGACCAAGGGTCTACGTAAATAGTGGAACATAGAGAGACTTCGATCAAGGACACAGATGGCGAAATATTAACTAACATAGATAGCATACTAGAACGATGGAGAACATATTCTGTTAAACGGGACCACCGGAGAAGATAAAAATGGTAGCATCAAAAGTTAAATCCATGGATCAAATTAGAAAATTAAACACGGCATTTGTATTATTATGTTATACAAATATTATTATATACAAAAGTTAGAGGAAAAAATCGTCCATGAAACCAACTAATCACTGAACACTTCAGAAGCTTCTTTTCCGTGACATTCTTGAATGTATTTTGGAACAGTCAATTTTTAAACTCCAACAATAATCTGCCCTTATGTGCATATTCCATCTTCCTTGATAGCGGTTATCCATAGTTTTAATATCCTGGAAAATTTTTCACTGTATTCCTCACTGGTAAATAGTGCACCTTAATGCTCATGTTACACCAAATTGCTCATGTTACACCAAATTGCTCATGTTACAAGATATCTGAAACTGCTAAGCATCTTGTTTACCAGTTCAACATAGTTTTCAACTTTGCGTGTACCCAAAAAATTTCCAACAACTGCAACAAATGAAGTGCAAGCTTTTCGCTCAGCCTTATTCATCTTAATGAGTTGTCTTATTTGTGGGCCGTCAAATACACTTGCTTTAATTTTTTCCGTACTCAACTGAGGCATTTTTTCCCTATATATGCAAAGCATGATCCATTCTTATCAAGAGCCTTTACAAACTGTTCCATTAGGCCCAGTTTGGTATGCAGTTTGAGGAAAGATGATTTTCTATCGTCCAACTAAGGAGTCCTTCATGACATGCTTTTTCCCAACCTTTTTCTCTCTTAGGCCACTCTTTTCTAACCCAGGGGTGTGTCACAAGAAGCAAGGATATTTGATGTGGCCACTTTGATCGACTAAGGAGAAAGAAAAAAATCAAACCAAAGCTATGATGCCATATTCTTCTTTCATTTTTCGTTGAGTGAGCAATTGGTATTGAACCATAGTTGTTCCCATTTTGAAGGACACATTTCAAACTTTTAACCTTATTGAAGGACACATTTCAAACTATGCTTTGAGCTCACAATAGATAGGTGCCAATTATCTGGAAAATATTCAGGAAGATCCATTTTTTCCAGGAGTCCTGTATAATATGATATAAGTCTTGTATAGTAATGGTAGCAGACCCGTTTCTCTTGTATGGTAAAAGGTAATTTTGGTTCCTTGTTTCAGTAAATTTTTGTAATCCAACCTGGAAGGCAGTAATTTAGAAGCTTCTTTTGATAGGTTGAGATCTCTAGTGAGATCATTTAATTCATCATGGTTGAAACGTTGATGAATTTATGACATCCCCTCATAATCACTGTTACCTTTATTCGTATCAGAAGAGTGATCAGAGGAACAATACTCGTCCTCACAGATCTCTCGTAGCTGGAGAAACGTTAGGATCGCCACTTCCTCTGAATGAGGAACCGGGCGTTTTGCAAAGACTAAATTAGGATAAGTGCACTTGCTACGGTTCTATTGATTTCAGTAATATTTACTAGGCAGAAATAACAATCATCGAAGTGGTTTTTGGGTTCTCTCCACACCATCGGTACGGTGAATTTTAGACTTTTTCTTTTTTCGATAGTCAATTATCGTAAATGTTATTGTACCAGGTGTCCCATTAAGGATGGATCGCGGCCGTATTTTGAAAACTATTTATCCCACAGCTTTGCGGAAAAAAATATTATACTAAATCTGACTGTGAGAAATTCACCAAAAATATTTTTAAGCTTCTAAAACGACCGCAAGAGGGCGTGACGAGCTAAACATTTGTTCAGTATTTTCAAATGGAATCATCCAGTGAAAACCCGAAATCGATATCTCTGACATGTCAAGAGATATTTCGATTTTTCTGAAAAAATCAGTTAGTTTTAATTTTTACTGTAATATTAAATTAAAAATTGGTCTTAATATGGCACAGCTTTTATTGCATGGCTAGAAAGGTAATTTAAAGAGGAATCATCCAGTGAAAACCCGAAATCGATATCTCTGACATGTCAAGAGATATTTCGATTTTTCTGAAAAAAATCAGTTATTATTTCACTACTACCTGCATTAAGTTAAAAAAATATTAACCTAATGTTTGCCTTCCTTCACACTTTACGAAAAATCGAAATATCTCTTGACATGTCAGAGATATCGATTTCCGGTTTTCACTGGATAATTCCTCTTTAAATTACCTTTCTAGCCATGTAATAAAAGCGGTACCATATTAAGACCAATTTTTAACTTAATATTACGGTAAAAATTAAAACTAACTGATTTTTTCAGAAAAATCGAAATATCTCTTGACATGTCAGAGATATCGATTTCGGGTTTTCACTGGATGATTCCTCTTTAAATTACCTTTCTAACAATGTAATAAAAGCTGTACCATTCCATTTGAAAAAACTGAACAAAACTTCAAAAAAGCTATTGTTGAATGTAACGCCACCTAGCGGTTTCATTTATAAACTAAATAATTTATCTCCCAGATTATCTGATTATCCCAGCAATTGCCTTTTAAATGAATCCAAATTGGGGAAAATGGGTTTAGGCAAACGGACATTAGACGACTTTTTATCTAAATAGGTAAAACTCCCCCCCCCCCCCCACTTCTTTATTTGCGAAGTTACGAAAATATGTCATAAAAAAAAAGTTGTAGGAGACAGTTTGCTAATTATAACTGAAAATTTTTCTTACTCGGTTAACACTTGAAAATACACAAAAAAATGATTTTTAAACATGTTTAGCTCGTCACGCCCTCTTGCGGTCGTTTTAGAAGCTTAAAAATATTTTTGGTGAATTTCTCACGGTCAGTTTTAGTATAATATTTTTTTCCCCAAAGCTGTGGGATAAATAGTTTTCAAGATACGGCCGCGATCCATCCTTAATGGGACACCTGGTACAAGTGTGTGTATAGTACAAGTGTTGCAGGCCAGATACGGTGCCCAGGTTTTATCCTGATCACCAAGCCCAACACCAAAGTATCCAAGATAAGCTCTGTTTACAAAGTTACTAACAGTTTTTCTGTTTTCTTTTAACATGTATTCTCAACATATGTAGCAAAACACATCAGGATGATTTACACAAGTTCTTCTACTTGAACTCATTTTATTTCTACTCAACAACACACATACAATAATCTACAACAGAGTACGTTTTAGGTTAACTTTATAACAATTCTTTCTTAAGCACAAACATCACGCGATTTCGATCTACCTTGCACGGTGAGAATTCACAAACTAACCTCACCTCTAGTTCAAGCGTTGAACGTCATTTCAGTTATCCGAAAGGCAATACTTATGTCATCTAGTGGATTTTCCTGGAACTAACTCAACGGCAGACTGACATAAGGCAAATATACAGGAACCAATCCTTGTATAATAATTTTACTTTAAAATTTAACACCCATATTTGAATGTATTGAATTGAAAAAAAACGTTGATAGATAAGTGGATGTATCTAAAAAAGTAAAGCAAATAGCAAAAAATTGATTTCATATTTAGATTTAACACCCAAATATAGCTAAAATCAATTCTTAAATCCTAGACCCCCCAAAAAATGTTTTTTTTGTAGGCCTGTGTTATCGACTACAATTCATAAACTGCTGGTACAGTTTCGATTCCCACGGTAGGTATATTTTCAATATGTATTTTAAACATATTATATGACTTTAAAATCTAACAAGTCACAGTCCAATGACACTATTCAGGATTCAAGGATGGTTAAAGTCATTGAAAATTGGCGCGAGCGGAACCGTTTCTGCAAAAGAAAAGCTGTGGTGGCTAATTTGGCTGAAATCTTGTTATAATCATAAATTGCATGTCTAAATCTCTTAAATAAAACAATCGGAATCGATTTTGGGTAAAAAATGTGTTTTATTTAATTTTGAAAGTCTATTATTCTTATTGGTAAACCCTTTAATTCAATTTAAGGTTCGGACGCACTAAAAAAAATCACCCTATAGTAGAAATTTAGTTTTAGTTCTTTTATTCAAATAACAAGCGATTATTTTGATGTATTTATTTAAAAGATGTTTGAAGTATTAAAAAAATGTATTTAAATCTTCACATTTCACTCATAATCATTTATTAAAGACTGCGTTTTTATATTTCTATAAATAATTAACTTATCAGAACGACTGAATGGCCCATATGTTTTTCACTGAACCAGAGTCAAAGTTTATCGGAGGTCAAGCCGATAAGAGAAGCAGAGATCTAAAGAAAATCACATATATTTCGTTTGCTTACGTTCATCTTTAAGGCTCAGTTGTTTTTAATGATCTATGCCGTTTTTATATTGTTTTCGTGTTATGATATTTTACACTCGAAATGATGTTTAACAGTTCGTGTCGTGCTGCATGTTTTCAATTAATTTTTTCTTTGGTTGGTTTCAAAACTATAAATTAACGATTAAATTCTATATTATAAAATTACTATATCGTATTTTAATATTTTCATCTTTATTTTAAATAATATCAGGTTTTTATTTTTTTTTTTGTTAATTGTCGAATAACAGAAGTTGGTCATCAAACACTTATGAACTTGGAATCATCTCATGTTTTTTAAATTTTTATTCATAACGAATTTTATCATTTAATTTTTGGAAAATTTCTTAAAATTATTTACAAAACAATTTTATTTACGCAAACATAACAAGTATAGAGTGATTTTTTTAGTGCGTTCGAGCTTTAAATTCAAATAAAACACACTCATATGCCTTGAAACTATTTATTTTATGTAAAATAACATTCAATGCCATTAATGTTTTGAAACAACTTCGAACAAATGTCCGCTGCGGCTACTTCTGACTAAGCACATTCTGTCAATTCAATTCCCGGCCACTGTTTCAAGCAATTGTGGTTTTATGTTGGCTTCAAGGGCGTCAATAGTTACTGGTTTATCGGTTTAGACCAAAGATTTATCATAATCCCAAAGAAAATAATCTAAAGGCGTTGAATCACATGACCTTGGTGGCTAATTAACAGGTCCGTTCCTCGAAATAATTTCTCATTGAATAGTTTTCTCAATAAATCGATTATTGCGATAACTGTTTGGCATCCTTCAGATCAATCAAATCGGAAAAATCATTCAAATTCGGAATTAAATAATCATGAATCATTACTCTGTAATTGATAAATCTTTATCAATACTGAGAGCAACGGTGGCGATATTTTTGTCTTGTTTTTGTTTTAACATCGAGCTGCGTGAAATGCGTTCAAAATTTATCGATAATTCGACTAATACATAGCTCGGTTGGACGATTATGTGACCTTAAAAGACCCTATAAGTGTGGCGCACAGAATACAGATTTTCATAATAAATTTCGATAATTTGCAAGCGTTATTCTGATATTAAACGTTCCATGATGATTTACCAGACATTTGATTTGCGATGATGATTGTCTTGATGACATTTGCCATGATGATTTGATAGCACCATTTGCCATGATGATTTAAAATCAGCCTTTATAATTATCCTCTCGTGAAGATAATACTATGGTTCCAGTATCTTTGGAAAATGTATAAAAACGCAGATAAAAAAATACAACAGTATGAAAACGATATTTCGCTGGATACATGTTGTAATTTTGTGTATAGTGCCGTTCAAGAGATATCGTTATGGTTGCAATATACTGTTAACAACCGAATGGCTACAATATACTTTTAACAACCCCTGTCGTAACGAAACCCGACAAAGTTGCAAAAAACGTAAACAGGGTCGGGCCTAATAAAATAACAGGTAAAATGATGAAATTAATTTTATATCTGGTTTAGTAGTTTCGAAATATTTTAGTTTAGTTCGCATTCTTTTCTTCAACAGTGCAGTTCTATAATTTCGATCGTATTTTTATTATTCCAAATATGCTAAAAATGTGGCGTTTTTGGCAAGATAATGATCATTGTGCCTCTGGTAGTGCTAATTTTCAAAGAAAATATTTGCTATGCGAATGCTAAGCAAATTGTTAAAAATGTGTATTTTTCTTTATTGAATAGGGGGCTTAATGTAAATGCAGCCGCAGCAGAAACGTCTTCATTAACGAAAACGCCGTTGCCTATAGTTAAAGATATTGTAACGAAGCCCATTAAAGCCAAAAAAGGTCCGCGACAAAGACTTAATTCGAAGCAAAATGTATGCTATATATGAAGAGCAACCTGTGCCTGCATTGCATTAATTGGCATATTTTGCATTGAATTGCATAAATTAACGGCGACTAAGAAAAGATGAAACCAACATTCTTAGCAGTAAGAGCCTTCGGAGAATATTATCTCTAATGGGTTTTTCATATCGGACCATTAATAAAAGACAAATATTAATTGAATCACAACGATTACGGTTTGACTACTTAAACTCCATAAAAAATCCATATTACAAAATCATCCCATTATCTACCTCGATGAAACATGGTTCGATACACATGAGAAAGCCAGCAAAAGAATGGGTAGATACATCAAGAAAATGCCAAACCAAAGCCCCAGCAAACAAGGGAAAAAGAATTACAATTTTACATGCTGGTTCCGAGGATGGATGGATTAAAAATTGTTTACGGTTGTGCTCCAAAAATATTAAACATTCATCTTTAGACTACCATGACACCACAGGAGAACTTCTTGAAAATTGGTTTATAAATAGCCTTTTGCCCAATGTGCCTAAGGAAAGCGTAATTGTAATGGACAATGCTAGTTATCAAGTTCCTAATGCAATAACACTAAATTGGAAATTCAGAACTATATGTTTAAAAACGATATATACTTTGAAAATATATATAAAAAATATGATCTTCTAGAAATATTAAAGAGATTTAATATTAAAAAGAAATATGGATCTGATACCATTCCTGCTGATATAGGACATACGGTTTTACACCTTCCTCACTATTATTGTATTTTTAATCCAATTGAGCATATTTGGCATCAGGTAAAACCTAATGTTGGAGCAGGAAACATTTATCCGACTCTAAGTGCAACTGCTGCAACATTAATTAGGAAGGTTGTAGATAATATTCCCAAAGAAAGTTGGATACATTCGATTAACCATGTTATTAAACTAGAAGATTCCTATGTATCATTTACTAATAATATAGAATCACTTATTATTAATGTAGATCAAAGTAACAGTGAAAGTGAAACCGAATTAAATGTATAATTAAAATTAACTTATAATTTTTAGTGTACTAATAAATTCAATATTCGCAAACCAATAAACAATGTTTTAGTCATATATATATATATATATATATATATATATATATATATATATATATATATATATATATATATATATATATTCATCATCATCACTATCAGCCCATGTCGGTCCACTGCAGGATGAAGGCCTCTTCAGCATGCTTCCAACTTTCACGGTCCTGGGCTTTCCTCTGCCACTTTGGTCCAATATACTTAACAATGTCATCAATTCATCATGCTTTCGGTCTTCTTAGTGGAGGTTTACGATCAAGCGGTATCCACTCCAGGATTGCCTTGGTCCTTCTGTCATCCCATCGCCTCGCTATATGGCCTGCCCATCTCCATTTCAATTGCTTTACTCTTCCAATAATGTCACAGACTTTCATTTGTTCCCTGATCCATGCGCAGAACTTTCTGTCTCGTCTTGTGATGCCAATCATACATCTTTCAATTCCCCTCTGTACTACCCGAAGTTATGTATACATATATACAAAATATGGTAACATCAGACGAGTTTCTCAATTCAAATATTTGGGTGAAATAATCATGGAAAATGGGTTGGAAAAAGCGGCCAATAAGGGGAGATGTCAAAAAATGGAAACGGCATTGAGACTTACACAAAATATTTACAACAAAAAATGCATATCTAAAAACACAAAACTGAGACATTACAACATAGTTATTAAGCCAGAATGTCTATATTGGGTAGAAACGCTCATTTTGAATAGAAAGAGAGACATCGAAGACATTGAAAAGAAGAAAAGAAAAATCAGAAGAAAAATCCTTGGCCCCAAACAAATACATAGCATAACATACCGACTTCGAGAAAACCAAGAAATCAAACAACACAGATATACATAGCGATATGAGAAAAAGAAGACTTAAGTTTTACGGACACATAAAACGGATGAATCCGAATAGGTTAACTAGACAAATAGTCGAATTTTATGAAAATAGGAATAGACCTAAAGTAGAAATAATTAAATTGATTGCTGCAATTAAAGAGGACCTAAGATCAGCAAATATTACACAAAGTGAAATTCAGGATAGAGGCGGTTTTAGACACAAGGTGAACGTTTGGAAGGTTGGCCAGAGAGAAAAATATAGGAAAACTGGAACAACTTGGTCTGAAGAAAGGAAAAAAGCTCAGAGAGAAAGAATGAAATTAATATGGGCGCAAAGGAAGGCTAACAAAAACAAACGCCTCTAATTGTACTTCGCGTGGTTCACCAGGGCCCATACGTGAATAATAATATATATATATATATATATATATATATATATATATATATATATATATATATATATATATATATATATATATATATATATATATATAAATATCGAGAAAGGAATTTTTATAGGAGATTCCCTTTTTCCTCCAATTTGTCCAACTCCTTGATAAAAACGGTCGAAACATTTGCAGTACCAACTCTGACATATTATTTTGGCGTTGTTAAATGGTCAAAAACTGACCTTGATGAACTTGATAGGTTGACACGCCGAACATTAAAAAAGTTCCGATGCCTGTATCCAAACTCATCTACGAAGAGACTATACATCCCAAGAAACCTAGGGGATAGAGGCCTTGTAAACGTAAAAAATCTCTGTCTCATCAAGAAAATAGTATGAGAAAACACTTCATTGAATCAAACAGTACGTTAATGAAATTGGTTGCATATGAGGACCGAGGTTTCACCCCACTAAACCTAAATAAACAAAACCGTATAGATATCGAGAATGAAAAGGACAAACATTACATGGCAGGTTTCCTAAGTCACTCGAAGATGATACCATTGACGAACAATTGTCTCTAAAGAGGTGGGTAAAACGGATGAACTCTTGTACCCAGAAACAGAAGGTTTCGCGATATCTATTCAAGATAGGGTAACAAGAACAAAGAACTATGAAAAGCACTTATTGCATTTGGACGTAGTCGATAAGTGCAGGAAATGCGGTACTCTGGGGGAAACAATTGAGCACTTTATTGGCGGTTGCCCGGTCCTTGCTCCTAATGCTAATTTAGGGCGGCATAATCAGCTGGCAAAAATAATACATCGGTAAATTGCAAAAGAATACTCGGTATTAGAAAGCGCACCTCCTCCATAGTATAGATACTCGCCTTCTCCTGTACTTGAATCATCCGATACTATTCTTTACTGGGACAGACCAATCACTACTGATCGAACCGTTGCTTATAACAAGCCAGATATTATTCTAATCAACAGAAAGGAGAGAACAACTTTTATAATTGGCATCGTAATGTCGCTCTCTCACAACATTAGAAAGACTAAGATGGAAAAATCCACAAAGTATGAAAATCTGGCATACGACTTGAAGAATCAGTGGAAACTGAGTAAGGTAGATGTAGTGCCCTTCGCTATATCTGTCGAAGGCCTAATAAGTAAGAGATTTTCAAAGAACCTCGAGCGCCTCGGTATCTCGAGATCGATTGCCATAGTGGGACAATGTGCTGTGCTGTCTTACATTGTTCGTAAAATATTGTGCTAGAGTGAGAGGAGCTGAATTGCTTTTTCATCTTGGCATTGGAATATTGGACAGCATGAGCTGAGATTCTACATTAAGGATAATAATATAATAATAAACCTAGGTAAAGTGAACCGTGTTGATGGTTGAACAACACTTACGGATTGTGTCCGAGATTGGAAACAACAGACACTGTATAGTTGGTATCCAAAGTCACTCGAGGATGATACCATTGATGAATCATTGTGTCTTAAATGGCTGACCGATGGGCTGTTGTACTCAAAAACAGAAGGTTTTGCGACATCTATTCAAGACAAGGTAGTAAGAACACAGAACTGCGAAAGGCATATACTACACATGAATGTTGTCGACCGATGCAGAAAGTGCGGTACAGTGGGGGAAACGATTGAACACCTTATCGGTGGGTGTGCAGTTCTTGCCCCTAATGCTTATTTAGGAAGACATAATCAGCTGACGAAAATTATACATCAGCAAATTACATTAAAGTACTCGCTATTAGATAAGGCATCTCCTCCATATTATAAGTACTCACCTTTTCCCGTAGTGGAATCATCCGATTCAATTCTATACTGGGATAAACCAATCACAACAGATCGAACGGTCGCTTATAATAGACCAAACATTATTCTTATTAGTAAAAAGGAGAAAAGAGCGTTCATAATTGACATCGCAGTCCCCCTCTCTCATAATATCAGGAAAATCGAGTTGGAGAAAACCACTAAGCATGAAAACCTGGCATACGATTTGAAAAACCAGTGGAAATTGCATAAGGTAGAGATAGTGCCTTTCGTTATAACCGACGAAGATCTATAAAGTAAGACCTTTTCAAAAAACTTGAAGAACCTTTGTGTCTCAAAATCGATTGCAATAGTAGGACAACGTGCATTACTCTTGCAAACATACCACATTGTTCGTAAAATCTTATGCTCACTGAGAGGAGCTGAACTGCTTTCTCATTTTGGCATTATAATATCGACCAGTCTAGGCTGAGATGCTGAATTCAGAACCAACATAATAATAATTTAACAATATATATTTTTTTAATTATTCAGAAGTTAAACCACTCCGACTCTGGCGCCTTTGAAGATATTAGGAACATTTTTATTGAACTTTATTGGGGAAATTAACATTTTGCCGAAAGGCAACGAAATATCTTGAACCAGACTCTATAACGGTACTGATCGACAAGAAATATCGAAAAATCTACTTAAAAATTGAGCGGTAATTCTTGAATAAAACACAGAACTTGCGTTGATTTCCAAAATCTTTTTATCGATAGTTAAACAGAAAAGACAATGACTCAAATAATTTCATCCTTTAGTTCAGGAATTGATTGTAGATTGTTCTTACAGACCTGACTTTTCACGTAACCCCAAGGAAAATAGTCCAACGGTGTCAAAGCACATGGTCTTAGTGGCCAATTAACATTACAGTTTCTTCCAATAACTCGCCCAGGAAATTTTTCTCTCAATAAATCAATTGTTTCATTACCAGAGTGAGTTGTAGCACTATCCTGTTGGAATCATATATCCTTCAGATCAACATTATTTAATTCAGCCCATAAAAATCCAGTTTTCATCATTGACACACCATTGACAGTTATAGCTTCACCAGCAGCATTCTAAAGGAAATACGGCCCAATTACACCTCCTGATCATAATGCACACCAAACAGTGACTCGTTTAGTATATAAAGGTTTCTCATGAATCGGTAGTGGATTTTTGTCACCCCAAATGCGGCAAATTTTATTTATTAACATACCCACCAATTTCAAAATGTGTTTCATCTGAAAAGATAATTTATAAGAAAAATCTTCTGTTTATTCTTTGATCCAATTGACAAATGCAGGACGTTTCGAATGATCCAGAGGGTTTAGTTCCTGTGTTAATTGAAACTTTTATGCCTTTGGAGATAAATTCTTTCGTAAAATATGCCAGGTTGTGTAATCACTGAGTCCAAATTGTTGTGAACGTCGATTAATGGAAATTTCTGGATCTTCACCAATACTTTCACGTACGAAATCAATACGCTCTTGTGAACGACCACTACCACTATACATTGCTCTTCTTTTATCTTTTATCGAACGAACCATTTTCTTGAAATTTTTGAGCAATTCGATTGATAGTGCTTTCAGATGGACGGTTGTGCAAACCACACAGATGCACGATTGTGTAAATATCACGTAATTTTCAAAACATTTTTCACTGACCGCCCATTTTCATAAAATAATTCAACAATTTTAACGAGTTGTTGTATTGAGTACGGTTTGTCATACATTACCTTTCAGAAATGAGACTAGATCTAGGCAAATTTACAACGCCATCTGTGTTTTATTCAAGAATTAAAAACACCGCTCAATTTAAAAACCCGTTTGTAACAAATTAATATTAAACAGAAAGGAATACAAAGATCAAACCGAGAATAATGAGGATTTTAATAGATACATCGATAAAACAAAGTAAAGGAAGAACAAAACTGTTCAACGAAAGGCCCCCCGATGAAGATGAGGAGAACCAGGGGAGGGAGAAAAAATTCCAAAATTAATTGTTGACGGGCAGGGCTAGATACCAGGACAAGAGAAAATACCTGAAGGTGATGGGTATAATGTAAGCATTAAACCAAAAAGGGTTAATGGAAGAATAAGGGAAATGATATTGCATTTACAATGTATAGCACATTTACGAAGATGGAGGGCTTAAAAATTTAAAAGAAGTATTGAGGAAATATTAAATTAACACCCTAGCACTGCAGGAAATACATATAAAGTAATGACATAATTAGAAGACTATATATTCTTTACAACCGGAGGACAGTCGGTTTCCTGCTGAGTGACGAGTTTAAAGATGAAGTTCCAAACTGTATGCAAAAGAATAAACGATATAATATAGAGGAGCAAAAAGAAAATGGAGATTCAAGAGAGACAAAAAAAATAAACGTTTCACATAAAGTGAACAGGAAATACGAAGTTGGAAGGGGACTGTAGAAAGATGGAAACAGTTATTCAAAAAGTAACAGAAAGAGTCATATCCATGAAGGAACAACAACATCTAGAGAATTAGTACATATAAACTAAGAATGAAGCAGAAGAATATAGACAACTGTATACGGAACAGGGAGAAAGAGCTAAGGGAATAATTAGAAACGAGGAAATTGTGATGAGCTAAATCATTACAATTTAGGGAGAAGAAAGGCGGGAGAAACGACCAAACAGAATGTAATAATTATGGAGGGATTTCATTGATTTGTTATAAGATAGTAGCGATATTAATCTAAAAAGAATTTAGTAGGAATAATTGATGCACAGATAGGGTAATACCAGGTAGTTTTTAAGAAGGGCAGAGGAAACACCGACCAAGTGTTCTCATTAAAGAAACATTATCAAAGTGTTACGAGCATAAAATTGCAGCGGTGATGAGAGAAGGGCACATACTTTGCAGAAGTCATCAAATAGTGGGTTATGTGGACGATATAGCAATAATTGCAAGAAGTGAAATAGAATTGAAAAAGTTAGAAGGCTAGTGGAGGCAGCATAGTTTAGTGTAAAAATCAATTAAAAGAAAAGTAAACTAATGATAGTAGAAAGTAAACTTTCGAAGGTGTGGAAGAATTTGCCTATTTAGGCGTAAGGATAACAGACAAGTGTGAAGATGAGAAGCAGATAGACCTAAGATTCATCGAAGAACAGATGTACAGGAGCCTTGATTGTATAAGACATTATTCAGAGCAATTGCATTGTATGGATGTAAGACATGGATAGTAAACAAGAAAGAAGAAGAGAAACTGTTGAGATGGGAACGTTGAATAATCAGAAGGATAACAGGAGGAAATAAAGTCGATGGCCTTTATATAGAGGAGAGCAAATGAGGAAAATTATGATATTTTCAAAGATCCAAGGATAAACACAATAATGAAATCGAGAAAACTGCAGAGAATGGATGAGGAAAATGACACAGGGACGACCACAAATTGAAAGAAACTAAGGAGGAGATGGAGAGAGGGTGTCATGGGGGATCTAAAAGAGAAGGGGATAAAGGACTGGAAGGCAATGACTAGAGACAGGAAAACATGTAGAAGTGTCACAAAGCTGTGGGCCTAACGACCTGTAATATCCTGATATATGCTATATATCTATAGATTTTATATAATAAATGGTGAGATTTACAAGAGTGTAATTATAACATTTTGTAACTCTACATGACATGGACTGAATGAAATGATCTATCTTTTTATGGCAAGGTATCTCAGGTGAGAATATATGATTACACTGGTAAACAAGAAATAGCTTATTTTTTCTGGCCTGAAAAAAACATACATCAATTCAGTCAGTCCAATACTCTTTTCTAGTACCCCATATTCAGTTTCTTCATGTGATTCTTAGCTTACTTTGTAGCTTCATTCAACACTATTTCGACACTAAAATTGTTGATAAGTTATGCGTTGAGAAGTTGCAAAAAGTGATTTGGTGTTTAGTGGTAAATCGCTTCGAGTTTAGTGCTTCAAACCGAAGGTTCCAATAGAAGAATTGAACTGAAAATAGTAATACATTCAGAATACATTCAGTTTACATTCTGTAATTTTCGTTGTAAATTGTCTATATCCTTCATTTATTATTTATTACATTTATATTATAAACAACTTCTTTTTAAACAGTTTGCGTCTACTGATGAAAAATAGGACATATTCCATATAACTAACTTGTGAGAAAAGTTTTGCATTACGGTGTCCCAAGCTCTAAACTAATGAAGACAAATTTTGTTTTTAATTTGATTGTACAACTCAAAAAACACGCAACTTTTTGGAGAGGTGGTAAAAAATTGACTAATTAGGTAGAAAATGTCATTGCCATTTTAATGATGTCAAATGTCATAACGGTTTTAAAATGTCGTATATTTTTCTTCCGTGTTTATATATAGTATACAAAATTATGAACTATGCAATTCAAAGAATTTTTGAAAATGAACTAGAGGTCTTCATGTCAAGATGTTTCTTGTTAGGGGTTAATAATTTAGGGTCAACGTGTCACCGTTGTTCCCCATTTCTTGCATTCGAAATATTCGAGGGCACATTTTTGCACGTGCCATTTCAAATTCAGAATATCTAAAAGAAACATTTTCATTTCGTTTTCTCGGGATTTTATTTATTTATGTTATGATAATTTTGTTCTAATACTTCTTACCATTCTCATTTTGTTTTATGATGCAGAAATGGAACCTTTTATAGGGCTGGCGTGGCTCTCACAAACAGTTGAGTTGATACACTTCGTATGCTTTATATTTTTGCAAATAAATCAACTAATATGTTCGTTTATTTTTTTTAATACGAGACTGAGAAGAACTAAAATATCGATGAAAATTATCCATAAATTATTTCAAACATTCATAAATTGCCAGATTTTGAGTACCAAAAATTCTGGACTTATCATTTACTGATATTACTGCACATATATTTTTCTCTTTTTTGGGGTTTTCGCCTCGATCTAAAACTCAAAAAATATAAAAAATATTTGTTCTTATGTAAATAAAGAATCGCTGGGTAAAAAACCTGATCGCTGAGTTTTAGATCGTGGCGAAAAACCCAAAAAAGGGAAAAAATATATGAAAACGCCACCATCATTTAGACAATACTTAGGTTACTGCACATACATTTTCAAGTTTATTTATAATTCAGATTTTTTTCTAATAGTGTTTGCAGTTATTAAAAAACATGATAAAATTGAAATTATAGATAATTATCTCATAAAATATCTTGAATATGCTCTTGCTCACCAAAATTATTCGGGATCAAAGAAAATGTTTCATTTGGTCGATGACATGGTACTCATGATTGCTGATGAAACATGAGTCCATCGTCTTATTTACGAAGCTAAAAGTTGTATTACTTTTATTCTGGAATAGTGTGCAGTTATTAAAAGAAAGATGAAATCGAAATTTTAGCTGGTACTCATGATCGCTGAATTACAGTAAAACTACTCGTAAAACACGAAAAGTTGAATACTTAGAATCTAATTAGGAAGGTTTGTGACGATGAATGAAGCATGGGTCCATGTATCATTCTGGAGTCAAAGTATGGAATGATGCTAAAAGGACTCATTGCCTCAAATCAAGGCGACAGTTTTTGGTGTTTGAAGGGGTTTTATTCTTTACAATGTATACTATGAAGTGTTACTGACATTTCATATATTTTTTTCCATAAATGCTAAAGATTGGGCCGAGACGGTTTGCTTCGTCAGGATAATGCGTAGAAATTTTTGAAGAACCTTATACATATATATATATATATATATATATATATATATATATATATATATATATATATATATATATATACTCATATATATTCTTATACATATATATATATATATATATATATATATATATATATATATATATATATATATATATATATATATACTCATATATATTCTTATACATATATATATATATATATATATATATATATATATATATATATATATATATATATATATACATATATATATATATATATATTGAAATAATGTGTATATAACACACGCAATGTGTGTATTTAAAATCAAAATTGTATTTTGTACGCGAAGATCCTGATATTATTTCTATTTGCGGAGAAGCTGCTGCAAACCAGATTAGAAATATGCCAGGACTTCTCCAACGTGTTGAAAACTGGACGCTGTCCAAAGAAATCTAACATTGCATATATATATATATATATATATATATATATATATATATATATATATATATATGAATATTCTTGTTAGGTACTTGACCGGGAATGAGCACATGGAGATGCACATGTTTGCAATTGCATTTGGAGAGCACATGTTTCGCCTCTCGATGTTCAGACTCGTCAGGGTACCGACACATGCTCTCCCGTCAAGAATAAGGATCATATATATATATATATATATATATATATATATATATATATATATATATATATATATATATGAGCATTCGTTAGTGGCTTGACTGAGAGGAAGCCGCACCTCATCTGTTGGTTGTTAGACTCATCAGGGTACCGACATATGCTCTCTCGTCAAGAATAGGGAGTCCCTCTCCACAATCAAACAACTCACACATATATGCAAATATATATATATATATATATATATATATATATATATATATATATATATATATATATATATATATATATATATATATATATATATATATGAACATTCGTAAGTGGCTTGACTGAGAGGAAGCCCCACCTCATCTGTTGGTTGTTAGACTCATCAGGGTACCGACATATGCTCTCTCGTCAAGAATAGGGAGTCCCTCTCCACAATCAAACAACCCACACTTTCGCCGACTTCTCGTTGGATGGCTTATAATTGCAGTTTTTTTATTTTTTTGGATTGCGTCCAATGAGACAACAGTAGTCAGGAATTATACACCCCCGACCGTTGGCGCATATGTCGGTACCCTGATGAGTCTAATACCAACAGACGAAACATGTGTCCTTCAATGTGAGCGATGGATGGGGCTTCCTCTCCCAGTCAAGCAACAACATGGGATTGTGGAACCCAACGGTCGGGGCTGTATAAGTCAAAAAACTGCATTTATATAAATATAAATATATATATATATATATATATATATATATATATATATATATATATATATATATATATATATATATATATATGGAGTGAAATTTTTTTAAAACCTGACACGGGCAAATTTTTTATTTGAGGTGATAGATTAGTACTTTCAAATGCAAAATTGTATGAAATAACTTGACTAGAAAAACAAAAAGAAAGCAAGAAAACAAGAAAACAAGAAAAGCATTTGCATTTTCTCTACGAGGAACATTGACTTACCCCAGATATCTTAGATATCAGAAGGATTAAGTTCTGTGGGGGGCCCTTTTCATGTTTTCAGGCCACACGGTTGTAGTGGTGACGGTGGATCTCTTTGGTTTCCTATTGTTATCCAAATACTTTTGAACGGTTCGAGCTGTTCCAAGCAATAAAGCCTTCTGCATGGGTTTAAAAAGGCCCAACGTTTTAATATTCCTTACCGGCTTCTTTGGGATGATTCCAGTTGATGACAAAATGATCAGTATTGTTTCGACGCACTTCATATCCCATTGTCTTTTCACCTGTCCTTGAAGACATTTATACTTCAGAATTGTTTCAGTATGTTTTGCAATTAAATTATTGTTGTTTGGGAAAGCTATTTCTATAAATGATTTTTCCTGAAATTGTATCGATCACAACAATATCGGGCCTGTTATTTAATTTCCACTCGGTAAACACTGTACACACATTACAATACACAAACACTACACTACAATACACAATACACTACAAACACACTACAATACATTCTGTAACTGTTGCTCTCCAGAACTAGTTGCGGATTGTAATTGTAGTATGGAACTTTTTCTGATTACTGTGGCTGTAGTTTTATTGTCAATTCCTGATGAATGAACTTCGTCACTACGTCTTGCCTTTCTTTATATTCTGTTGCTGCAAATGCTTCACTGCCCCCTGTTACATGTTAGATTGTCTGGCAATT
Organism: Cosmopolites sordidus; assembly: GCA_031761425.1. Lineage (NCBI taxonomy): Eukaryota > Metazoa > Arthropoda > Insecta > Coleoptera > Curculionidae > Cosmopolites > Cosmopolites sordidus. Next base: position 527,106 of record JARFXV010000401.1, on the reverse strand, counting down.
CTAGCACCCATATCTACATCGATCATCCACCACACCTCCGTCCCGAACCATATACTTGAGGTTATTTCTGGTAGATATAACTTGGTCTTGTATTGCTAGTAGGAAACCCTATGTCTCCGGAAACATCTGTTAGTGCTGTTGATCCATCAGCCTGGCATGCAGGTAGGGGTATCCCGGTAGATTTCTTATTTATTGGTCCAGTTGCTTACTAATATCGACTAATCCCTTACCGCCTTTTCGTAGCGGTAATGTTGTGCGTTTCACTATACTTCTAGGGTGGTATTTCTATGATTTTGTAAGCAGTGTTCTGATCTTATGTTGCAAATTTTGTACGTCGGTTGCACTTCAATTAACTATCCCAAACGAATAGTTTAGCACCCAACAAGCATAGGTGTTGATAGTCTTATACATGTTTCTGCTATTTAAGTCATGTATGAATTATTATTAATGTTTTTATTATTATTAATTATATATTATATAATTATAAATTAATGTATTATAATTATAATTATAATTAATTATTAAATAATTAATTACCATGTAGGAAATAACATAAGCACGTAGACTTCAACCACCAACATGAAGAAAAATTAATTGTACTTACTCTTTATGATTAAATAACTGATTCATTGAATTAATACATCAAGAAAAATAAATTAAATTTTCTTTTTTTGATTAATTAACTAATTCATCTTAGCAACTGAATTAAAACATTATTTTTATACACACTCAAATACAATAACTTTCAAATAACACAGCACAATAATGATGGCTCATTTCAAACACAAACACATCACAATTTTTCTTTAATTTCCAAGGCCTACTATTATACAGTGGGAGGGTGTAGAAGAAAATAGTGCAGCTGAAGATTTTTGTTTGCTTTCCTCTTCCTCCTTTTTACTTTTCGTGCTATTGAAACCTTATACAGGAGGTGAACCAGGAAAATGAGTTAAAGGAAAGAAACTGAACGGAAATAAAATATGGTGTTTTGCACTGAAAAATTGTTTACTGTGATAAATGCTGGAGGGGTGGCGCCCCAAAGCTCTCCCTCACGAGCCGCCACTGTAAGTTAGCTTCTTTTAGTTCCTGCCGACTGCAGATTATTTTAGTTGCATTTGGTAATTGTTCTAACACGGCTACTCCAATAAAGAAATGTGACATAACATTTTTATTTTCAATTTTAAGATTTGTCAAATTATTTTAAAAACAAAGTTATGTATATACAAATTTATTTCACTTTCTGTCCAACTGTCCTGAGCCCTTAAACAGATTACCAACACTAAACCCTAAACAAACAAACCCAGATTCATTACCAAGGTAATGATTCAAATAACAAAGCTTCTGGTGAAGATGCAATAACTGCTGAACTTTTAAAATCCGTTGGTCTAGGTACAATCAAGGAAATAACCAAAATTCTACAAGAAGTTTGGCGAACCGAACGGATTCCGGACGATAAGGAAGATGCTCTAATCCATCCACTACATAAGAAAGGAGATAGAATGGATGTAAAGAATTGCAGAGGTATTTATAACAACTCAGAGGTGTATATACAATATCTACTAGATAGAGCACAGGGACAGTTAGAACCTAAAATTGGTGAATATCAAGCAGGTTTTCGACCGAGCAGATCCTGAATTTAAAGTTGATCCTAAGACATCAAAAACTATACAATAAAAATCTCGTCTGTATATTTGTGGATTTCAAATAAGCATATGGTTCTATTGACCGCGAATCTTTATTCCAAATCTTGAGAGAACAAGGACTAGATCTGAAAACGCTGGTAATTATTAAGGCAACACTAACTAGCACAAGGTCAAAAGTTAAATTCATGGATCACATCTCAGAGCCTTTTGAAATGAAAACTGGTATGAGACAAGGGGATGGACTCTCGCCACTCTTATTTAACTGTGTTCTAGAAAGAGTAATAAATCGGCCCTGAATATTGACCATCCCATTAAACTGGGGAGAACCAACATCAAAATAGATTGTCTGGGTTTGCGGATGATCTAGCAATGTTTTTGCTAACAGACTAAGAACACCATTTCTCAAAACAAAATATGGTAACATCAGACGAGTCTCTCAATTTAAATATTTGGATTAGATAATCATGGAAAACGGGTTGGAAAAAGCGGCCAATAAGGGTAGATGTCAAAAAATGTAAACTGCATTGAGACAAAATATTTACAACAAAAAATGTATATCTAAAAACACAAAACTGAGACATTACAACACAGTTATTAAGCAACAATGTCTATATGGCGCAGAAACGCTCATTTTGAATAGAAAGACATCGGGTAGATTGAAAAGAAAAAAAGAAAAATCTTAGGCCCCAAACAAATAAATAGCACAACACAGATATACATAGCGATATGAGAAAAAGAATACTTTTTCGGACACATAAAAGGGATGAATCCTAGTAGGATAGCTAATAGTTGAATTTTATTAAAATAGGAGTAGAGCTAAAATAGAAACAATTAAATGGATTGCTGGAATTTAAGAGGACCTAAGATCAGCCAATATTACATAAAGTGAAATTCAGGTTAGAAACTGTTTCAGACACAAGGTTAACTTTTGAGATAACAAAAAAAATTGTCGTGGAAGTTAGAGCCCTTAATACTTATATTAAGAAGTGTATCATCGCGACTTTCGGTTTTTTAATAGCAATCGCATCTTTCGTCCAAAACTCCTAAACTATTAGCTTGAAAAATTTGAGCTATACATATTTTAGAAGGGAATTAAATTCTCTACAAAAAAAGTCCTATTAAAAATTTACGTCAAACAAGTCGTTTCCATGTAATCGTGCCTTGAACATTGCTCTGTTTTTGCAATGCCGACATAGCCAGAGCATCAAAAGCGGCTGCCATCCTGAAGGACATATCTTTGGCCGAGCTCAAAAATTAATTCGTCAACTAACTACAACCTAACTGACCATGCAAAACATTGTATTCACGCGCAAGGAGACTCTTTGAATAAAAATAATGATTTTTGCCAAAAAAAAATAATTTGTGTCGGTCGACCTTGTCTCGTTTTACTTTTTGTTTTCTTATTTTAACCCTTTTACTCTCAAGTCTACCTTTTGCTGACTTAAGGGTAAATTTTCACTTTCAGATTCATCACTATTTTTCAGTTTTTAGTAATAAACATCCAACAATCACTCCAGAATATATTTGAAAAACAATCCCGCGATGCAAAACATCACCAAATAGATTTGTACAGCAAATTTATGGACGACTGGACTTTTTAATTTCTTATAATTAGCTTAAAGGCGGTCGTGTCGTCACTTGAAAGCATCTTAATAAATTATTTCGCTTGGCTTAGAACGTTTATTGCCTACCGACTTCATCCGAGAGCATTTTAATTAAAATCCCGGAGTCGAGAAAACTATTTTTACGCGTCCAACGCCTGAGCCTAATAGGGTTTGATGTGACACATGTTTTCGCATTAATGCGCTCATAAATCTTTTTCCCGTCCGCGGGATATTTTGTTTTTTATTTCGCCAACAACGACGTTAAAGTATATTATACGATATTTATGTAGTAAATATAGTAAATTTGTGTAGTAAACTGGAGAACGTCGCGCGTTTTTAACTCAAACTGGAGAACGTCGCGCGTTTCGCTAACCATGTTAGCATCATCAGGAAATGATTCAATCTAGTTCTAAAACTAAAATATGTTCTATTTATATGACACCCGTATCTAATGAGGCTTGTAAAAATTACGAACCGAATTAATTCAAATGAATAAAACTAATCGTTACACCCCCCCCTCCCCCCAGAAATAAGCCAAATATTACCTAATATTATACCGAAAAAATACGAGGAGTAAGTAAAGAATAAGAGGAGTTAAATTATTACATTTGAATTGAATATATATCCGAATTAGTGGACGTTCATTTAACGGACCATTTTATTTAAAGTTAAGAACTTTATAAACATGTCGTAATTTTTCCGATGAATATATAGATATTAAATTTCATTTAAGTATATTTTTGTTGTTTTATTTACTTCAAAATAAACCCCCCCAAAACTAAATCCTGGCTACGCCCGTGATGTGGGCAAAGTGTTCTTTATATCTGATGAATATGGATTTCTAGTTTTCCATTATAGATAGAATCTTCGATTTTTCAAAAAGAACAAAACATAAAAAAATTATGATAATACCGTTTGATGCTCAATTAACACGAAGGTTGAACAACATTTCGAAAAAAGTACACATTAAGGTAGTCTACAAACCATCTAATAAATTAGGAAAAGTCCTGGGTAATCCAAAGGATAAAGTAGATCAACATGCAAAATTGGGGATTTATAAAATTAGTTCACTGGAATGTGATCTAAGATATATGAGGGTTGAATCAATAAGTACCCGTGTTTGAAGTAAAGACTTTTTTTTCACAAATTGATTTTTATTTTTCAACGTAGTCTCCTTTTAGTACTATACATTTTTCCAAGCCTTTTCCAACTCTCTAAAATACGCTTCTGTTTCGGCGATAACCTCTTCATTGTAGCTGAATTTTTTTCCTGCGAGCCACGTTTTCAAGGGAACAGAAAAAAGTCGCTAGGTGCCAGGTCGGGCGAGTAAGGTGTGTGCGGAAGCACTTCGTAGCGCAGTTCGTGCAATTTGGACGCGACAATTAAAGATGAATGTGCCGGTGCGTTATCGTGATGGAAGAACATTTTTTTCTTAGCCAAATAGATCCCTGTCTCCTTCAATTTCTTATTAAATCTGTCCAACAACTCACTGTAGTACTGCCCTGAGGTATCCATGAGGATTTGTGCATCCAAAAAATCGTGGTCATAACCTTTTCGGCTGATGGAACCGTTTTTGCCTTCTTCGGGTCAGATTCACCCGGTAAAATCATTTGTTTTGACTGTCCCTTGGTCTCTGCCGTGTAATAATGTATCCAGGTTTCATCAACGGTGAGGACTCGACGTAAAGTCCTGCGGATTTCGCTTAAAGCGGTCCAAACACTGCTTTAATATTGTTAGTCGTACCCGCTTGTTGTCCACCGTACGCAATCGCGGCACCTATCGGGCCGACACTTTCCTCTCACCTATCTTATCATTTAAAATATTGATTACCATTCCGTACCAGACACCTACTGCCTCAGCTACTTTGCACTTTTGTTCGGCGATCAGCGAGAATCATATCATGGACCTTTTCGACGATTTCCTCGGTAACCACGTCTGACGGGCGTCCTGACCTTTCTTCATCGAAAACAGTTGTACGACCATGCTTAAACTCGTTAAACCAATATCTCACGGTTGTCATAGATGGTGAAGGGTCCCCATAGACAGTATCCAACTTCACTTTTATTTCTTCGCATGTTTTTGCATCCAAAAATAAAAAACAAATAACGGATCGATATTACTCTTTTTCCATTTTATCGAGAAATACGAATACAAATACGAATGATACAAGTGGCTGTCAAAAATAACTAACCTCTGAATTTATCTGAAACTACTACACTCTACAGAATCTACGGTACACGATGGTAATGTCAATTTCACTCGTCAACACCATCTTTTATCAAACACGGGTACTTATTAATCAACCATCGTATTGGGCAAACTAAAAGATATAGTTATTGCCCACATCAGATATGAGAGAAAAGAAAAATCTTCTGTAGTCCAACATGCGCTCGAATATGATCATTACATAGATATTAATAATTTATTTTAATAATTAAGATATTAATAATATTTATTTAATTTTAATAACTTCACTGTAAATATTTAGTTAACTCACGGTTCGTGATTTTTACACGCTTCATTAGGTACGGTTGTCACATTAATAGAACATAATTTAGTTTTGGAATTAGATTAAATCACCCCCTGATGATGCTGACATGGTTAGCTCAACGCGTGTCGAGCAGTTTAAAAAAGTAATTTGGTGTGTCAAATCTTTTCGCGTTTAGTGTTTCACACCCAAGGTTCCAATAGAAAAAATAAAAAATACACTGAAAAATACTTTTGGTATATGGTTGGCACTGACGTCTATGATATTTTGGCAGGCAAATATACACCAACAAAAGCCAAAAATGCAAATATGCAAAAAGTGCATATTTTTCATAGCTTTGAATATGTAGAATTACATACCAGAAAAAAAAAATTGTGGGGAAATTTAATAAACCTCCATCCTTTGAAGAAAACGGCCACTGAAAGTTATCGACGGTTGATTGAAGCTTATAGCGAACATGCTCTAACCTAAAAAAATATATAAACGATGGTGATTTTGATATAAAAGACAAGGAGCGTCCAGGACGGCCGAAAAAGTTTGAAGTTGCCAATTTGCAAGCATTATTGGATGAAGACTCAATTCATACGTTGAAACAATTGGTACAAGTATTAAATCTTGCTCAATCCACCATGTCCGAACGTCTAGTCGCATTTGGAGAGATCCTGAGGTTAGGAAAATGAGTTCCATAGGAATTGTACGGTTGTCACATTAATAGAACATAATTTAGTTTTGGAATTAGATTAAATCACCCCCTGATGATGCTGACATGGTTAGCTCAACGCGTGTCGAGCAGTTTAAAAAAGTAATTTGGTGTGTTAAATCTTTTCGCGTTTAGTGTTTCACACCCAAGGTTCCAATAGAAAAATTAAAAAATACACTGAAAAATATTTTTGGTATATGGTTGGCACTGACGTCTATGATATTTTGGCAGGCAAATATACACCAACAAAAGCCAAAAATGCAAATATGCAAAAAGTGCATATTTTTTCATAGCTTTGAATATGTAGAATTACATACCAGAAAAAAAAATTGTGGGGAAATTTAATAAACCTCCATCCTTTGAAGAAAACGGCCACTGAAAGTTATCGACTGTTGGTTGAAGCTTATAGCGAACTTGCTCTAACCTAAAAAAAAAATATAAACGATAGTGATTTTGATATAAAAGACAAGGAGCGTCCAGGACGGCCGAAATAGTTTGAAGTTGCCAATTTGCAAGCATTATTGGATGAAAACTCAATTCATACGTTGAAACAATTGGTACAAGTATTAAATCTTGCTCAATCCACCATGTCCGAACGTCTAGTCGCATTTGGAGAGATCCTGAGGTTAGGAAAATGAGTTCCATAGGAATTGTACGGTTGTCACATTAATAGAACATAATTTAGTTTTGGAATTAGATTAAATCACCCCCTGATGATGCTGACATGGTTAGCTCAACGCGTGTCGAGCAATTTAAAAAAGTAATTTGGTGTGTTAAATCTTTTCGCGTTTAGTGTTTCACTCCCAAGGTTCCAATAGAAAAATTAAAAAATACACTGAAAAATATTTTTGGTATATGGTTGGCACTGACGTCTATGATATTTTGGCAGGCAAATATACACCAACAAAAGCCAAAAATGCAAATATGCAAAAAGTGCATATTTTTCATAGCTTTGAATATGTAGAATTACATACCAGAAAAAAAAAATTGTGGGGAAATTTAATAAACCTCCATCCTTTGAAGAAAACGGCCACTGAAAGTTATCGACTGTTGGTTGAAGCTTATAGCGAACTTGCTCTAACCTAAAAAAAAATATAAACGATGGTGATTTTGATATAAAAGACAAGGAGCGTCCAGGACGGCCGAAATAGTTTGAAGTTGCCAATTTGCAAGCATTATTGGATGAAAACTCAATTCATACGTTGAAACAATTGGTACAAGTATTAAATCTTGCTCAATCCACCATGTCCGAACGTCTAGTCGCATTTGGAGAGATCCTGAGGTTAGGAAAATGAGTTCCATAGGAATTGTACGGTTGTCACATTAATAGAACATAATTTAGTTTTGGAATTAGATTAAATCACCCCCTGATGATGCTGACATGGTTAGCTCAACGCGTGTCGAGCAATTTAAAAAAGTAATTTGGTGTGTTAAATCTTTTCGCGTTTAGTGTTTCACTCCCAAGGTTCCAATAGAAAAATTAAAAAATACACTGAAAAATATTTTTGGTATATGGTTGGCACTGACGTCTATGATATTTTGGCAGGCAAATATACACCAACAAAAGCCAAAAATGCAAATATGCAAAAAGTGCATATTTTTCATAGCTTTGAATATGTAGAATTACATACCAGAAAAAAAAAATTGTGGGGAAATTTAATAAACCTCCATCCTTTGAAGAAAACGGCCACTGAAAGTTATCGACTGTTGGTTGAAGCTTATAGCGAACTTGCTCTAACCTAAAAAAAAATATAAACGATGGTGATTTTGATATAAAAGACAAGGAGCGTCCAGGACGGCCGAAAAAGTTTGAAGTTGCCAATTTGCAAGCATTATTGGATGAAGACTCAATTCATACGTTGAAACAATTGGTACAAGTATTAAATCTTGCTCAATCCACCATGTCCCAACGTCTAGTCGCATTTGGAGAGATCCTGAGGTTAGGAAAATGAGTTCCATAGGAATTGTACGGTTGTCACATTAATAGAACATAATTTAGTTTTGGAATTAGATTAAATCACCCCCTGATGATGCTGACATGGTTAGCTCAACGCGTGTCGAGCAGTTTAAAAAAGTAATTTGGTGTGTTAAATCTTTTCGCGTTTAGTGTTTCACACCCAAGGTTCCAATAGAAAAATTAAAAAATACACTGAAAAATATTTTTGGTATATGGTTGGCACTGACGTCTATGATATTTTGGCAGGCAAATATACACCAACCAAAGCCAAATATGCAAAAAGTGCATATTTTTTCATAGCTTTGAATATGTAGAATTACATACCAGAAAAAAAAATTGTAGGGAAATTTAATAAACCTCCATCCTTTGAAGAAAAAAGGGCCACTGAAAGTTATCGACTGTTGGTTGAAGCTTATAGCGAACATGCTCTAACCTAAAAAAAAAATATAAACGATGGTGATTTTGATATAAAAGACAAGGAGCGTCCAGGACGGCCGAAAATGTTTGAAGTTGCCAATTTGCAAGCATTATTGGATGAAGACTCAATTCATACGTTGAAACAATTGGTACAAGTATTAAATCTTGCTCAATCCACCATGTCCCAACGTCTAGTCGCATTTGGAGAGATCCTGAGGGAAGGAAAATGAGTTCCATAGGAATTGAAGCAAAGAAACATTGATAGGCGAAAAAACACTTGTAAAATTTTGCTTGTCAAACAGAAAAGAGATTTTTTGCATCGAGTTGTGACAGGTGCAAAGTGTATCGATTTTGACAACCCAAAAGCACAAAAATCATGGATAGTACCCAGGCCAGTATTTAACATCAGAACCATTGCGCAATATACATAAAAAGAAAGCTTTGCTGGGTATTTGGTGAGATAGTAGGGGAGCTGTGTATTAAGAACTGCTGAAACCTGGTGAAACGATTACTGGCGATTAACACCGATAACAATTAATAAAATTGAACTGAGCACGAAAAACGGGCAAAATATGCCCAAAGTAGCGATAAAGTAACTTTTCAACTTGACAATGCTTGACCCCATGTTTCAAAATGTGTAAAAAACTAATTGGAAAACTTCAAAATGGGATGTCCTACCCCGCTGGCCGTATTCACCGGACTACAGAACGATGGGAAAAAGTAATAGCTAACGATGGCCAATACTTCTAGACCTAGACCTTTTGGCCTTCCACGTTATACCTGATTAATATGGATCTTTTAGTTTGCTCAACATATCTTCGATCACAATCTTGACAGCTAATTCCATAAATCTCCGATTTTTCATGTTTGTCTACTTTATCCTTTGGATTGCCCCGACGAGCGTAGCCAAGGGGGGGTTTTCTGGGGGTTCAACCCCCCCCCCCCCAAATAACCCAAATATTACCTAATATTATACCGAAAAAAATACGAGGAGTGAAGAGAGTTAAATTATTACATTTGAATTGAATATATATCCGAACTAATGGACGTTGCGCACAGTAACGCCATCTCTTGTCGTAAAAAAACTTAAATTTCATGTAAGTATATTTTTGTTGTTTTATTTACTTCAAACTAAACCCCCCCAAAACTAAATCCTGGCTACGGCCATGATTGCCCCTTATTTTATGGTTTATTGATGACTTTAGTGTCCATTTTTTTTTCATAATCTGGTCTAGTCCTCCTGTTAACTGGGCATCAAACAGTAAAAACTTAATTTAGTAACATGCAAAAATAGCTCATAATAAATACCTCACATTAAAATAATTCCGTTGTCTTTAAAACATTAAATAACTTGTTTTTTAATATATATATATATATATATATATATATATATATATATATATATATATATATATATATATATATATATATATATATATATATATATGGCACGTTAAATGTTTTTTTAGTCTTTTATGGTTCACATAATCGCCAAACCGAACGATGTATTCGCTGAATTATCAATAAGTTCCGAATGTATTTCAAGCTGCTCGATATTAAAACTAAAACAAGACAAAAAACTGTGCGTTTCAAAGAAAATATCGCCATTGTTGCTGGCTGTGTTAATGAAAATCAAAATTAATCAATGCATTAATGGGGATCTTTACAGAATGATGATCAATGATTATTTAATTCCGAATTTGAATGGTATTGATTTGGAGATGTGGTTCCAACAGGACGATGTCATATAATCATTGCAACATCCGATTAATTGCCCACCAAGGCCATGTGATTTATCGCATTTAGATTATTATGACGCCTTGGAAGCCAACATAACTCGGGTAAATGCGGACATAAGACCCCAATTGCTTGAAAGTGGTCGGAAATTGCATTGACAGAATGCGCTTTGTCAGAAGTAGCCGCGGCGAACATTTGTTCGAAATTGTTTTAACCATTAATGCAATTGAATGTTATTTTGCATAAAAAAATAGTTTCAAGGCATCTAATTTGGTTGTTCTATTTTTGTTGTTCTATCTTCTTGTTGTTTACCTTCTATTACCTTTTCTTCTTCATTCTGTTTCCCTTCATTCTGTTACCCCTTCATTCTGTTGACCCTTTTTTACATAAAATTAATATTTATTTATACAAAACCAACATACATGGCAGTTTTGAAAACAATCTCCATCACTTTCGATACATTTCTGTAATTTCTCGGGCAGCTGGTGAATCCCTGCTCGGAAAAACGATTGTGGTTTTGATTCGATAAATTCGGTAATAAAATTTTGGACCTCTTCGATTGTGCGAAAGTGCGTATCAACAAGATAGTATTGCAGAGAACGAAAGAGGAGGAAATCTGAAGGGACCATATCTGGAGAATAGGCCGCATGAGGGAGATGTGCCCCGCCTAAAGTATCGATAAATTTTTGATTGCTGCCGCCGCATGCAACAGTATCACCTGCTGAGTTCCCTTGCCATTATATGGTCACTTAAACGCATCAATTGTTTTTGATAACGCTCACAAGTTACCCAATTTTCCCCAGGTTTTAGCAAGTCAAAGTATAGCACACCTTTTATATCCCACCAAACACATAACAATGAATCGCATGAATATTTGGGTTTGGGATGGAATACATCTATGTTTTTCTCTTTTTAGGGTTATCGTATAGAATCCACAGCCGGCAAACTGCTGTGTTGTAGCGTCTCGTTTTATTTAATGGGCTAAGCACGTGCGGAATTCAACGACAAGCCTTCTGAATTTTTCCCAGCTTCGGCAACCGATGGGATATCGCCTACTGAGTGATACCCAATTGTTTAGAAAGCTCTTTTTGTGTTTAACAAGGATTTTCTTGTACAGCTGATCCAATTGCTTGGTGTTATGGTGTACAGCAAATCCAATCCAATTGTTCCTCCAATTGTTATGGTGTACAACAAAGTATTCATATGCGGTTTTTTTATGTTAATAATTAGTACTACAAATTCCCAAATCAACGGGAAAAAGATTTGAACTTAAAATAAAGTTATAGTTGATTATTCGGAGAGGTCAGAATTTATTTGTACACCTAATAAAATAACAATTGAAATTTTATCTGAAAATGTATTGAACTGCCCATTAATTTTGACACTTTTCAAAATTGGATACAAATAAAACCACTGGCCGTATAAAAATAAATATTTATTAAATGAAAAGAAAAAAAAACAGGACTTTTTTTAAATATTACAACTTTGGAATGTATATCAATCTAACAGTTAAATTTTAAAAACTCTTCGGCTTCGTCTATTTGCTTTTTTGTTTAAGGTGCAACAGTGTCTTCGAATTTTTTTAGTTGTATCTTCCTTAAATTTGTACTGGGACACTGATTTATGCTGTGCAATCCGCACGCTAGGTGGAAAGAATGTCCAGCAGTAACATACGAATCAATATATTTTATAAATTTGGTTTGCATCGAACGTGCCATGTGATCTCGTAACACACTCCATTGCTACTATATTTTCGAATATCGATCTGAATAAGTGCGGCTATCCCCAGATCTACCAACAGCTCATCCGCTGAAAGATTACCCGTCAATACGTACCCGTACGTCATCAATTTTATTCATATGAATCAAATAAAAATTATTAGTTAAGTTAGTGCTAACTTTCATAATGGACGTGGTTGGTGCCTGGAAAAACGGGCAAATTTATAACATGGAATTATAAAAGATTCTATTACGAGGGTTGCTATTTATGTATTCGGAATTGGCAACAATGGTGTTGCTAGGCGTCATCTAACACAGACATCGGAAAGTTTGATGTCGTTGAGTGCATACGTACCCAGAACATTTTGTCATAAGGACGCTATTTGTGTTGTTTAGTGACTTGAAAATTTTATCTCTGTCAAAAAATGGAATTAACTCGTGAGAATTTTCGTACGACAATTTACTATTACTTTCGAAGTGGATTATCTCAATAACAGTGCACCGACCAACTCATTTCGACTTTTAGCGACATACCACTAGATATCACTAGATTAGTGAGTTCAATCATCAATTCAACCATCTAAAACCTACCTACTACTATCTAAAACCTCAACCTACTAAACCAGTGTATATTTCTGGTTTAGTAAATTCAATTGTGGCCATCGTTCGCTTACGGACAAGTCCAAAATCGGTTGTTGTGAGATTGAGGCATACCGTGATATTGAGGCATCCCTAGACATTAGTATGACAAGCATGCTCAAGATTTTACATGAACATTTAGCCGTGAAAAAGATTTGTGTGCGTAGAATTAGGCATAATTTGACAATTGCTCAAAAAAAGGCTCGTGTCGTTTGGTGCAAAGAAATGCTCTAAAATACAATCGTATTGCGCCAAAACTCGTGTATAATATCTACACAGGTAACACATCTTGGATCTATGCATATGAGCCCGAAAGGAACAGCAGTCGATTGTACGAGTCTTTCAAAATGAACCAAACCCAACAAAAGTTGTTCGTGCAAGAAGCACTTCGAAGCAAATGGTTCCCTGTTTTTTGAGATAAATGGGCATGTGGCTACAGTGCCACTAGAGAATCGTAGTACGGTTAATTCTGAATGGTACAAACCATTTGTTTGCCAGAAGTCTTCGAAGAAATAAGAAAAAACAATCAGCCACGCAGGATTATTCTTCACCATGGGAACGCGAACTTTCACCCATCGGATCGAACAATTCAGTATTTGACCGGTCAAAACATTGAATTGATGGGTCATCCGCCGTACAGTCCTAATTTTGCACTCAATGATTTCTTTTTGTTCCTGTCCGAGAAGAATAAACTACGATAGTTTAGTAGTCAACGATTTTCGACGCCAAAAAAAGCGGTTGATGCGTTCAAGTTCATGTATTGGAGATACCTCAAACATAATGGAAATAGAGCTATAAAAATTAGTTCGAACGTATACAAAAGTGTATCGATCATCGCAGAGAATATTTTGAAAAATAATAAAATCATTTTCAATGACAAATATTTACTTTTATTTATTGCGTATTCCACAATCTCACACAATGTGGAACGTACGATAACTAAAAAAATTTTGGAGGATGGAGTTATTTAATTTCTATTTCCAAATGACGCAGTCCAAAGATGTCAAAAAACTCCATGTATAAGCCATCCGACGAGAAGTCGGCGAAAATATGGGTTGTTTGATTGTGGAGAGGGATTTCCTATTCTTAGCGAGAGAGCATATGTCGGTACCCTAATGAGTCTAACCACCAACAGACGAAACATGTGCCCTCCAATGTAAGGAATGGGTGGTGCTTTCTCCAGGTCAAACAACTAACCAATGCTCATATATATATATATATATATATATATATATATATATATATATATATATATATATATATATATATATATATATATATATATATATATATATATATATATTGTAGAAGATAGTTCTAACCATTTTACTTCCTTCGGGTAAGTATGTTGTTTTGATTTTTGCAGGAGGCCTGCTTGTTCCAGGAGAATAAATTGCTGGATTGTGTTATTTTCTTTTCTTAATAGAATACACAGTTTTCCTTGATATTTTTAATGCTGCTGCAACTCTCTAAAAGAATATTATATTGTGATAATGCCAAATAAGTAAAACGTGATCAAATTAACTATTCTTTACCTCTTGAATGGATGAAAGAAAGTATTCATTCCTTTTTTTCCTGTGACCTGAAGTCACACGAAACGTTAAATGAAGTATAGATTCTTTAAAAGTTCGCACTTCTATATTTACGTCTTAGCGTTTCAATTTATTCTTTAGCGTTTTAGTTAAGGTTTCGTGGCGAACGAAAAAGTTAAGCACTCATTATTTTGAAACGGCTGTCATCTTTCAGTATGTTTTTAGAATTAGTCATTATAAATTCGATTTTTATTAAACATTTGTAATAAAATATCTTTGAGTAGGTTAGAATTATCGAAGGAAATAAAACTTTATGAATCTTTACAAATACTTACCGATAATAAAATAATTAATAACACTAGTTCTTATAAGAACTTATTTTACAAGAAAATTGGACTCTACAGCACAAAATTTCACTAAAACACTATAACAAAACAATTCAAATGACAACCAAAACACAGGACCGCTGAAATCAATACTATAACTTTTAACCGACATTACAAACACCTTTAAATTATTTATCTTACTTTCTCTTTCCACCACGTTCCAGTACGTTACGTTATCGTAACGTACTGCTTGAATATACTCATACACGAAGATGTTATATTTTTATCTCCTTCTCTCTGGCTAGGTAAAATGAAAAGAAAATATTGAGACCATGTCTATGATATAAGCACCAATTGATGATCCACGGGTAATCTTTCAGCGGATGAACTGGACCCTTAGTTTGCGCGTGAGATGAGTTTATTAAGTACAAACATTTTTGACCCGCCTTGTATATAAGAAAGTTAAATAGTATCTCCGAAAATATGACTAGTGGATTTTACACAGGGAAAAAATTGTTAATTAATAAAGACGAACATTAAAATTTACAAATTGAGATACTCTACGCTACTATATAATTAAAATGTTGAATTCAAGTTACAAAATCCGGTAATATCTCATCGGACCCAAAACTGTTTTTGATGCACGATCTAACACGTGTTGACAATGTCGAATGTGGTGGAGTTTGTCGAGTTGGCGGCGGAAAAACAAACGACGGCAGGCCAGACCGCAGCCAGCTTTGATCTGGCGAAACGTGATTTATGCCTGGACATGTTGCCGAACTCGCTTTTTTAATTTTTTTTTTGTGATGCCAGTGAAAAGTACAAATGGAATTTGAAAGGCAATTCGTTTGGAGACCTGAAAATACTAATTATAACTGTAGGAAAAATATCCCTTTACTTTTTTGGTCCTTTGTTTAAAGGGTGTTATAATTTTAGCTCCATATTGTGAATTTGACATAAAGTAGATGTAAAATAATATTAATAAAGTAATATAGCTCAGTACAATTATGAAACTCAGAACCCATGGTCCCAACTGTAATTAATTCATTAATATTTAAACATATATTTCCATTGACAAATTGTCAATGGAAGCATGGAAGCAATGTCCAAAGCAGGGACAGAATGGAACGGGGTTTTTGATTGAAACGACTGGCAGAGAGTCCAGAAGAGGAAAACATAGAAGTAGAATGGAGGAATATAAAAAGATGTATTGAGTACGCCGCAGATAAGATAATGGGAAAAAGTCCATAGAAGGAAGGAAGAAATGGTTTCACGAAGAATGCAGAAGAATGATGCAGATGAAGAGGGCTACAAGATTGAGGTGGTTAAGAACAGGGAGTGGTGTAGACCACAGGGCATATCAGGAAATTACAAAAAACAGCACTAAATTAATGAAAACTAAGACAACTAGACGGATAGAGAAAATGATGGAGACGATAGAAGAAGATAATAAGAATAACATAAATTATACAGATATATCAAAAGACAAAAGACGTGACGTGACGGAAAGGGAAAGGATGGAAACCTGGAAAGCAAAATGGAAAAAGAAGGACTGGATATACCCACAAAAGAAGAATTTAATGATTTAATAACTCAACTTAAACTAAATAGAGCAGGTGGATTGGATAATATAGTCAATGAGATGATAAGATACGGGGGAGAAGTCTTCGGAAGAAGGATATTTGAGCTGATAATCCATATCTAGAAAAAAGAAACAATGCCTGATGAGCGGCAAAAAGGGATAATAATGCCTAGTTATAGGAGATCCAAAAGACTGTGTAAATTACAGGGGAATTTTACAAGAACAGTCATCAATAAAGCGATACAAGTAGTTGCATACGCAGAGGATCTTCTTGTGCTAGCTAGAAGCAGAATAAGCCTGGAAGAAGCAATCCAAAAAATTGGACAAGAACCAAAGAAAAGAGGCCTCACAATAAATCAAGAAAATAGCAAATATATGGAAATAAGGAAGGAAAATAGAAGAGTTACAACCAGATCAGTAGAAATACAAAATTACGAATTTGTAGTAGTGGAAAACTTTAAATATTTGGGAATATAAATAATTAGCAAAAGCGGCAGAAACATAGAAATAGGTCACAGAGTACCGGCGGGACATAGAGCCTTTTTGTAAATTCGAAAGCATTGCGAAAAGCAAAAATATAAGTATAAATATAAAAATAAGGGTATATAAAGTAGTTATTAGACCGGTGATGACCTATGGGGCGGAGATAATGAATTTAACAAGCTTGGAACTGGAAAAGTTACGAATATTCGAAAGAAAGATTGTAAAAAGAATATATGGATTGAAGAAAGTTGGAGAAGATGAATACAGAAGATTAATGAATTTTGAAATAAAAACCATTTTGAAAGGAGAACATATAGTGAAGACCATAAAAGTGTAAATACTTCGCTGGTTTGACCATATAAGAAGAATGAAAGATAACAAAGTAGTAGAGAAAATTACAATGTGGAGACCGGATATTAACAGAAGAAGGGGGAGACCGAAAAAGAGGTGGGAGGATCAGGTGCGGGAAGACATAAGGAAATTGGAAATACAAGCATGGTGGGAAAAGACACAGGATCGAGATGCATCGAATAAAATAGTGGAAGCAGCAAAGACAAACAATAGGATAGTATGAGTCAAGAATGGAGGACTGTAGACTAACTCACCACAAGAAATGAGTTTCTGGAACTCACAATTATTCGGCGGCTACAATTTCTAATTATATATATGTATATATATATATATATATATATATATATATATATATATATATATATATATATATATATATATATATATATAATAATAATAATAATATATATATATATATATATATATATATATATATATATATATATATATATATATATATATATATATATATATATGCTAAAAATGTCTCAAACAACACGAAGTACCCAGCTTATGGAAAAATGCAGAAGTGATTCTTTTACATAAGAAAGGAACACGGGAAGATTTAAGGCACTACCGTCCAATAAGCCTCCTATCAGTGGTGTACAAAGTTTTCACCAAGATAATATCCAAAAGAATACTAAGAAAACTTAATGACGCACAACCAAGGGAGCAAGCAGGATTCAAAAGTGGATTCAGTGGATTCAGTTCACATCCAGGTCCTACAGCAGGTCATAAAAAGACACAACGTATACACTATGCCATTGTGCTTGGCTTTTATCGATTATGAAAAGGC
Source organism: Cosmopolites sordidus (assembly GCA_031761425.1). Classification (NCBI taxonomy): domain Eukaryota; kingdom Metazoa; phylum Arthropoda; class Insecta; order Coleoptera; family Curculionidae; genus Cosmopolites; species Cosmopolites sordidus. The sequence continues at coordinate 509,133 of JARFXV010000401.1, read as the reverse complement.
ATTTGATTCAATCTTAAAGCGGGCCATAATGGATGCATTGCTTAAGCAAGGTGTAGAGAAAGCATATGTAAATCTACTAGGATCGATATATGATGAAGCTACAGCGATAGTCCACCTTTTTTTTCCTTTATTTGGATTTTTCGCCACTATCTAAAACTCAAAAAATATAAAAAATACCTGCTCTTATGTAAATATGTTGTTGTTGTCAATGTAAGTATCGTTGACATACACAAAAAATATATATATTTACTTTCACTCGTTACTTTATATATTACAAATTAATATAATTTATTTTTTAGTTTAGTTCTGAAAACGGGGGGAGACTACCCTCCGAAACGTTAACGTTAAAAGTTTGTAACATTTTTATATCTTTAAAATTTTGTTCGTTAGACAAATTTATTACAAAAAAGAATCACTGAGAAATTTGTCTCCTGTTTGGTTTTTTGTTTTTACACAGTGATTCTTTCTTTACATAAGAACAGGTATTTTTGATATTTTTGAGTTTTAGATAGTGGCGAAAAAACCAAATAAAGGAAAAACAATATATGAATACACCATAATCATTCAGACATTACTTAGGCAGTCCACCTTGACGATCTTGAGGTTGGAATAAATGTAGAGCAGGGCATACGGTAGGGTGACGCAATATCACATCTTCTTTTCTCAGCCTGCCTGGAAGAAGTGTTCCGTAAGCTTAATTGGGAACAGGATGGAATAAGGATTAATGGTGCATACTTAAATCATCTTAGATTCGCAGATGATATCCTTCTTCTTTCACAAGACCCAAAGGAGTTGCAAAGATACGTACAAGAGCTGCAAAGGGCTGGGGAACCATTTGGCTTGAAAATAAACCAGAAGAAGAGTCAAGTCATGTTCAATAAATTTGCTGATGACAAAAGGATTTCTATTTTAGGAACGAATTTGGAAGTTGTGGATTACTATATATATATATATATATATATATATATATATATATATATATATATATATATATATATATATATATATATATACCTGGTACTATACCCGAGGTTCCAGGCAGAATGTTACGAGCGGTCCTGACTGCTACGAGCATTCGCCGTATGATGGCGTGAGTTGTGTGCGATCACGACCCGTCATTAAAATGGCCACTTGATCCGGTCTGGCCCCGATCGTCTCTCCGAACTGCTTTCCTTGCGTTCGTCTGGAGCTCGGCTGATGACGGCTGAAAGGCTAGAAACCGGTCCCGAGAGACACGTGACGTCGCATGGTTGACAGTTCGGCGAAGGTGATCGGTGGCACCACGTGGAGAAAGGGGGAAAGATTTCTGTAATATTTCCCTCCACGGTTCCGTTACGCTACCTTGTGGGCATATACGCTACCTTGTGGGCCCCTTGTGGGCAGAGGGTTTCAATGGAAGGGGATACCGTCCGGGAGCGGGAACTACGCGTTAAATGGGGCTGGCAGGCATTTTAATCACCCAAATACAACGAAAAAAATTTATCTCCAGACCCAAACAAAATAATTCATGTAACTGGTAAATATTATGTTATAATTGTTGTTTCTAGTTGAATTTTTACTCTATTATCCAAAAATTGATAAAAATTTAAATTTGAAAATAAAGCTCCTCTTTCGAGCTTCGGGGCCAGGTCTGGATCGGCGCTCCGAAGACCAGATGCCGGGCGTCAAAATTTCGCGTTTTAACGCGTTTAGCGACGAGCTATGTTATGTATGTTTGTATTTATTCCACAACGTTAGTCGATGACTGTACAAGTCAAGTATAAAATAAGTGCAACAATTATAAAAATGATATTTTTTTTAGCACAATATTCCAAACGACTACGAAGTGCAATGCAAAATTTTTTATCCTGCCTGGAATTCTGTTAGAACCCGATGTACAAACATCTACGTCTAAGAAATCAAATAATCTCCCATATGAAGATCCATTAGACAGCGAAGATCAACAGTCCACATCAAGAATTCAAACGACATAAATGCTGCCCAATCATCTGTTGATCAAGTCATAGATGAGGTAATATCAAAGATTAGTTCTCCTGAAAATGCAAATCATGAAGAGGGATTCACGAAAATACAGTGGCAATCTCCAACTGATGCTCATTTAAAAAAATTTAATTTGGTTTTACATAAAATTGGAATTAAAAATGAAATCTGTGAACAGTGTGTCACTAAAGCTCCATTTGATTTTCAAAATATATTTCAATGATGAGGTGTTAGATCTAATTGTTATGGAAACCAATCACTACGCTCAACAATCCATAAACAATGGTTTGTCCTCAAAATCTCGATTACATAGATGAAAGGATACAAATAATCAAGAAATTGCTCATTTTTTTGGCATAGTTGACCAAAAATGACAGGCTCTTCAGCTGATCTGCTGCTTCAGATTAAATTATCTCCTGATGATGCTAACATGGTTAGCGAAACGTGCGTCGAGCTGTTCAAAAAAGTGTTTTGGTGTTTAGTGGTAAATCTCTTCAAGTTTAGTGTTTCACACCAAAGGTTCCAATAGAAGAATTGGTCCCTTTATATATCTTCGCATCCTAACCAATATATTTTTCTGAGTTCTTTTTGGAATCCTGTAAATTGTAATGAGACTGCTCATCATGAGTTTCTTTTTTCCTAGATTCTTGTATATTTTCGAGATGAGGTAATCATGCCACACCTAGAAGGGATATATGAAGATATCTCGTTAGATGTCAATTGCACTTCATTTAACCGTTGATGAATTCTTGTTAGAGGTTGAAGAAATGAATTACGAAATAAATTCGTAATTTTAGTACTAGTGAAAAGCTGAGAAAAAACAGATTATAGTATCGATTTTTGCGGTCTATCTGACAATGTTATACGTAGAACAGTTGTTCTTTCAACATATTAACATTAAATAGGTAAATCCCTTCCAATTTTCATCCTTAGAATTCATCTCTAGAAGCACAGCTTTTTACAGCCCTTAAATAACCTGGTTGAAAATTGTAAGCAATTTTATAAGATATCGGGTGGGGCAAGTATAACTTCTTCAAAGCATTCAGTTAACTTGCTGTAAGGACTTCAACAGGAAGTCCGGTTGAACAACATCCAGGACAAAGACGATATACAACTACATCTCAAGATAGATTTTTAATTTTAACTGAAAGTAGACAACCTACAATTACAGCACCCAAGTTGGTTACGGACTTTCATCGGACGCATAACTTAATTGTTAGTCGAGATACTGTGAGAATTCGTCTCCATGAAGCTCCTCAATCCGCTCAGATGCTCATTTCTTTCCAGAGATAATCACGGCGCAAGATTATATTGGTGTCGAGAATTTCAAAATTGGGATGAAACTGCTTGGCCCATAGTTTTGTTCACTGATGAGTCCATATTTGGATTTCATCCCGATTCTCGTCGAATAAGAGCGTGGAGATGATCTGGAACGTTTGAAGCACGTCCGGGAGATGCATACTTACAGAGGCGGTACTTTTATGGTATGGGGTGGAATCATTATTGGCGATAGAACCAAGCTCATTTTTCCAAATGAATTTTTGACAGCCCAGCAATATTAGGATGATATTTTCATGCCATTGTGCGTCCATTTGCTGGTGCTGTTGGTAAAACTTCCATCTCATGCACAACAATTGTCGTCCACATACCGCGAGGACATATTTCAAAGAAGAATTAACCCACACATGGCCAACATTCCAAATGGTTTTAGATTCAGGTAACTTCTAACAAGAGAATGGGTACGTTAACCCCAAGAATAAATAAATCACATCATTTTATCTATGAATAATAGGTTTAGAGCTGTTATTAACCACCGTTGAGGTCATACTCTGTAATAAAATTTGTTTGATGTTTTGCTTTCTCAAGAATTTTATGTAACTAAAAATACAAAATTTATTTTATTTTTTTAATACTTTTTAATTATATAAAAAATGTTATATTTTATTACGTTATTAAACATACTCTATATATAAATAATACTTATAATAATACTATATATAAATATTTTTCAAAATATACTGTTGTAAATAAAATACATTTATCACAAATCCTTAGACTTTTCTTCTGTATGTATTTAACACCTGATTTTTATTTTATAAACTGAATACTTGCCATTTATATAAAGCGACAACATACAATACAATTACTACAATTTGTTCAACTGTTTTAATCAAGCCAGTTGACTCCTCAAAAAACTCAAATTCAAGCGCCATTATCTTTAAAGGATTATGATTTTCCGAAATATTAATCCGACATTGACTTTTATACTGTTCATAAAGATATTAGCTCGATCATATGGAGCGAGGCGACTGTAAATAGTAGTCTTTATTAAAGTGCATTGTTGAAACTTTTAATGTTTTTAAATTATTAGAATATACTATAGAGAGAAAATTAACTAGTGCCGGTGATCAGATGCTTGCACTGATGATTATTCCATAAATAGAAAAATATTTTTACGTCTAGAAATCTTCAAATTTCCAATCAGACTAAAAGAAACATTCCTAGATTCGTGTAATATGCCGAACTGCAATATAACTTAAAGCCGAACTCCTCTATTCCATATAATGTACTGACATATTGCGCTTGATCGGAGTAGAATAACCAACCAGACAAACAGTCATAGCCAAATTTTGTAGTATATGGACCTGAACACTATGCATGTTGACATGGATGAAGCTGCCTGAAGATACTGAAGCAATTACCGATACATATCAAACGCTCCGTACCCGTCAAATCAGCGTTTAAAACCGATATCCTCGGTCACAAGGAATCTCCGTTCAAATCGCATGTTTTAGAAAGCAATTAAACCCCCGAATTCTGGCAACCAACAAAACATGTAACGTCAATGACGAGATAAGTGGACATGGCGTATGGTCGCTGGAGGTAAACGTCCGACCAACGATGTAAAAATTGTGGTGAGAGGATGGAATTTTTATCCTCATTATTTGGTGTGATTGCATTTGAGTCGACAGACGGTCATCTACATGCGGTGATTTTAATTTTTAAATTTCCTTTTTTTGGGTAGGTTTAAATATTTTTGGGTCGACATTCTACCCTTCTACATTTGGAGATATTAATTTTTAATTATATGTTAAAATGAGTTAAAAGAAAGAAACTGAACGGAAAAAAAAAATGTTTTTTTTTGCTCTGAAAAATTGTTTACTGTGATAAATGCTGGAGGGGTGGCGCCCCAACGCCCGTCATCACCCTCACGAGCCGCCACTGGTACAAGTACTAACAACCCCACTAAATCGAAATAACAAACAACCTTATAATTGTACATAACAAAACAATCAACTCATTTTTAGCGACACCAAATATTTTTATAAATTTGTTTCACCCCGGATAAGTGACATAAGTGACAAGTCAGTGACATCTGTTGCCCAATCAGCACCTACAATGGTTCGGTTTGACCTCTTGCTAAGTCCATTTTGTTCGGGTTTTGTATAAGGGTTAGTCTTCTGGTGTACTATTCCTGCACTATTTAAGAAATCTTCCAAATCTTTGTTACAGTACTCACATCCGTTGACAGTCCTCAAGATTTTAATTTTCTTGTTTTGATTATTTTCTGTCATTGACTAATTCTTTAAAATAACTTTATGCTTCACTTTTTACATTTAGGACATAGATGAAGGTCATTCTGTAAAAGTCATCGATGAACAGTAGAAAATATCTTGCAGCACCAATTGAATTGTTGTCCATGGAACCACAAATGTCAGAATTAACGATTTGAAGTATCTCTGTGGCTCGTGTGCCCATGCCTGTACCCATACCCATGCCTGTACTCATGCCCATACCTGTACCCATAACCTTGCCTGTTTTCCTTCACAACATATCTCGCAGTTCAATTTACTAGCTATAAATGTGTCAGGATAATGCATGCCTTCAACCAATCCACGTTTTATTTTGTTCATGTCGTTGGTGTTTTTAGGCGCCTAGTCACCTGTGACACATCAGCCGCTCATGGAGTTAGTAGATACCTCTATGGTATTTTTTAGGTTCAATAAGTTCAGCCTCTGCAACTAAATCCCCTAATTTGTGTCGTATAACGCATTTGTTGGGTTCGAAAACGACATTGTGTTCATTTTGGATCAATTCACTGCCTGATAACAGTTTAGTCGCAAGATCCGGCACGTACAATACATTCTTCCCGTTAATCTTGTGACTTGAATATTTTAACCAATTCTCGTTCGCAGTCACATGCATACTGGCTCTAGGATCCACGAACCAATCACTTTTATTCAAGTTTCCGCTAAGAAAAACAACGTTGAAAGCGTTAGTCTGTTTGTTTTTTTTCTGGTTTTTCATCTGAAAGTGGACATTGATTACGATAATGGTCAGTTTCCTTGCATTTGCTACAGGTTATTGTTTTCGACATTTGAGTTTGACGTATGCAAAGTTTGTATTGCTAGTGTTACCATTTTTAATTTTCTTTTTGCGCCAACTTCTTGCAAGTAATGCTGAATTGCATTCCATTTCACTCACTTCGACAGATTTCATAACCAGTAGTTTAGCATAAACCGTTTTGGTAAACCGCCTTCATTTCAAATCAATCGTTAATTTCGAAACCAGTTTCAGTTAATCGCTGCGAGGTTTCCACTATTTGCGTTACATAATTCGTCATATTTTTACAGTTTTCTAATCTGGTTGATATCAAATGACGAAGCACAATAATCCTCCTCGAAAATTCCGAATAGTCGAACAAAGACTTCAACGTTGCCCACAATTCTTTCGTGGTCTTTGCATGCTTTATATGCACAAATAACGACGACTCGATGAATATATCTGCCGCGTCTACTACTCCAGCAGCGTCAGGAGTTTTTTGCTTAGTTTGTACCTTCAAGTATTAGTAAATTTTTTATCGCGAACGCCCAACCGTCGTAACTCTCACAACCTTTAGCTTTGGCACGTTCGTTAGAAAATTGGAACTAATCTTTTTCTTTCTAAAGCTCTTTGACGTCATTCCTATACCTCGCAAATGCCGATTAACGGTAGTGTGGGATATTTCTAATTTCCCTGAAAGTTTCCTAGTGCTTGTTCTAGAATCTTCAGCAACAGCTGCCTCTAAAAGTTCGGTTTCAGCAGATCATGGATGATCTGATCTTCCCCTATCTTCAAGACTTATGTGTTTGATCCGGAACTTTTTAAACCAGCGCTGAACACTGCGAATTGACACGGCACCTGCCGCCCCTAATTTTCAAATCTCACAAACGGCGTCAGTGGCTTTGAAAACTTTTTTAAAAATAATTTTATCGTTTTTGTTAAAAACCGTCGATTAAATATTTCTCTTAGAATCAATTAAATACTGAAGAAGGATAAATATTTATCGGATCTGCAAATTGCGATTGAACACATTTTAAAAATATTTGTACCACTCGGAAGTAGTAATCTCAGAAGCCTCATTTACAAAGGTATGCTATAATACAACAGCCTGATTGTGCGTTACAAATCGTCGACCACCTAATTTATTTTTCATATTCCGGAACAAAAAACTATTAAACGGCAGTCAGAGAGGTTTGTCATAATGGATGATGTTACGACTTCGATGCCTTTTATGAAATTCTTTTATAACCTCCACGAAACATTTTTTTCAGTTCTCTAAAGTAGCCACAGAAAAACTATCTAAACACGTACGTTTTGTTGGTTTTGATTCACTGTGGAATACCGAAACAGTGTAGCATTATTTCAGGTTTATACAACTATCTCCATGTTAAGTCACCTGCGTATTTTGGACAGATACTAAGAGCAACCAGAAAGAATCAAATAGCGAAAATATTTAGAAAAACCAGACTGGGTGAGGCAGGTTTTAGAAAACTTAAATGGATATTGAAAAACAACAGGATGCCCAAATATTTAAAGACCATAGTGTACCCTCTTTGTCTTAATGTATGACACCCAGACTGGAAATAACTATATAAGAAGTAAAATTATTAGACCGAAAGCCAAATAACTGCATCCAAATTAAAACGAAAGTTAAGGATGTGAGAGAGCAAGTAGTGCAACTTAATAGAAGCAACTCGCTGGAAAATAGGAGAATAACCTAACACAGTATTGTGAATCTTAGTTATGTAGAAGAACGAGAGGTCGGTCCCAGATAAGATGTGGGACTGAAGGATTTGAAGGAGGCTTATGTCTAAAGTTGGGGTTCATGAACAACATCAGAAGACGAAGAAAAAGTATATCACCTATGGCGATGTGGTAGACAAAATTTGGATCCCCTCATTTAAATCATTTCAGCATTTGCTTGCCCCAGTTAACTCGAACCTTATTTTAGCTTTAGTAAAATTGTTCGAAATCCATCGACAACAAACTATTTTTACACCCAATGGTTTAAGTAATTATTTGTTTTGTTGGAGATGCTTTAACATCTCTGTATGTCACATGCCGATTGATCCCAACCATTTCTCTGATAGGGTCGATATTTCTTTCAACATATGTTGATTAATGACCTTCTGATCTTCAGAAAAATCATAATTTAAACTTGTGGGTCCACACAATTGACAGATGCTCCATTACCAAAGACAAATGAAAACATTCGATGCGTTGTTATTAAATTAAACCACATTTAATAGTTTAAATAATTATTAGAGGAAAATATTAATATATATATATACTCCTTAGCAGGCCATATAGCGAGGCGATGGGATGACAGATGGATCAAGGCAAACCTGGAGTGGATACCGCTTGATCGCAAACATCCGCGAAGAAGACTGAAAGCACGATAGATTGATGACATCGTTAAGTATATTGGACTAGAGTGACATAGGAAAGCCCAGGACCGTGAAAGTTGGAAGCATGCTGAAGAGGCCTTCATCCTGCAGTGGATCGACACGGGCTGATGATGATAATGATGATGATGATGATCTCTAACAGTAGTCAGGAGTTATACACCCCCCGACCGTTGGGTTCCACAATCTCATGAGGAACGCACAACAACCTGCGTCTCCGCCATAATGAGCAGTTGTTAGTTGCTTGGCCGGGAGGAAGTCCCACCCATCCCTTACATTGGAGAGCACATGTTTCGTCTGTTGCTGGTAAGACTCATCAGGGTACCGACATATGCTCTCTCGCCAAGTATAGGGATTCCCTCTCCACAATCAAACAACCCATAATTTCGCCGACTTCTCATGGGATGGCTTATAAATGGAGTTTTTTTTTACTTCTTTTTTTCTTCGTCGGGTTTTTTACATTGGAGGGCACATGTTTTGTCTGTTGGTGGTAAGACTCAAGACCAACAGACAAAACATATGCCCTCCAATGTAAGGGATGGGTGGGGCTTCCTCCCGGTCAACCAACTAACCATTGCTCATTATTGCGGAGACGCAGGACGAACCTTGCCCCTTGTGATTTCATGATTCTTCCCCATCCCCCTCCCCCGAGCGAACCATGTCCCAATCTTGCGTCCTACCTACTCTTTAATCTTCCTCCTAAACCCATCCAACACCGACACAGAAGGAAGTGATACATAATGCAATATGGCAAATAAGGGAAGAAAGACACCAAACAATCAGACTGGTAATTGGCGCCACCGAGTTTCCAGGCCTTATGCTGTGAAATGGACTACCAGCCATACAGCAGTTCTCAGTCAGTCTGGGCATGGAAATTCTGCTACTGACTCTATAACATACGTAACCTCGTTTAGGTTGGCACATGGAACGTTCAGGGTATTCTACAATGTGGAAAACTTCAGATAGTTGAATACCAGATGTCCCCCCACGAAGTGGTTGGTTTGTCTCAAACTCATCTCAAAGGAAATTGATACTTTATAAAAACGTTTGGAAATACAATGTATTTCTCAGGTCATGAAACATAAAGCAAACATTGAGTGGCATTTATAATATCCTAGAAGAGCACAACATTCGTACTCAGTTATCATTGCGTAAACAGCAGGATAGTTTATTTAAAAAGATCCATTCAAACAACTGACGACCTTAAAAATAACTTAGAAAAATGGGGTTTGGGAGAGAGAAATGAAAGATGAAAACGACTTTCAACCTTTCAGCTGAAAAATATTTAGCCATAACAAATACCATGTTCCATCACGGCCCACGGTGACTATATACATGGGGATAGCCCGGCGATAGACACCGAAATCAAACAGATTTTATATTAATTTCGCAAAGATGGCAAACATCAATAAAGAGAGCAATCAGGGAATTTCGGCTCAAATTGAAAAAAGCTAATAATATATATTTTTTTAAAGTGGCATCTACAAACTCGCGCAAAACAGGATACAAAACCCAATATAAATAAGAAGAAACCCAATGATATAAAGAAAAAAGATGTTGCCCACATGAACGAAAACCAACCATGGGAAAACATCAAAACAAAGATAAAAAAGGCGCAAGGGAAACGGATAGGTATCGAAAGCTGGAAAGGAGGAAGCCCAGGATTAGTGATATCGGGACGTTATTGAGCGCAGGAAGTTATTGGAACAGAGAGGACTGGCTGACGAAGGAAGACGTCAAGTCTACGCATTAAGATGTGTCGGACAGGTAAAAACAGGTACATGGAGGTAATATGCCAATAAATTGAGGATCATTACAAGAAAACTGAAACAATAAACTATAATATATCTGTTCAACAAAATCAAGCCGATAACTTGAGATTTCAAGCTGCAAACTTTGGTGATGCAGAATAAGCAGGGACAAGTGATAACGGAAAGGACCAGTGTTTTCAAACGGTAGTAGAAGAATATCCTGATGAATATTCCAATCTGGATACTATGGATCCCGAAATCCTAAGATCAGAAGTTAAAAGAAACTGAATCCAAAAAAAATCCACAGGAGTGATCAGCAACATTATTAGCCTGCTATGCATTCTCTGCAACAAGATTTGGAAATCTGGTGTATGACTGACTGATTAGTATGGTGTATGATCCCCATCTATAAAAAAAGAACTTTACACGTATACTATGAATTCGTTTTATCAGAAAAAAACCAGCTAAAAATGGACATGGAACATAAATATCAATACAATTTACTTTAAAAATATTAAATCTTACGATGATAATACTCACAAATTATCTAAATCACCAGGTTCACTCAATTATAGAAATTTTTGCAATGACCTACGTACTTGAAACTTTTGAAATGATAATTTTTACGGCTATGTTAAGGTTTCCCCGACCAACGTAAATTAATGGTTAGTAGATCAAATATCACGTCTCATTGCCAGTTACAATCTTCTTAAGAAAATTCGATTTCGCACATTCAAAAAGCTATAACAAATACACTGAACATCAATGAAGAGGATGACTTAACGAAAGGCAATCAGAAGCTGTATGACTGTAAAAATATGGTGAATATTTTAATGTCATTATTGTGCTAATAAAGGAAGTCGATATTGAGTATTTCAGTAAATTCTACTTTCAGGAAATTTACATATACTAAAAATAGTATCCTAGAAATAGACAAATAGCGAGTATGTTTATGTTTCTGCAGTTCCTCTGTATCTCATTACATATTAAGTGATATTTCGTATATGTTTAAACAGCGGAATCATTTTCGACTACTGTTACCCACTCAACACCCATAAAGATAAAAAACCAAACATTATTTTTTTACCAGACTAGTAAGATAATCAATAACACCAGCCTGTTTGAGATGCCGAAAAATGTGCTCAAGTGTACGAATGAAGTGTCCATCCAAGGTCTATTGAGGTGCTTTTTCGGTAATTCTTAGACAAACATAACCCAAAAAGAAAACAAACAGCAGATTAGAAATTTAAAAATTTCCGGTTTGGTGTTAATTTTATATTTGAACATCTCTCATCGATGGAAAATATTAAAGGTTAAACTGTGGTTAATAAAATTCAAATTATTTTAAATAAAGATTGGAGTAGCCTGTATAATGTCCGCAATTGTCCGAGTTATGTTAGCTTTCAAGACGTCAATAATTGCTGGTTTATCGACATGGACCAGAAATTTAACATAACCCCAAAGAAATTAATCTAAAGGCTTTAAATCACATGACCTTGGTGGCCAATAACATTTTAGCCAACGACATTTTGTGATATTTTTCTATTTTTTTGACATTTTTGATGTTAAGCACTGCACGATTAGCACGATTAGCCAGGCTAATTGTGACACTAGAGGTACACAAACTCATAGTTCATTTGACAGCGACCCCTATCGGAAGTTCGGGCGTACTAAGAAGTCACCCTTAGTAAAACATTCTCCATATTTTTGCAGTTATACAATTTCTGATTTTTATCATTAATTTCCTCTTAGCTATTTATTAAATACATATTCTTAACGTAGTATAAAAATATGTAATTATTTGCTTTTTTTTTAACAAGTTATACAGGGTCCAGGGAGGTATGAATTGACAAACTCTTATTTTTAAACAAATATCTAAATTTATTGCTTTTATACATTAGTGGTATATTTCCATTAAAGTATACATAAGTCAGGTGCGAAAAATCACATAAGTTAGGTGGCGTTCATTTTTGTCGAGGCATTCTTTTAGACGGGTAGCAAAATAGTCCATTCTCCTTTCGAGCATGGCACGGGGAATCCTTTCAATTTCGCTTCGTTATGGTTTGGAAAGAGCTTCAAGAGTTCGCGGTTTGTCTATGTAAGTTTTGGTTTTTAAGTAGGCCCATAAAAAGTATTCACAAGGTGAAAAGTCTGGTGACCGAGGTGGCCATTCCACATTCCCACGCAAAGTGTATTGAGGTTAATGCGTCGTCTTCTTAGTGGCAGACTGGCAGAAAATAATTACGCAATATGGCGAGATAGCGATCTGTGTTAACAGACACTGTACGTCCGTTTTCACGAAAAAAATACGGTCCAATAATACAAGTTCGAGATACGGTACACCAAACAGTTACTCTCTCGGGATGTAAATGTTGATCATGTAGTTCTCGGGTGTTTTCGGGTGCCCAGTATCGAAAGTTTTGTTTGTTTACCATTCCCGATAAATTAAAACGTTCTCGTCACTCATGAACAAAACGATGTTGTCGACCAGCATTCCAACATCCTTTCTGCGAACCTATGCCATCTCACAAAGTCATTTTGTTACAATTTTTGGACAACCATAATTGCATACGGACGATTGCATAATAATTGCATCGCATACAAAACTTTCGAGAGATTTTCTGCCTTTATTTCTGTTGCATAAGTAAATCCCCCCCCCCCCCAGCAATAAAACTAACTATAACTTAAACTAGCCTACATAGCCGTAAAAATTATCATTTCAAAAGTTTCAAGTACGTAGGTCATTGCAATAATTTCTATAATTGAGTGAACCTGGTTATATAATAATTGCATAATAATATTGCATGTAAGTTTTGGTTTTTAAGTAGGCCCATAAAAAGTATTCACAAGGTGAAAAGTCTGGTGACCGAGGTGGCCATTCCACATTCCCACGCAAAGTGTATTGAGGTTAATGCGTCGTCTTCTTAGTGGCAGACTGGCAGAAAATAATTACGCAATATGGCGAGATAGCGATCTGTGTTAACAGACACTGTACGTCCGTTTTCACGAAAAAAATACGGTCCAATAATACAAGTTCGAGATACGGTACACCAAACAGTTACTCTCTCGGGATGTAAATGTTGATCATGTAGTTCTCGGGTGTTTTCGGGTGCCCAGTATCGAAAGTTTTGTTTGTTTACCATTCCCGATAAATTAAAACGTTCTCGTCACTCATGAACAAAACGATGTTGTCGACCAGCATTCCAACATCCTTTCTGCGAACCTATGCCATCTCACAAAGTCATTTTGTTACAATTTTTGGACAACCATAATTGCATACGGATGGAAATGAAGGTGCAAGTGTAAGATTCTGCGAAGTGACCTATCTGATATTCTAAGAGCGCGAGCGTGACACGCGGTTTCTACCTTTGTCCAGCGATGTCCACCGTTTGTCGCACCCTTATGTTTTCCGGGGTTCGCACTGTTCGATCTCCTCCTCTTGCAGTCAGTCCCAGGTCTCAATGATCCTACTGTTTAAAATGTGTTCACCTATTTCATAATAGTATCACGTTTTGGAACGCGACAACGCCGATCAACAGTAAAATGATTTCGAAATCGTTGCTCTGTGAACACATCAGAACGATCAGTTTCAATAAAAGTTCTGTAAATAAACACGCGATGTGCTACAGACCACGGCTCCATGACTACTGAGATGGCATCCCGGAACGAGTAGATATCAACCATCCTGAAAACATCCGCTCGACACTGCCGCGCGTAACAGTCCTTTCAAAAATACCATACCTCCCTGCCGAACCCTGTAGTTAGATCAATTTTTCTGTTGAAACCTTCGGTGTGATTTTAATCTATCATTAAATCATCTCCTGATGATGCTAACATCTTTAGCGAAACGTGCGTCGAGAGCTTAAAACAAGTGATTCGGTGTTTAGTGGTAAATCTCTTTAAGTTTAAGTTATAGTTAGTTTTATTGCTGGGGGATTTACTTATGCAACAGAAATAAAGGCAGAAAATCTCTCGAAAGTTTTGTATGCGATGCAATTATTATGTATGTCTAAAGCTGGATCCACACCAATAAAATTTTGCGTGTGTGTGTTAAATTTACTGGAACATTTTTTTACAACAACAGATGGTGTGTTATGAGGCGAGAATATGTGTGAGTGACTTTGTGTGTCAGAGCATCAACATTGCCGCGTACGCACACTACATACAGCCCGCACAACGCAAATTTGTATTGATGTGGACCCAACTTAAGACATTCAAAAATAAAACTGTCTGTAATAAGTGTTATGAATACATTTATATTTTAGTATTAATATATTATATCTTGTCAATATATTTGATCAGTTTTTTAGTTGTTTGTGTATATATGTTTTAGCTATTAAAATGTGTTTGTATTCAACTGTACTTTAAAAACATATGTTAAACATACCAATATATACAACAAGTGCACCCTACTTGGTATTTAATATAAGTTTTTGACCTTGGGTTTACGAAAGTTAAGTCAACCTCTCAAATGATGTCCAGTGTCTTTGTCACAGCTTTTTGAATGTGCAGCGAAATCGAAAGAATATTTTAGCTGGCAATGAGACATGATAGTTGATCTACTAACCATTAATGTACATTAGTCGGAAAAACCTAAATACAGCATAAAAATTATCATTTGAAAAGTTTTATGTACCAAGATCATTTCAAAAGTTTCTCTAAGGGGGTAGATCTGATGATTTAGATATTTTGTTAATATCACCATCGTTAAGTTTTTTTATAGTAAATTGTATTGATGTATTATAATAACTTATTTTAATCACTTGAAACTGCACCAGGCATTTGAAGATATCTTTAAAAATATCTGAACCACCTGAGATACCCAGATGATATTGTACTGATAACAAATAAAAAGGACGCCCTATAAAAAAATTACTGAACTAAATACTACATCAACTATATCAAATCAAGAACTATGACAAAACAACCAGAACTAGAACCAATAGAACAAGTATAGAAAAGGAATATTGAGAAAGTCACAGATGAAATATTAAAATGAAATTAATTCAAATGAATTCTTCATTTGACCTTCTTTTTAATATATATTATTGTAATAAATCAAGCTCCTTTAAACATCCTGCAAGACTAAACTAGCCATTTTGAATTAATTTGCTTACAACATTTACCTTCTTTAATATTAAGAGATTAAATCATCTCCTGATGATGCTAACATGGTTAGCGAAACGTGCGTCGAGCAATTCAAAAAAGCGTTTTGGTGTTTAGTGGTAAATCTCTTCAAATTTAGTGTTTCACACCAAAGGTTTCAATAGAAGAATTGATAATACCAGATTGTAACTGAAGAAATAAAATTAAAAGCTTTAATTTTATTTGCAAGCGAGACGCCCTCATGTCTTCTGTTTGCACTGTCTTTGAACGTGTTCTACCATAATTAGGTCAAATTTAGCTTCCATTTCAATAAGCTGTAAAACATTTCAATTATCGCTAAGAAATAAAGAGTCAGAATTGCCTCAAGTGATAAATTTTGCTTCGCCAGGTACTGACTAACCAAAATAATTATCTTTGCTTTTCTTGGAAAATAATACTTTCGTGTCTAGAACTAATGATTTAGATTTAAGAGTGTTTTCAAACTGAGCTAATTCTTGATAATTTTTAATGTTACTAACTGATTGCTCATGCCTTTTTAAAATACTTGATAAATGTTGCCGATATTTGAATCCTCTTTCAGATAAACTATTACTCCCCACACCTAATACATTTTTAAACAATTTATATGGAAAAGAAAATACTAAGTCTTTTTCCTTAGAATACACCAACCACTTACGGGATACTATTTCACTATTTGGCAATCTTTGTCTATAATAATTATCTGAAAAGCTTCTCTTAAAGCTTCTTTTCTTCAGGATCATTCAAATTACAAGCCTACTTTGCACCTATTTCAACAACCAGTATGTTCTCCTTTTTAGTTAAAGTTTCGAGCCACGTCCCTGGATCTTCGAGCCTCAATACATTTACAGCATTACATTCTATAATAGATGAAGTCGAAGGAACTGAATCTATATCTATAACCAACAAATTTTCGGCTTCTTGTGATATAACAGCAATATCAATATTATCTCCTTGATGGCTTTTTTTTCTGACGCAATTTCCTCCTGGAAAAAAGGTGGTGATGTCTGATATATATTCTTTCAGTTTTTTCATTTTTTCCGGCTTAATTTTCCGATACTGTGAATCTGATAGACGTTTGCGTTTATCGGACATCTATAATTAATTATTATTCACCGATGACCATTCGCATCTTTCTTTTTCTTAGATTTAAAATCAATCTATAGTATCTAAGAAAATTGTACGTCGAAATTTCTGACCTTGGAAAATAAAATTAAAATTTTTCTAACTCCTGTGAGTTATTTCACAAAATACAACGTATAGTAAACACCATATTTTACTGTGGGTTACCGAGTAGAATGTTAAATCAACAATAATTTCTAATTCCATACATAAAAAAAACAAATACCGATTTACTAAAAAGTTAAATTTTAAGCTTTAATGTTTAAACTTTATTACTTTGACTTCAACGAGACAGTCGGGGCTTTCTTTATAAACTACGCCCGGTATATTCCCAATATAAAATTGCAATCGACAAATGAAATAGCGGTCGTTGGTACGCTGTATAATTAGGATTTGCATACGTCCCGTATATACGCAACTGTCATCGTATTTGATGATTCAGTTCGATATTTCATTATGTTCCGTTTTTGTTCCCGAAAATTGTTGTACACGTTTTTTTGGTCGTAAATAATTATGGGAGAAGAAAATTTATAAAAAGTTCCCTTAAAAGAATGCCAACATTTTTATTCTTATTGTACGTACTTTTATTTGCCTCCCGCTGTTTTTTAATACACGAAGATGAGACACACACAATTTTTTCACCTACCTTGCTTAGCAAACTGATTCAGTTTTTTAAATAGGAATTTATTTCTTTGATTCACCAAATTAATACTGCTAGTTCTATCTACCTATCTATCAACTAGAACCTAATGGCTTTGAATTTTTCCCCCAAGACTGCAGGCATGGAGTTTCCAACCTAAAAATAAGTTATCAAAAGTATCGTATGTGCCACTGATTTATTTAGTGATTGATGTCCATTTGTTCTTTTCGAGTTCAGCTTCGTTTTTCCGCCTCTCATGTGTTGCCGCCCGGGTGCTTTGAACCCGCTGCACCCGGGTTTAGCCGGCCCTAGTTTGGGCACGCATCGGGTATCAACACTAACATTGTTTACATTTCTGGCTGAAGTAAACGAACAGTCAGGACTGCTTAAATATGACGCATACACAACTAGAGAAACAACGCCAAATGATAATTTTATATTTCATCAAGAAAATGCTCCCATTCATACGGCTCGAGTTATTAAAGAGCATTTTCAAAGGGGGAATATCCACATTTTAGAGTGGCTAGAAGGCCTCCAATTTAAACACCATCGAAAATGTTTGGACACAGTGAGCCAAAGAAGGGTATAATGGTTCGAGGTAATTTCAAATTCAAGAACAATTAAAAAATGCGATTGCGGAAGAATGGTTGGACTTTCTCAAAATAATATTAAGCGTATTTACGAAACTCTTCGGAATCGAATGGTTGCAGTTTTAGAGAAAGGGAGGGATCCACAGGTTATTAATTTACGATCATAAATCTTTTCAATAAAGTTGTTTTGGAAAATAAAAACTGCTCTATCTATTTGGCCTATCTTAAAATCATTATTTCCAAACATTTCGGATGTTAATATCAATTTAGTAGGTACATTTTTCGGTAAGAAAGCCAAGTTACTAAGTAATAGGTGTTTCGGTTAATAATGGCAATTTTTTCGCAAAATTTGAGGTTTTATTTCCATAACAAAATAAATTACTTTAATAATCAAAGTATTGGCCTATTACTTTTTCCCATTTTCCCTTAAATAATGGACACCGCGCCAAAAGAACTTGGTTTTTTGAGACCAACCATTCATCAAGCCAAATTTTCACTTCTTCGTAAGAATTGTTGTTCTGAAAGTCCGGGCTGGAAGTGGTCCGAAGTGGCTAATTCCAATGAATACGGCGGGTGGAGTAGACCATCCCATTTAACGTTTTCCAAATAGTTTTTTTTACACATTTTGTAACATTGACATGTTGAAAAATTACTTAATCGTGTATTTGGGCGTATTCCGGTCTTCAATGCTCGGTTCAATTTTATCAATTGTTGTCGTTATCGATAGTCAGTAATTATTTCAGAAGTTCGTAATACACAACTCCCCTATTATCCCACCAAATACACAGCAAAGCCTTCTTTCGATGTATATTGCGCACCATTTGTGATGTTGGAGGCTGGCCTTGGTCTACCCATGATTTTTTGCGCTTTAGGTTGTCAAAATAAACCCACTTTTCATCACTTCACAACTCGATGCAAAACAACCTTTTCTTTTCTGTTTAGCAAGCAAAATTTCACAAGTGGTTTTTCGCCTTACTATGCCTCTTTCCTTCAATTTATATGGAACCCATTTTCCTCCCTTCCGGATATTTCCTAATGCTCCTTTCCTAAATTCAATGTTTTTACCAATTGTTTGAACGTATGAGTTGAGCCTTCAGCTAATAATGCTTGCAAATCTGCATCTTCAAAATTTTTCGACGACTGTTCTGGGCGCTTCTTATCTTTTATTTCAAAATTACCACTTTTAAAGCTGTTAAGCAATCGTTCACAAGTTTTTTGGGTTAGAGCATGTTTACCATAAGCTTCAACCAACAATCGATATCTTTCAGCACCCGTTTCTTTCAAATGAAAGAAGGTTATTAAACTTCCTCACGTCATTTTCTGTAGCATAATTCGACATATTGCTACATACAGGCTATGAAAAACTATATTTTTTACACAATGACAATTAATAACGAACTGTTTACCCTCCAATACTCTATGGATATCGTTAGCCTATACTAATATGTATTAGTATTGTATAATAATATGTATTAGTATTTTTTTCTTTTTTTTGGGTTTTCACCACGATCTAAAACTCAAAAAATATCAAAAAAATCTGTTCTTATTTAATTAAAGACCCGCTAAACAAAGCACAAAACAAAAACAAAAAACAAAACGGAGACAAATTTCTCAGTGATTCTATTTCTGTAATAAATTTGCCTAAAGAACAAACTTTAAAAAAATACGAACATTTTCTAAAATAAATACAAACTTTTTTTCGTTTCGAGAAGTCTTCTTCTTTCGTTTTCAAAACTTATTAGATTAATAAATTTAGAATTTGTCAACACGCATGTGAATCAAGGCATAAAATCAATTGGAATAATTCCAAAACGGTATTAAAAGAATCGGTAACAAAATACAGATGATTAAAAGAAAGTGCTATAATTAATTTAAATAAAAATAACTGTATTGCTGTGCCTTCGGTAGATTTAAATTCAATATGGTTCCCGATTCTAAAGAACACAATTAAAAACGTTTAAGTATTTCAATACACAATAATCACACAGTAAACCTCACCTATATATTTTTTTGGTAGTATGTCACCATCAGTAAAAACTATTAATATCAATGTAATTATCATTGATATACACAAAATATATTTACTTCCTATCTTTTCATTATATATAGAAATGAATATAATTTATTTTTTAGATTCGTTTTGAAAACGGGAGGAGAAGACTTCCCGAAACGTTAACGTTCAAAAGTTTGGATTTATTTTAGAAAATTTTGTTCGTTCGGCAAATTTATTACAGAAAAAGAATCACTGATAAATTTATCTCCGTTTTGTTTTTTGTTTTTTACCCAGTGTTTCTTAATTTAAATAAGGACATATATTTTTTTGATTGGGGCGAAAGTCTGAAGTCATGGTAAATAATGTTATCTGTTTGTTAACAAGCTTTGAATCCCATAACAAAAGATTCTTGAGGTAATATTTATAGTAGACTGTAATAATTCCAAAAATAGGTGTCTAATTAAAGTAAGGGTTTTACTTGTTCGTTTTTTGTCGATTACGTCGAAGTCTGGCTTTGCCGTCGCGGCGCTGAGCGTCGCGAGACGGTCTGTCGCTCGGACACGCACCGCTAATCGCCCAAACTGATTATGTCGTTTTCAGGAACGGTATCGTTTCAGCTGTTCGTCGTCACGTATTAAACCGGCTATTTTATTGCCCAGTGCCGAATATTTACGACTTCGAGAGAACACGTTTTTTGCGCGACCCATTTTTAGCTCTAAAAAATAGAAAAAATCAACAACTTTAACTAATACAGTTCAGTAATCCAGATATACGAGTGTAAAGAAAAAAGTCGGATACTTTTTAAATGAAAGATTTTTTTTTTGATGTATGATTTATTTTTTAACGTAGTCTCCTTTTGGCTTGATACACTTGGCCCAACGATTTTTCAATTTTTTTGTCTAAATAATGTCTTGTGAATCCCAGAAAACAGTGGCCATGACCTTTTCGGTCGATAAAAACAACTTGTCTTCTTTGGGGCATGTTTGTCGAGTAAAACCGGTGCCGGATAAAAGCTTTGGCTGTTCCTTCGTTTCTGGTGTTTAGTAACGACTCCAGACTTCAGCAGACACGAGTTGCTACTGAAACACCTTCAGATTGCGCTTATAATTATCTAAACACCGGTGTGACATGGCAATTTTTTCAGTTGATAAGTTTTCATGATTCAGTTTCTTCAAATTCAGTTTCATGATTCAGTCAAATTGAATAATTTTAATTTTATAATTAATTATAAACAATAAAAATCCGATTATTTAGAAAAGTTCACATTTCAATTTAAATAACTCACGATCCTTATTGGAGTTTCGAAAAATTTATTAATGAAAATTTATAGGAAATGGAATGATCTACAAAAAAGGTTGAATAACATTTTTTGATAAAATTAATCGGTTCGTCGAAAAATTGAAAAAATATAAAAATTTATTACGCATTCAAATTTAGCCTCGAATAACTTTTGCAGAAGTAAATTTATCGAAAATGTATAAGAAATCTTTTTTGAAGAACGTTTAATTTCTTACAAAGATATGTAATAGTCTTTACACAGTAATGTTCCGCTGATGATCTATAAAATTCCAAAGTTAAAAAAATTCTCTGTTATTAAATGGGAAATTGAAATTTGCGATGCGGCACCTCTTAATATTAATATTAGGAGCTCTAACTTTCACAGCATTTTTTTTGTCGTCATTTCTAACAATATTTTCGATACCTTTAAGAAAAAAAAGTAGATTTTTCTGAAACAGTCTAGATATACATATTCAGAACGTTTTGTCATACGGACGCTATTTGTGTTGTTTAGTTAGTTTAGTCTCTCACACATCGAACCGAACAACTCAACATTTAACTGGTCAAAACATCGAACTGATAGGTCATCCGCCAAACAATCCCGATTGGGTACCCGATGATTTCTTTTTGTTCCCGTCCATAAAGAATAAACTACGTGGTCAACGATTTTCGGCTCCAGAAGAGGCGGTTGATGCGTTCAAAATGCATGTTTCGAAGATACCTCAATCGGAATGTGTATACAAAAGTGTATTCATCATCGCGGAGAATATTTTGAAAAACAATAAAACCATTTTCAATGATATTTGTTAAATATTTGTTTATATTTATTATTCCGGATACCAAAATAGCAACCATTTCTAAAACGTTCACGGAGAATGTTACATACACGTTCGTCCGAGATGTTTATCAAAGGAACAATCTCTCCAACTCTGCTATCGGCCAATACGATATCATCATGTTGACCAATTCCTTAGTTTCATTTGGTGCTAGAGACTAATACTTTGCATTCCGTGGACTGCCAGACGCACCCGTTATTCAAGAAATGAATGAACCCAAAAAGGCCCTTCAATAAACCCCAAATTACTCATGAACAAAGAGTAAAATTCTTGGGTCACGTTGAACGCAAGGATGTCAATAACCGGGAAAGACTTATAGTACAGGGACGGTGGAAAGAAAATGGATAGAGAGGAAATCTAAAAATAGAGAACGCTAACAAGAGGTCATCCGAAGAGTACGGTCCGGATTTTAGGTATTTGCGGATCAAAAAATTCCACTTCTTGTATTCGCTGCTGAATTTTTTTTTATTCGCGTATCTAAAACTAATGATCCATATCAATGAAAACAAACAAGTATCAAAGTATTTATAAACAGACAAGTCTATTGCCGCTTGGCCGAAAGTTTTTTGACAAATAATTCGCCGCCGCCATACGCGCCTCCAGTTAACGCGTGACGCTATGGCTTTTGATAAAAGGCGCCTTCGCAGGATCGGTGCGAATCTTTTGTTTTATTGCTTCAACTTTTCATTCGTCCCAATAATTTCGAGTGAATAGCACGTGTCTCATCTGCTTTCTTCGATTTATAATGTCGAGTAAAAAGCAAAGGAAAATTAGTTCCTACACGGAAAAACTCGTGTTGCCGCTCAAAGTAAAAATAGAAACGTTTACGCCTTGGTGAATCGTTTGCATCCATATCACGTTTTTTTTTTATTGTCAGTGAATCAACTGTATGATCCATCAAGAAATCAGAAGACAAAATAAGGAAATCTACAGCTTCAGCCTCGTTATCAGCAAAAATTGTTCGTGATCCAGCAATTAAAAAAAGGTGAATGAACATTATGGATTGAAGACTCTAGCTAGAAGAGAGTGCCTCTTAAGAGAGAGTAAAAGCTAAGCGTTTTTACACACATTTTAAAGAACCTAGCTATGAACCTACGGATAGAGGATTTCATGCATCGGAAGGTTGGTTCAATAAGTTCAAGATGCGATAATCACTGCATAACATCAACATTGTTAGAGAAGCTGCATCTGCAGATACTTCAGCAGCAGCAACATATCCAGAAGAAATTTGAAACTTATTTGCTGATGGTGGATACAAACCTGTGCTTCAACAAAGTATTTAATGCAAACGGAACTGTCCTGTTTTGGAAAAGAATGCCAAACAAAACTTTTATATCCAAAAGAGAAAAGTCCGCCCCTGATTTTAAGGCAGCAAAAGATAGAGTTACACTGCTGCTCTGTTCTAATACATTGGATAAGTGTTTACTGTAGACGAAACTGTTCTGTTTTGGAAAACAATGCCAAACCAAACTTTTATATCCAAAAGTGAAAAG
Organism: Cosmopolites sordidus; assembly: GCA_031761425.1. NCBI lineage: Eukaryota > Metazoa > Arthropoda > Insecta > Coleoptera > Curculionidae > Cosmopolites > Cosmopolites sordidus. Next base: position 485,598 of record JARFXV010000401.1, on the reverse strand, counting down.
TCCGTCTCTGCTTTTATGGCAGCAAAAGATAGAGTTACACTGCTGGTCGGTTCTAATGCATCAAGAGATTGTTTAATTAAGCCACTTATGCTTTACAAATCGCTGAATCCTCGTGCTTTAAAAAAAGAAAACACGGACAGCCTACCAGTGTTCTGGCGTTAAAACAAGAAAGCGTGGGTTACAACTGTCATTTTCTGTAACTGATTCCGGGATTGTTTTATTTCTGAAGTTGAAACTTATTTAAAGAAAAATTATTCAAATTTCAAGGCAATTCTAGTTTTGGACGTGACCTTGAATGAAGCTATGCATCCAAATATAAAGTTGATATTTTTGCCTCCTAACACGATAGTCTTTCTCCAACCTATGAACCAAGGAATAATCCAGACCTTTAAGCTCTATTACATTAGACAAATCTTTAAAATCCTGATATGAATGTTATGCATTGCTCGAAAAATTTCGACATAACAAAGTGCATTGTTAACATAAAAGAATCATTGCAAGAGCTGAAGCTATATACAGTGTAATCATGCTGGAAAAAACTGTGGCCTAAACTAACTGTCAATAATAATGAAGAATCCGTGCAAATACTAACATGAACTGAAAACCTTGTTCAAGTTGCTAATAGTATAGAACGTGATGGTTTCAAACACATAGAATCAAATGACATTGAGAAATGCTTGAAATGCAAGATGAAGATTTGACTGAAACCGACTTGGAGACAATACTTAATACGCATTCCATTGAAGAGGAAGCATCAACAAACACAGAAAAAGTGACATTAAACTTAAAAAACCTAAGTCAAGGTTTTCGAATGGAAAATGAGCTTTGTGATTTCTTCAAAAAAATTAATCCGTCGATGGAAATAAGTCTTGTTTTAAAAGGCAAATTGTTAACAACCTTTTAAACCTTTTGAACGACCTTTTAAAAACGGTAATACAAGAAAAAATTACTAAATTCTTTAAACCATTGCCTAAGCCTAATTACGATTACTAAAATTGTTAAAAAAATTTTCATTAAATTGCTTTTATTATATATTTTTTCTTTTTATTTTGTAACCTTGGAATATATCCCCTATAATTACATACAAATTACCATTCCGTATATAATATATCTCCCGCGAATAAGGAGCTTTGACTATATTGCAAAAATATTGAACTTATCTGTCTTCGCAGACTGTCAAAACAAAACTAAATATCATATCGGCTTAAAATTGATCTATCGGAAAAGTATCTGACTTTTCATTCTAACCTGAGACAGAATATACAATAAATAACTGAATATATTGAAGGGGAGGCCAACAGCGAAATTTTTGAATGAGTACACAAACTGAGACAAACAATTTTAGCTTTTACCATCAGAAATTTCAAGGTGTTGATATTTTTGATTTATTCGTAAACACATAAAACGTAACAGTACCATTTGATTATCATGGCAGGTATGGCAAACTGTTTATGATGCTGCAACAATGAACTGTAAGACATTTTTCTAGTGATTCGCTGTTTCGACAGACTGAGGATTGTTTAGGAAAGAATTTAGTTGCTAAAGCGGACTTACAATTGGTCTAGAGAGCTGACGGTCGTCTGTGTAATTATTTCGGATACCATGGAACTGGTAAAGGAGTAATACAGGGTGGTGCAAAGGAAACGCATGTTTTTTGAACGGGTAGTATTTTGCAAAGAGAAGGGTGACAACTTCCCCGCGCCTATAACGGGAAGCTCAGGTTTGGAGCAGCGTGAGTTTGTCGTCGAGCAATTTTTTAGGAACCATGTAGAATTGTGTAGTTACCGTGCAACGTCTTTTCCGTCGACAGTTCAACGTTGAACACCAATTCCAGATCGAAACATGATATTCCTATGATTTGAAGCATTTTGTACTACCAGATCTGCCATGAAGAGGAAACAACCTGGTCTTCCCCGTGCCGTCCGGACACCAGTTAATGTTGAAACCGTTAGATTGGCGGTTCTTGCTAGTCCTCAGCGTTCCACTAGACGCCAAGCTTCGGCTCTGTGTATGTCCCGTCGATCGCTACAACAGTTTTATGCGAGAATGTGAGCCATTTCTGTTGATGACCCTGATGCCTTGATAATGATGAGAAGCACCAGTTTCATCAGTAAACATACTGAGCGTCAGAGAATTCACAAGAGCTGCACCAAAGACCTCTCCATAGTGAAAAAGTGACAGTGCGGCGCGGAATTTCTAAATTGTCTCGTTATGTTGACATGTTACAATATTTTCTGTTACAACTTCAACGGCGACAAGTATACATTGGAGAACTGTGGTTCCAACAATACGGTACTACAGCTCGCACGGCGAGAACATTAATGTAATATATTCCACAAATGTTTCCTCAACATGTAATCTCCCGTTTCGGCGATGTTTCTTGGCCACCACGCTCTCCGGACATATCTAGATTGGCCCCCCGAACTCCGGATGTATTTTTTCAGGTTTTTAGGTTAGTTCTGAGACTCTCGGCTGTTTCTACTGAGGTTGTTTCTTGATGGTGTTTGTCGGGGGCTTTTTGCTAGCTTAGGAGGTACCGACTTGATCGGTAATTATTTGAAATCTTGGTAGATTTCGGAAGTCAATGAAGAAAAAATTTGGTGATGCGGAATCGGGCCGCAAGACTGGAATTCCATCGATAAGGTACGAGAAATCTCGCGATTCTTGATTTAATTCTGGATGTCGAGTGGGGTTTGTTGTTAAATCTTGCAGATTTTATTGCATCTGCGTTAGTTCTGGTGTTGTTTTGACTGACTATGATGCTGGAGGAATTGATCTAATTGCGTCTGAATTACATTCAAGACTCTCTGAAGTTTGTTTGCAAGTTCGGCCATGGCTTCAACTTGCTAGTGCATTTTTTCTGCCTGGTCGGTAGAATTATGGTTTTTCTCTGCGTTTGCTGGCTCGGGAGTTGATTCGGGGATAGTCTTTTTCACTTGATCCTGGTGCGGCAAAGATTGCTTCTTCGTAGCAGAACTACGTGCTGGCTTCTTCTGCACCTCTACTCTAACGGACTGAAAATAGAGGTGCTTGGTAATCAGGATGTTGTTCTCATTACGAGGTACAGTTGGTGACGGAGTCTTTTCTGTTCCTTGAGGTTGGTGTCGAGTACGAATAATCTCTCCCGTTGAAAAGCTCTATGATGTCTTTTCGATCGGATTACTCTCGGCGACCATAAGGACTTCGTCCGGTCTCATTTCAGCTGGCCCGACAGTTATTTTGGATTTCTTCAGTCTCTTTAATTGGTTCTTGTGCCTTTGGTGGTTCTTCATGTATGGTGGACGAAGTGGAAGAAAGAGAAGCAACCGGCTCTTCCAAAGGATGGCTTGCCTTGGAAGCTGATGCCTTCTTCTTTCGTCTTCTAGATCGCGAGGATATCTGCTGGTATCCGTCATGCATGATAGCCGTCATGATAGACGTCTTCTTCTTCGAGGTCCAACTGGATCTCGATGACTGGTGTTTGGATCACTGAAGTTGGTAGCGTGGTATCTGGACTAATTTCTGTTCTTCTGTTTCTTCTGTTCTATTATGTTCTTTCGGCATTCGTGTTTTACGAAAAACACCAGCGTCGCTGACATTATCGTTAGTTTTTCTAGAAGTAGACTTTTCAAATTCACTGATTCTTGATTGCAGTCTTTGAATTTCTGCTTTGAAGACTCCCAACCATATTAGATACTCAGTTGTTATTTAACAGTCGATAAAGTCAATCGATATTAATGTTTGTGTAACATGAGACTTATCGTACTCTCAACTATTTTATCAGGTTATGTCACTGTTTTCGCCACTTAGAACTTACATTTTACTTAGATCTTTACTTAGATTTTAGAACTTACAAACTAGAAAATGGCAACCAGGATTTGAAGCAGAGTTATAAAGTATGCAATCATCAAATTATTTAATGACATTGGTCATTTGGTCATTGGTATGATACCTTCATATTCATCACATGCAAGAAAATAGTCAAAAATATACATTAATATAGCATGCAAAGAGGAAGTTCTAAATTATTAATTTCTGATGGTTGTTATCAATTAATAATTATACAAAGACAGAGTAAAAAGTTAAATACTTTTCCGATAGATGACAGTGTGATGGCAAAAGTAGTTGCATTTCTGAAAACTAGTTTCCTTTCTAGTAGGATAAGGCTGCTTAAGTCGTACCACGGCCTAAGTCATATCTCGGTATTATCTCGTTTAAAATCTGTAAAAAGCATGAGTCGTATGAGTAAACGAAAACAAGAACCACGAATTTAGAACCAATCCAGATGACTTGCGATTATATAATAATGCTATATTTTCCTGCTCACACAACTCACCGCCTACAACCGTTTGGCAGAGCGTTCTTTATATCGTTAAAAAACATTTACCATGAAGCAGCATCTTCGTGGCTACGCTCAAATCCTGGCAGTGTCATAAAACAGGCTAACGTTTCAAAACTGCTTGGTAAATCGTGCATTAGATGGGTTCATATGGATATAACGTTAAATGGTTTTAAAGCAATAGATCTATCGCTATGTGGCAGAAACATCATTCAAGAAGAGGATTTCGTAGCTTCTGTACAAATCTCTTATTCATCAAATCAAGAACCTGCTGATGTAACTGGAAAAACCACTCTATCAGGCATAACATTGTCACTCGCAGAGATACATCGCCACGCATAGTCGTAACTCCAATTGTTGCATCTCCACCAATCGTAGTATCAGCACCAATAGTTCCATTGCCACCAATAGTTGCAACACCACCAAAAGTAACAATACAACCCTTAGTATCTAGAGATGCAACACCACCGCCTACCATTCAGCTTGGACCTTCAACAATATCATAAGATACTGCACACGGTAATAATACAGCAGTCTTTGATAAAATCACTAATAACACTAATCAAATAATAAAGTTTTACTTGAACACTTTATCTCCTATCCATTGCATATCAACAGTTATGCAATAACGAAATAGAAGCCTACAAAAATATAAATAACTGGATTAAAAAAAAATATATATAAAAAATATTAAAGATAACTATAAAAAGAAGGAAGATCGATGAAACATATAAGAATAATAAAAAAAAAACATAGACACAGAATTATGGTTATGCCAACTATGTAAGGAAGATCGCGAAGAAAACATAATCAAATGTAAAGGTTGAGTACATGACCCATGTGCTGATGCGGAAAGTAAGATGAAGAAATATATTTGCGATATCTGTGTTCAATCTCATTATTTTTTGTAGGTGTAATTTCGTTTCTTAAAAAAATTTAATTTTGGTTTTCTATATGTAATTTACTTGGTAATTAAGTTCGACTTTGAGACTGTGATGATTTAAAAAATATTGATTGTAAGTTGATCTTAGTAGTTAGAGTTGTTTGTAGTTTTAATTTTTTAATATTCTCTTTTATTATCAAGTATTTTTCTATATAGTTCACGATGTCTTCACTAAAGTCATATTCTAAGTATGACTTAGACCATAGGTGGTACGAATTAGGTGACCAGGCGCCTTAATCGCACCGAAGGTACTTTTTTGAAAAACGTTAAAACACCAGTACTATTTCCATAGGGGTACGACTTAAGCAACCTTGCCCTAACACGCCATAGATTTCAAGTCGATATGTCATTTATTTTTTTTTGACATTCTTCAAAGGCAGATATTTTTACTATTATGGCAAAAAGCGAATTTATCGTGTTGATTAAACATTACTTTTTACGTGGAAAAATTATCACACAAATCGAAAGAAAGCTGAAAATATTATGGGGCTCCGTTTTAATGGTTCATAAATGTTTTACTGCGGTTAAATGTTGTCAAAACAGTACAATTGACGCTGATATCATTATAAATGATCCACAAAATTTATGATATTGTGTTGGCCGATCGCAGAGTGAAGATCAGAGAGACTGTTGATATGATAAACATCTCAGATTTATGCGTTTGGGGCATCCTACATGAATATTTGAGCATATGGAAGCCATGGTGCCGCTTTTGCTTACCGTAGACCAAAAAACTAATCTACGACGATTCTACTTTTTGCTGTGTATGGTCTGTTGGCAGACGTTGTAGAGTCAACTTGACTTCGTAAGCTTGGAGATGCAAATCTTTTGTGAGAATACGGTAAATAGTGGCTGCCCAATTCTTGTGCACGATGACGAATCTAGGACCTTGGACTCTCGGCCACACTCTCACGAACTGCCGTGATTTTTTATTCCTAACGACTACTACGAACTTGTGTCGCATGTTTTACATCAATAACTGAACCAGTACTTTCGAATTTTTCGATTATTTTTTTTACAGTTGATCAATTTGGAACATTATTTCTACCGAAAATCGGACAAATTTTGCAAATCGTAGCAATCAAACTTTCAGCATTTTGATAGTAATGTTTAACAATAAAGGCGCGTTGCTGTATCGTGTAGCGCTCCATCTTTGTTAACTCCTATCTGTCTCTTATCGACCTGTAACAATTCTTGGCCTATCGAATCATGACAGCCAAAATGGCGCGCAATTCAAATCTTACACTCTTATTGTAACACCCTTTACATGACATGGTGTATGATTAATGTATATGGAAATCACGTGCACACTTTGGTTGATATAATGATTTTTATTTATTTTAACAGAAACAATACATAACTTATAGTATAATGTGTGACTTTTGACCTAGATTTAACCACATAAAGGAAATATACTTGAGTACAGATTGCACGTCAATATATTTTATTATTCCATCACATAAATTTGGTATTTCCCCATTCTCTTGATCACCAATAACTCGTTTTGGTTTGTGAGCGATGGAAATTTCCACAAATGATAACCCATTTCCATAAATTCCCAAAAATTATAACAGAATTATTTAATTTTTTAAGTTTTTTCTTGTTATTATTTAGTTTTCGTTTATTTTATATTATTGCCTTTCTTTCTCAGTGGCGACATCTTTTTGGCTTTATATTTTTACCGGTTCCAGACTACTAAGGGCCAAAAAAATGCTTCAGCAAACACCATTTACCAGTAATACTAGGCTAATTGAAAATTTCGCGGAGCGGAAATGATAAAACAAGTTTATAGTTGACAAAATAACTCTATTCTTCCGTATATTCTCCCTTAAGCTCAATACATTTTTTCCAGCGGTTCTCCAATTTAATTATTTCATCTCTGAAGTAGAAATCCTTCAAAATACTCATCTATGGCTGCTATAACCTCTTCATTTAATAAAAGACGCTTGCTATTTAGCAATTTTTTGAAGTTTGGGAGCAGAAGAAAGTCAGATTTGGTGAATAGGGTGGATGCCCCAACAACTCGTAGTGTAACTCCTGCAATTTGGCCATTGCAAGAACACCTCTGTGAGTTGTCTTGATGAAAAATGATTTTTTCTTCGCTAAACTAGGTCTTTTCTCACGAATTTTTGCATCCAATTGATCCAAAATGTTTAAGTAATACTGTCCTGTTATTGTTTTACCAGTTTGAAGGTAATCAATTATCAAAATGCCTCTTGCATCCCAAAAAAATTGATGTATCCGATGTGACCGAACTCGGTCCACTCTACGGTTTGTCGTCGCAGTTCAGGATCATAGTGGTAAACTCAAGTCTCATCCATACGAATGAATGGACAGATCGACTTGAAACTTCACATATATTCATATGAATGATGAAACTTCAAAGTGTAGTAGATTATATAGTTCTATTACGGCTCTATAGGTGTCGCTCAGGGAGTCTTTCAATTAGCCATTTTTGATGGGCACTCATTTTAAATAAAATAACTAAAGCTTATGTTTATATTTTCAATATATTCGAATATTCAATATGACAATTGTTTCGGCACACAGTGTCTTCTTCAGATACGAAAATACAACATCGTATTTGCGTATTTGAAATCTTAAAATTTCCATATATACGGTAATGTTCTTGCGTCCGTACTTTAAATAAAAATTAAACAAAAACCAAATTCGATGCCTTTATGTAAAATAATATTAATTGATACTAATATTTGAAATCAATTTCGGATAAATATCCGCAGCGGTTACTGACACAACGCATTCTGTCAATCCAATTTCCGACCACTTTTTCAAGCAGTTGGGGGTCTAATGTCCGCTAATGTTCGAGTTGTGTTGGCTTCCAAGGCGTCAGTAGTTGTTGGTTGATCGGTATAGACCAAAGATTTAAAGAAAATCCTAGAGAAAATCATCTAAATGCTTTAAACCACATGACCTTGGTGGCCAATTAACAGGTCCGTTCCTCGAAGTAACTTTCTCGCCAAATAATTCCCTCAATAAATCGATTGTTGCTTTGGCTGTTTGACATGTGTTTGACTGTTAGAACCACATCTCTTCCAAATCAATACTATTCAAATTTGGAATTAAATAATCATTAATCTTTACTCTGTTCCATTCCCATGCCACAATTCCCATTAACGGTAACGTGCTTTCCAGCTGGATTTATAAAAACACAATCTCACACATCAAATCAAACACATCAAAAAACACAAAAGGGTACAATCTTTTACATTACACACATGTTTATTACGTACATTTTTCTGGGCACAACGGTAACTGTTGGATCATTTGCAAACTATTTTCACTCCAAATGCGGTAATTTTGTTTATTAACGTATCCATTTAGCCAAAAATGAAGTTCGTAGCTGAACAAATTTTTTCGGTTAAATTCTAGATCAAGTTGCAATTGATTTTGAGCCCATTCACCGACGATGCAAACGATGGTCTTGCGGCTTGAGTTCTTGGGGAAACTAGATCTTTTAAGCCACCAGACCCAGATATTTAAGCAATATCTTGCACGTAGTCGAATAACAAAGTCGGACTTGCGACGAATTGATAAATTTGAATCTTCATCAACACTGTCACCAACAGCGACGATATTTTCTTCGGAACTCACAGTTTTTAGTCTTGGTTTTGTTTTAATGTCGAGCAGCGTGAAATAAGTTATTATCGGAATTTGTCGATAATTCAGCGAATACATCTCTCGGTTGGGCGATTATGTACACCATAAAATTCACGAATATATAAATATATAAAGCGCACATAACAATAAAAATTTCAATAATTTACGTTGCTCTGATGTTAAACGTTCCATGATGATTAGCCAGCTGTACTAAATAATTTTAACAACATTAGAGGCTATTTCGCGACTGGATAGCTTAATGTGGGCTCCGAACCACGGTGGTCAGCACCTATCAACGCCTGATATATGCTTAGCTTTTGACTAAGAAACTTATCGAAAAGTTTACCAAATCGCTAGTTAGTAACGAAGAAGACATGTCAGAAGCTATCCGACGTTATCCAGCCTGGATGATTGTCCTGGTGATTGAGGTGTGATTTCTTGTTGGATTTTAAACCCTTATATTTAAAAAGTTATGATGGAAAAAATAAATACCAATCCAAATATTATTTTCACGGATGAAGCAACATTCTGTTTAAATGGTCATGTTAACAGACACAACTGTAGATACTGAACTGATACTAATCCGGACTGAACGAAGCAGGTTCATACTGAGTAACCTCAAATGTTTGGATGGATTTAGTGGTAAGAATACTATACGACATTTTTCATTGATGGCAACTTGACAGCAATTAAGTATTTATATCTATTGAAAGAAAATATCATCCCTCAACTTTTGCGTCTGTTTCCAAATTTAATTAACCAAAACCAGAAAATATGGGTACAATAAGAAGGCGCACCAGCATATATGTCAGCATATATGTCAGAATCCAGATATTCTTTTTAGTGGCAAATTAGAAACAGAGAGCATTAGTGACATAGTACCAAAGATAGATCTGTCACAGAGAAGAGCGTTTCTAGACAATATTATAACTCCAAGAAACAGCTTTGGCCAGTTTTGGACTCTCCAACTTGGTGACCTGACAAACCTGACCGGACATTTTAAACTGTAAATCGTGAATTTTTAAGACATAAGTTATGGAAATATAGTTTCAGGGATAGTGTGTATAAATAGTTCACTGAATAGTTGAACATAAGATATCAACATACAAAATTTAATGTGGCAATCTCATCCCTTAAAGTCAGCAATTAGGGAGTCCCCCAAGGAACGGTTATGGGCCCAGATTTATTTGTCTTGTATATAAATGATATTGTACTGTTTGCGGATGATACAATATTGTTTTTTGAGAGCAGTAATATAAATCATTTGATAATAACCATAAACAGAAATTAAGAATAAATTTAGTTGGTTGTATAGTAATTGTTGAGCTGTTAATGTTATGAAGACTAAATTTATGATTATTTAACCTAAAAAATCTGTGATAAATACATATGATCATACTGGGATAGTAATAGCTGGATGCTATAAATAAAGAATTTCATTTCATAAAAAATATATAATTTTGATATTGTTTTTTTAATGCTGATATTGACAAAAGAGACCGAAACACCTTTCAGCCATTTTTTTATAACTTATTTTGAAAATAAATCCATACAATATTTACCTCGTTGAATTCAGAAAAAAATATTTTTCCATTAATACTACCAAATTCAAGTATTGTTGTCATTCAATAGGTGTTCCGGTTAGTTATGTCGATTTTGCTAAGTGATGGCATTACTAATATATATGTTGGTATAGACTATACCGTGTATGGCATTTTGGAGATTAAATACATGCCATCAAAAGCGAGTTTGTTATTAATTGTTATTGTGCAAACAACATAACTTTTCATAGCTTTGAATATGTCGAATTATGTACCAGAAAAAAACCTTTTGCGAGGAAGTTTAATAACCTTATTTCCTAAGAAAACGGCTACTGAAAATTACGATTGTTAGTTAAAACGAACGATGGTTTAAACGCTGGTTGAAACACTGGTTTAAACGCTGATTTTGATATAAAAGACAAGAAGCGTCCAGGGCAGCCGAAAAAGTTTGAAGACGCAGATTTGCAGGCATTATTTGATGAAGCCTCCACTCATACGTTGAAACAATTGACAGAAGCATTGAATGATGCCCAATCCACCATTATCGAAAATCTACACGCATTGGGAAAGACCCAGAAGGAAGGAAAATGGGTTCCATATAAATACAGACAAAAAACCACTTGTGAAATTTTGTTTGCCAGGCAGAAAAAAGTTTTGCTGGTTGGATAATAGGTGAGATGTGTATTACGACCTGCTGAAACGATTACTGACCATGGATATCGACAATTAATAAAACTGAACCGAGCGTTGAAGGAAAAATACCAGAATACATCTAAAGAGGCGATTAATTTTTCAACATGGCAATGCTCGACCAGTTGCAAAATGTGTAAAAAAAACTATTTGGAAAACGTTAAATGGGACGTCTTACCCCACTCGCCGTATTCATCGAATTTAGCCCCTTTGGACTACCACGTTTTTCGATCTATGCAACACGCACTTTTTAAATTGTTTTTGTGCGAAATCCATTTTTTGACAGAAAGATGGAAAAAAGTAATAGATAGTGATGGCCGGTTTAGTCCGGTTCAAGATATTTCGTTGCCTTTCGGCAAAATGTTAATTGCCTGAATACATTTCAATAAAAATATTCCTAGTTTCTTCAATGGCGCCAGAGTCGGAGTGATTTAACTTCTGAATAAGTTTGGAAAAAAAAAAGATTGTTAAATTATTATTATTATTATTATGTATGACTAAAACATTGTTTATTGGTTTGTGTATTTTGAATTTATCAGTACAATAAAAATAAATAAATAAAAATATGTATTAGTACAATAAAAATTATAACTTAAATTTAATTATACATTTAATTCAGTTTCACTCTCACTGTCACTTTGATTTACATTAATAATAAGCGGTTCAATATTATTAGTAAATGATACATAGGAATCTTCTATTTTAATAATATGGTTAATCGAATTTATCCAACTTTCTTTGGGAATACTATCTACAACCTTCCTAATTAATGTTGCAGCACTTGCACTTAGAGTCGGATAAATGTTTTCTGCTCTAACATTGGATTTTACCTGATGCCATATATGCATAATTGGATTAAAAATACAGTAATACGGGGAAGGCGTAAAACCGTATGTCCTATATCGATAGCAATGGTATCACATCCATACTCCCTTTTAATATTAAATGTCTTTAATATTTCTAAAATATCACATTTTTATATGTATTTTCGAAGTATATATCGTTTTTTAACATATAATTCTTAATTTGCAATTTACTGTTATTTACATTAGGAACTTTTTTTTTGGCGGTTATGATAACTAGTATTATCCATTACAATTACGCTTAATTTCCATTATAATTACGCTTGCTTGGGCAAAAGGCTATTTATAAACCAATCTTCAAAAAGTTCTCCTGTGGTGTCATCATGGTAGTTCAAAGTTGATGTTTAATATTTTGGAAGGACAACCGCAAACAATTTGGAACCCATCCATCCTCGGAACCAGCATGTTACATTGTAATTATTTTTCCTTTATTTGCTGGGTCTTTGGTTTGACATTTTATTGATGTATCTACACATCCTTTTACTACCGTCTCATGTGTATCGAACCATGTTTCATCAAGGTAGAAAATGGGATGATTTTCTATATCTGTATTTTTTATAGGGTTTAAGTAGTCAAACCGCCATCCTCACAATCGTTTTGATTCCATTAATATTTGTCTTTAATTAATGATCCGGTCAAACCGCCATCCTCACAATCGTTTTGATTCTATTAATATTTGTCTTTAATTAATGGTTCGATATGCAAAACCCATTAGAGATATTATTCTCCGGAGGCTAGTTCTGCTGCAAAGAACGTTGGTTTTATCTTCCCTTAGACGCTGTTGCAATAAATACAATGCAGGCGGAGTTTGCTCTTCATACATAGCATACATTTTTTACTTCGAATTAAGTCTTTGTCGATTTCGTCAACACATTTGCTTTTATCTGAATCACTGCCGACTTTTTTTGGCTTTGTCAATATCTTTAACTGTAGACAACAGAGTCTTCGTTAATGAAGACGTTTCTGCTGCAGCTGCATTTACATTAAGCCCCTTGTTCAATAAAGAAACATACACATTTTTAACAATTTGCTTAGCATGGGACGATAAATGTTTTCTTTTAAAATTAGCACTGCCGGAGGCACAATGATCTTCGTACTAAACTTCGGATAAAACTACACTGTTTAAGAATTTATCACATTTGGAATAATAAAAATACGATCGAAATTATAGAACTGCACTGTTTAAGAAAAGAATGCGAACTAAACTAAAATATTTCGAAACTACTAAACCAGATATAAAAGTAATTTTATCTTTTTACCTGTTATTTTATTAGGCTTGGCACTGTTTACGTTTTTTTGTAACTTTGCCGCGTTTCGTGACGATAGGGGTTGTTAACAGTTTATTGTAGCCATTCAGTCAACGATATATCTTCAATCGCACTATACTTTGATTATTGAGGTCATTTATTTTGTTATGGAAATAAACGCTCAAATTTTACACAAAAATCGAAATTATTATCCGATATACCTATTACTATATTGGTAAAATGTTATTTTTACCAAATAAATTAGGTTTTCCGAAAAAAAAGAACGAACTTTTACATAACGAATATATTCTTAGTAAACAAAAAACATATTCATCTAAACATAATAAATTTGATTTTTTTTATATATTCGTAATTAGTCTACTGGCCTCTGTTTTTGAAATTTAATTAATAATTTTATTTTATGTTAATATAAAAAATAAAACAAATCTAAAATATTCTACTTAGTAATTAAACTATTCAGTAATTAAACTTTCAAAAAACCGCTACGAGTTGGCGACACTAGTTAGACTATTAATATAAACAGAACACCATTAACAAATTCGTCAATTTCCCAACCAATTTCACAAACGTGGCGTGCCAGTCACGTTTTCATGCCTTAATTGAAATACCTGGCTGGTCAATTTGGCATGTAGTCAGAACGGCAGATGTTTTCTTGTCGGCCGATTCTCGCCCCACCCAAAACGTCCATGGCCAACTCTCTCTCAACGACGACAATGGCGGCCACGACTAGTTGGAAATCATTGCTCATTAAATTGTTTGATGGCGATCTCGTTGAACGAGAGCGTTCATTTCGTTAAATCGCGCTTTCGCGGTCGTTAACATCGGTTTTCTGGTCAATTTTTAAACAAAAAATTGAACAACGTTTCGCCATTGGCTTTTATTTTAATAAGAAACGTGACATATTTTAAATTTAACATGTGTCGAATAGAATAATTTAACAACTTTAAATTCCTTTGTTTTATCTAGTCGTTAATGTTTTCCTAAAATTTTCTATGAAATGGCCAATTTTGGTCAAATATTGCGATAACGGTTTGAGATTTGTTAATGAAATTTTATACACAAACGTCAGAAAATATTTGCTACTTTTTGAGTATATTTTCTTTTTTTTTTTCTTGTCGCATATTTAAAATCAAGGCTAACTTAATTTTTCTAAATGATAACAGTATTTGAATTTGACATTATTAGAATGAGTTTTTTTTAATTCAGCGAGATAAATATTAGATGGTTTTTTTTTTTAAATAGATTAAAAAAAAATAGCCAAAAAGTGTTTGGGTCTATTTTAGGGTAACTATATTTTAGAGAGATTATGGATGACAGATGAAGTATTTGATTACCCTTGACAATTGTTAACGTCAATTTGTGAATTTAAAATTTCTTTCAATATTTATATGAAATTAATATGTATTTATCTGAAAGACAAATAATTGAAATACTAACAATTATTTGATACGGTGACAGACAACGTACTTATGTTGAAGTTTGTCTAGTATTTAATGAAGATATCTGAATAAAAGCATCACTAAATCAACAGTTACAAAACCGGTGAAAAGATTCAATGATACAGGCAGCATTAAAAGTCGTCCAAAATTGAGAAGACAAAAAACAAAAACTAATGACGAAAATTCGTTGAATGTTATAATTGAGGTAGTAGATAATAGTAAGGTTTCCGTGCATATTTTTTCCGTCATAACTTCGCAAAACTCAACTCTTTGATCAAAATCATCTCCACTTAATTCTTGTAGTAATTTTATTTTGTAAGGATATAAATCTTTTTTTATTATTTTTTGGATTGAGTTTCTACAAATGAGTTAAAACTAATTGTTGCACGGAAACCGTGCATCAGTTAAAACATTCAACGAATTTTCTTCATTAGTTTTTGTTTTCCATCTTCCTAATTTTGGATGACTTTTAATGCTGCATGTGTCATTGAATCTTTTCACCGTTTTTGAAACTGTTGACCAGTGATGTTTTTATTTGAAAGTAGTTCGTTAAATACTGGACAAACTTTAGCATACGTGCGTTTTCTGTCGCCGTATCCAACAATTATTCGTATTTCGATTCTTTCTCTTTTAAAGTTAAATACATATTAATTATATATAAAAATTTAAAGACTTTTAAAATTCACAAATTGACTTTAAGAGTTGTGAAGTGTAATACTTAATCTGTCATCCATTGTTTCATAGCGTACTAAATAAAAAATATATTTACCCTAAAACAGACTGAAACATCTGTTAGCCATTTTTTAAAATCTATTTTAAAAAAAAAACATATAATATTTACCTCGTTGAATTCAGAAAAAAATGCTCTTTCCAACAAAGCTAAATTCAAGTACTGTTGTCAATAAAAAAATCAAGTTAGCTTTGGATTTCAAATACACGGCAAGAAAAAAAAATATACCCAAAAGTGGCAAACCCTGTGTGGCATTTCCTGATATTTGTGTACAAAATATCATAAGATATCTCAAAGAGATTTACCACTAAACACCAAATTATATATTTACTTTGTCATACTTTTGATCCCAAAATTAATTTCTCGTTTTTTAATGGTTTCTGATGATTAGTCAGTTATACTCTTTTCTTTTTTCCGCCACTTTTCCGACTATAGTATCATTCCACCAGTATTTAGATTTCTAAGCTTTCATAAGCAAATTCTCGTACAGCTTTAACGTTAAAGTTATATAGAATTTCTGGGTCACTATTGATCCTCTTGATTTCTTTTAGTTTATTACTTAATCTGAGTTTACATAGAAAAGAAATTGAGGGCTCGTGAAGTAATACTTTTTTGTATTTAGCATTTTGTTGCTTGTTTCCGACCTCTTCCTTCGTAGAAGTATTTTTGTCCAGGCTTTTTACTTTATTAAACCGGAAAACTGTGGTTTTAAGTAGGAAATGCTCAGAACTACTCTGCGCTCCACTGTACACTCTTGTATATTATATCGTAAGCTATAAATATCTTAATTTGCGAGTCGGTTGTTTCCAAGTGTCTTCTTCTTTTTCTTCATGTTCTTCTTTACAGAAGTGCCGTGACCTATGTAAACTCCTTTTCTTGGTCTGTCCATCTTTTTAGAGGTCTGCAACGTGCTCTAGAACTCCCCATTAGTCCTTTCAGCATCAGTATTTCTAAGTTACTACCATCCCTGCGTGTAATGTGACTGAAGAAGCCTAGTATTCGTTCATGAATTATTTGAGATAGTCTTGTGGATTAATTAAATTCTTGAATAACGGATGCTTTTAATGACCTGGCAGCCCATGGAATGCGAAAGACTCGTCTCCAACACCAAATTTCAAAAGAATCAATGCACTTGATGTCTTGTTTTTTTAGTAGTTCATGGAAAACTAAGGTTTTTACTATATATTTCTTTGTGTTCTGGGTTATATCCCTTTCCCTCTTCTGCAATTTTCGCATTATATTTCTTCCCATTTCGAATCTTCTTCTGATCTCATGGGTGTTACCACCTTCGTTCGATATTAAAACCCCAATATAGACATCCTCTATAAAAAAAAATGGTCATATCACTGATTCAGCCAAAAAACGCACCAAAAAGGTTCCGAGGATGAACAGGTAACTTCTGAATCACTTAAGAATTTTCGTCTACCCAAATCCTGCTGTTGTGTTTTGTTGACAAATCCATTAAACCAGAAGTGCCCTTCGTTAGGGCACTTCGAATTTCTACGCGTTGTTGAATCGTATATCTTTCCATGCTTAATTAACAAAATATACTGAATACAGTAAGCAGCATGTGAGTGACATTTGTATTGCAAATAGATTCATGCTTATATTCCTCATTCGGAATGTTCATTTTTACTTCGGAAAACTGTTTACAATAAGTTTTTTGCTATTTGTATAGATCTTTCAATAAATCCATTACAATGAAGATATCTAGAGCTGAATGTAAAAATAAGGATCCGCTTCTTCAATTTCTTAATCAAATTCTTAATGAAAAGTTTAATCCAGCAAACTAAAGAATCCATACTAACCAGATATAAAGAACATATTGTCCAGATTAGATAAAGGAAAAATGAGAAATCTTGTGTTGCCCAACATGTACGCGAACATGAATATAATATAAATGTTAGTAACTTAAAACTTATTAAAAGTGAAAATAATATCAGGGCTTTGGACAGTGGTGTAACTACACCATCTGAGGCCCGTGGCAAATTCATTGGATGGGGCCCTCCTACTAAAAATCATCACGTTGTAATTTAATTTTAATAAATCACTTAAGTAGTTACCCAACAGTATTACTAATATTGTGTGCATTTTAGTTAAATATCTAATACATTTTATTTTCAAAAGCATAGGTATTACATCATTTTAATGAAATAAGAATTTAATATTTGTTGAATTTGTGTAACATTGTGTAAATGTAAATTTGTGTAAGATTTGTGTAACAATTTAATATTTGTGAAAAGATTTTTCGTTCTTGATCATGGACTCTTGCTCTTCATCTAGTGTTTCATGTAGCTGCCATTGTTGATACGTAAGACAAGAATCCAGGTGTATTTTCGATGTCTCGTGTCTTTCTATAGCGTACCTGTTCTGGATCTGGATATACACTGGTGTCGGGTGCTGCATCTGTTATACTGTTACTTTTAGTTAGGTCCAATTCTTCACTTTCGGAGCACTGTTCACTCGATTTTTCATCAATAAAGTCATCATTCTTAAAGTACTGACTAATTTTAGGTAACTTTTTATTTTTTTTCCTCAGTCTCTCTCTTTTTCTTTCGTTTTTCGCTCCCACTTAGATATTTTCTAGAACTAAACATGTTGATATTTAACTTTCACAATTAACTCTACTTTGCCTCTATTTGCAGATTCAATAAAACAAAATCTACTAAACTACTACTACTAAAAAACTAAACTATGAAAAATTAATGATACAAACGAGCAATTATCATAACAATCAAACGAAGACTGCGTAGTAGAGTCCTCCGTACTTAAAAAATATAAATCCGGGATTCCCCTAATGTTGTCCCCGTCGCTAGTCCTACAGGGCCACAAAAAAAGTACTTTCTTGGTTAACATAATGCAAGAATTCCCCCAGTATCACTAGCTCGCCCGCACCAAACCAAACCAAACCAAAATACCGCGACAAAAAATTAACAACCAATGGATGCGTTCTAAAATTGATCGACATCCTTTTCTTATGAATCTTAATAATTTATTTGAATTTGTATATGGTCTTTAGTTGTGTCTAACTTTAACTGATTTTAAGTACTTTAAATTTTTTTAACAAAAATTTAGTAAAATGTAAATTGTAATTTAGTAAAATAAAATTTTGTAAAATGTTAGGTTACCTCTGAGCTCGCAGCCTCTCGGACCGGGGGCCTCGTCGGGTCGGAGACCCGTTACATTTTGCCTGCCCTGCCACCCTATAGTTACGCCACTGGCTTTGAATATAATGAATATAATGAATAATGTTGTTTGGTTTGGTTTTTTATCTTGTTGGAAGATACAATAGCTTTTAATTATATAGGATGATTTTTTAGTGCGTCCGGATTTTCAATTCTAATAAAACAACCAAATTAAATGCCTGGAAACTATTTATTTTATGTGAGATAACATTCAATGGCATTAATGCTTAAAAACTATTTCAGACGTCCGGCGCGGCTACTTTTGACAAAGCACATTCTGTCAATCAAAGTTTCCGAACACTTTTCAAGCAATTGTTGGGGTTAGCAATTGAGTTACGTTGACTTCCAAGGTGGCAATAATTGCTGGTTTATCGCCATAAATCAAAGATTTAACATAATCCCAAAGAAAATAATTGATAGGCGTTAAATCACATGGCCTTGATGGTCAATTAACAGGTCCGTTCTTTGAAATAATTTTCTCACCGAATAACCCCTGTAGAACAGTTTTTTGTCTTGTTTTGGTTTTAATAAATTTGAATAAATTGAAACGTGAAATAAGTTGGACCCACAGAACACTGATTTTGATAATAAATTTCGACGATTTGTAAAAGTGGCTCTGATTTTAAACGTTCCATGATGATTTGCCGGACTGTACTGAATAATAACAGTTCGTTTGACAGCGACCTCCAACGGAAGTTCGGACACGCTAAAAGAATCTCCCATTAGAAGGATGCTAATATGGTTATCGAACAGCTCGCTAAGAAGTGATTTGGTATACTAGTGCTAAATCTTTTCGAATTTAGATATTTTCCAATTTAGGACATAATACGTAGAATAAATAATGTCATTTTAAATTATTCTGACTAATACCTACATGGATGAATCTATATCTCATTAAACATTATTTTTTCGGCTTCAGTTAATCCGATTTCAAATTAACCGACCGAATAGTTGTTATATAAAGAGTAATTAATAATATATATATTCTTTCAGATGGCCAAGTACAACAATATGGTGAAGTGAATCAACTCGGAGGCGTATTTGTAAATGGACGTCCCCTTCCAAATGCTGTCCGACTGAGAATTGTCGAACTGTCTCAAGTAGGAATTCGACCTTGTGATATATCTCGTCAGTTGCGAGTTTCCCATGGATGCGTTTCAAAAATACTGGCAAGGTAATAGTCAGAGTACAAGTCATTCGTGCTGTCATAATAACTATTAGGATAAGTTCGTGCATTTTCTTATACGTGATTTTTTCTAATAAAGTTGATACATTTAACTTATTTTTTATTTTATTATTTATTATTTTGGAAGAATTATTAAGACATTTGTATTTTGACTTTTAAAAGTAAATGAAACATCGACGAAAATATGTATAAATACCATATAATTGAAAAGAGAAGGGGTAGTTTCCAATTGTAAAACTCAAAGGTGGTTCAAAAAGTTCACTGAATAAGAAACCGACTTCAAATATCAGTCAAGCTGAATTATCTACATTTCATTATCATCAAATATACACAATCCGTACTCGATTACCGTCAAATACCAGTGATAAGTTAAAGATGTATGAGAGGTACAATCGAAGGCAAAAGTACTAAAAATAATACATTCGTGAATATCTTTGCTTTACAGAACATAGAAAAAGAAAATTAATCAAGATAATGTTAATAAAAATAATGTATAGTTAAAAAAGAAATAACAAATTTCACCTATAATCTAAAATTAAATTAATAATAACAAATAATATGAAAAAATGTTTACTAACTTTTGGTACTGAATATCCCTTGGTTTTAACTTTTCGGCAAAAACATTTTTGATTTAAATCTTTAGAACTACGAACATGAAATTTGTAATAATACTTAAATATTAATTAAGATCTGGATTTATTTTGGATAATTATTAACGGTAAATATTTTTAATTTTTAGGATGTATTGGAGGTGTGTTAAAATGCTACAAAATTTGATAGAATATTCTTTACTCAATCCTTAAGCCACTGTGAAAATTTAAAATCGACTGACCAAGCCGTTCAAAAGTTATTGCAATTTAAAGTTAGCGTAATTTTATACGTGATCATATGGAGATTAACATAATAAATTAATCATGTTATAAATATACAAAGAAATACTATCAAACATTCCAAATTTTCAGATTATGTAACTTAAGCTTTTGGAACCAATTTTGCACTGATTTATTAATATTCATTTTTAGTACTTTTACCTCCGATACATCCTTAAAAGATTTTTTTCATTAATATTTAACTTAAGATATGTTTTCAGTTAATTCTGTCCTGAACCATTACTTCAATCTTCCTCCATTCCAATCTCTTTTCATTGAGACATTTTGCTATTTGGTAATTCCTTTTCTACTTACTACTACTCACGGGCGTAGCCAGGATTTAGTTTTGGGGGGGTTTAGTTTGAAGTAAATAAAACAGAGAAACAACGCAAAGTTTCTATACGATACAAAATAGTTCGACTACTCGACAACAGATGGCGTTACTGTGCGCAACGTCCACTAGTTCGAATATATATTCAATTTAAATGTAATAATTTAACTATCTTCACTCCTCGTATTTTTTCGGTATAATATTAGGTAATATTTGGCTTATTTGGGGGGGGGGTTGAACATAAGTTTCATAAGGAAGGCACATAAGTTTCTAATAGGAACATAAGAAAAAATCACTTTTTCAGACTTTGATATTCATGACTAAATTTTATTGGGCCATTTTATATCTATGAAAAAAAAAATAAATTGTACTTCTGCAGTATTACCTAATTAAAGACGGTAATTATTCTCATACATCAATTTTACATTGTTCATATATGTAATAGGACTAGTAAATAATCTCGTAAGTAATTAAATAAACAAAAAGTGCATATCTTCTGTGCCGTAAATCACAGTCAACTTCAAAAATAAAGTTAATATTGTAAGTGAAAACAAAGCATTTAAACAAATCTAAAATGGGCTTCTCCGCCACATAAAAAGTACAACAGCTTTAGAGATCTCAAAACAAACAACTATAATTATGAAGTTACTATAAAAATGTTCAATAAAATTAATAAAAGTAAACAAACAAAGTAAACTAAACAAACGAGAGCTAAAGAAAAGAGAGCTAAAAATCAACTAAAAATCAAACATACAAAATCTTTTATCGTTTATATTTAACAAGATAACAAGGCTAAACTTGAAGAGATTTACAACTAAACACCAAATCACTTTTTTTGAACTGATCGACGCACGTTTCGCTAACCATGTTGGCATCATCAGGAGATGATTTAATCTAATCAGGTAAATCACCTCCTAAGGTAGCTCCATTTTAACTGAGGCTGTGTACAAAAATACACAATTGTACGTATATTTACCTTATGTAACAATTATGTTATATCAAATTGTAAATTACAACTTTTTATTTCAACTTGAAAAAAGAAATGTTAGTTTTAATAGTCCTAGTAAGGCCCGGGTTATCATAAGTAACCACACTAAGGGCCATCATAGCGCATTTTGCATAGTCACACAAGAAATATCGATTTTGGAAAAAAAATACAATATTTAATGGTACTTACCTCTAAATTGGAGACATATATAGTTGTTAAAGTGAACCACTGCTCAAAAAGAACCGAAACTATCCGTTTTTTGAGAGAAAATAAAAAAAACCGGACGATAGAGGTTATAAAACGCTGACCTTGGCGTAGGGTTGCATTTTTGTCTATGGGTATGAACACGTCTTCACGCGAAATTTAACTGAATTAAAAATATTCGAAGTAGTTTTTGTTTAATGTGGGCCATGTTAGACAATGGGCCATCTCAGGTGCATGTACCATATGTCAAAATATAGATCCTTGATCTTTTATAGTAGCCTATTTTTGTAAACAGAATTATTATTGGTTTTGAGTAAATCCTGTTTTAATTGACCTCTCAAAAAAGGGATAGTTGCCTACTGTAGCGGATGGTAGTCTAACGTTAAAAATGCTTCGGTGGATACTTGCCTCGTGCGGGGATAGACGCCTCACTATGTTTTTTTTAGATAGAAACAAATTTATATCAATTTAATTAATTAGTCTTTATTATTTACTGAGATCCTTTATTAAGTACTAATCAAAATATTAATCAAGATTATAAAATGTTAAGTTTTAACGTTTTAAAGTATAAAAATACAACAAAAATAGCCTCCAAACTTTAAGTTAGGTAAGTTATTAGTAAAATATTATTATTTATTTTAAAGATAGAACAATATGGCAATCAACTCTGACATTAGTATTAATTATCACCAGAAGCCAGGGTTTTCAACTTTCCACATATCATGAAATGGTTTTTAAATGTTGTATAAGTTTCATGCATCCAAATTCGACACATCTCACATTGAATCTAATCTGATTTCGATTTAGTAAAATTGTAATTCTCAAAACATTCTGCCAATAATCAACAAATTAAACTTTTTTATTCGTATTTTCTAGAATTATTGTACTGAATTAGCGTTTTTCGTTCTTAATATCTTCTCAGTGTCTCTGATCGATTTTTCGACCTTTTTCCTTTTGATTGGTTTAACATTTTCTTCATTTTCACTGTCAGAACTGTAAATTTCTATTATTCTCTTCCTTAAAGTTCTTCCTTTGTTCAGTTCAATAAAGTTTGTGTTATCGGATTCAGTTTCACTGCTGATAATATCGATATATGTTTTGATCTTTTTCTTTTTTGCGGTTGCCTTCTTTTCTTCAAAATGCTTTTCTTGGTAGCTGGTTTGTTTTTTACTGCCTGTATTTTAGTTTTCGTTACTTTGTTTGTTTTCTTTATTTTCTCTTCATTATTCTTCTTCTGGACAATTTTATCGTTGGAGATTAAAATTTCTGCAGATTGTTTAGTCCCCCTTTTAGACATGCTCAATGGTATTTTTGCTATAGGAAATGATTGATGTAAAAATTTAGATGGTGTCTTTTTCAAGATTTTTGGTTCTGTGATTCATTTAAAGATATCAGCAATGGCAACGATAGCTCAGAACCATCAAAGATATAATTTTCAATGTCGCTATCTCCTAGGGCTAAACAGTCTTGAGAAAGATTCAAGACGGCCAAGTGGCGTTTTTGGATTACGCTATTCTCCTCAGCCTCATTTAAGACTGTTTCTAGTTTGTTTTCATCAGCATCGCTTTGGTCTTGATCGCCTAGTCGAGGCACTTCGTTCCCCTGATTTAATGCAACACCTCGATCAGACTTAGATTCCTGTACGCGCTAACGTAACGCAGGCCTGCAGAAACGCTTTGTACTTGATCATTTAAAGGATCAGACTCCCAAGTTCCCCCAATGCAATATCTGATATAACAAATTCAACCAGAACATTTGGATTGACTGGGTCGCTGCCGCGTAAACCACTGGGTTGCTGCCGCGAAAACCATGTATTGCTTATTGCAGAAGTACCTGCTCGAATCCACGCCTTGGCTATTAGCTGACTTAAATTATACCGGTTCAGTTTGTCGCAATATAATAATATTTTTTAAACGGTCCGAATACTGATTTGTCTAACGATTGCAAAGCAGAAATAGTGTGACTAGGTAAACAAAGTAATACCACATCATTGTTCCGAGTAGTTTCTAGTATACTGACAGTACTTGAGTGCGATGAATGACCATCTAAAATCAGTAATATATTTCCTGGCGGCTTGCGTGGAATAAAATTTTCAGTGAGCCACTTATAAAAAATATCTGGAGAAATGTATGCCAATTTCTTTTGCATGCAAACTTTGGAACAAGGCAGAAGTCCCTCTTCGAATTCTGGTTCTTTATTTACACCCTTGATAATCAGAACTGGTGGGAGAAAATTGCCGATAACGTTGCAACAAGCAACAACGGTAATTGTTTCTCCCTTTTCACCGGAAGTAAGTGATTTAACTGCTCTAGCACCTTTCTTGGCTAGTACTTTGCCAGGTTTATAATTGAGTTGGACACCGGTTTCATCCATGTCAAATATTCTCTTCGGTTTATCCAGCAAATCATTCTCAGTTGAGACAGTTGTAAGCAGATCAAAAAATCTGCTCTGTTGAGACCCTTCGCTCTTTCAAATGATAAACCCTCAGTTTGTCTCAAAACTAGTTCGGGATTTCTTTCAAGAAAGCTTTTTAACCGTTGCGGTCCTGTCGTTTTTGTTTCATTGTTAAAGTTGTGCTTCAACCCCCTCTTTTCGGCAAACTGGTAAGCTAATTGGCGAATTGTACTTCTTTCGGGAGGTAATCCCACGTCTTTAAATCTTAAAGGTCGGATTTATATACTAACCAGTCTTTTTTCATTTTTAAAGCTAAGAACAGGGTATTTTCCCAGAAGTGACAAAAAAATGCAATTAGGTCAGGTAAATAGGTAGGTAGATAGAATTTTTATTTATACTGCTAAGTATACAACTTTAAATCGAAGACATACCTTGGATTAGCAGTTGCTAGTTTTTCTTTTCGTAGCGTCTTCTTAAGGTTCGAGAGGATATTCCGTAAATTCGAGATACTTCGTTGATTCCTTTTTGTTTTTTATCCAGTTCTTCGAACACAAGTGTTAAACTATCTTCCAGCTGATGTGGCGCGGCACCATGCCTGGTTTTCGCTTATACTTGCGAGGCATTTTGCTCACCTAGAATGAACAGTAGAATGCAAAATCCATTAACATTTTCAAAAAACAAGTAAAAAGCCATTTTCTTTCTCCATGATTCCAACTTTTGTACACTGACATTTATAGCATTAGTATTTACTTATATGATATGTGTATCTATTATATGAATTTATTTCATTCTATGTATTATTTATTATATATCGATATGTAATACTTATTATTATGATTGTAAATTATATACCGATATCAATTTATGTATTCTTTTTTTCCATCCTTCCTACCTTAATAAGATTGCCTTTAGCAGTAAGGCCGCTTTATTGCACATGCAAGTTTTGGAAACTCTCTGTAAAATCATATTTCTTATATCGTGTATATCTATATATCTATGAACGTATGAAACAGTTAAGTATTTATTTTATTTAAAACAAGTTATAGTCGCAGTGAGTTGAAAAAAACACCAAAAGGAAAAATCTGTCTTTGCTCGTTAAAGAATTACTTGTTGCTCTTAGGCAAATAGGGCGACTATCCATTTTGATACGGATACTTGCCCTTTTTATTTACGAAATAAATAAAAACTATTCAACAATAAAATGTAATAAACAATGTAATTTAAACTGCATGTAAAGAGACAAAAAGTTAACTAAAACAACAGTCAGTAATAAAAATATTCAACAGAAATTACTTACCAATATAATTTCGATGCACGTCAAAGTTTCACCGCGGAAGATTTTTGCTCACACGGACAAAACAGGTGCGCCTTCTCCGACGGGTTACATGGCATTGTGGCCTGCGGGAGGGGTACTTCTAATTACAGTAAAGCGCTAACGCCACCAACATCTCTAACATAGTGTATTCAAATCCGGGGCATGCATCCAACTGAGGCAACTATCCGGCTTTTACCCTATATTGCGCACGTGATGTTGAATGTTGTGATGTTGAAGGCTGGCCTGGCTTTACCCATAATTTTTTGCGCTTTGGGTTGTCAAAAAAGATCCACTTTTCATCACCTGCCACAACTCGATGCAAAAAACATGTTCTTTATTTGGTAAGCAAAATTTCACAATGGGTTTTCGCTTTTCTATGTATTTTTACTTCAATTCATATGCAATCAATTTTCCTTCCTTCTGGACCTTCCTCAATGTTTGTAGACGTTCGAAAATGGCGGACTGGGCAACATTCAATACTTCTGTCAATTGTTTCAATGTATGAGTTAAGTCTTCATCCAATAATGCTTGCAAATATGCATCTTCAAACATTATTGACATTTTTTTTTGGGGTTAGAGCATGTTCACTATAAGCTTCAACGAGTAATCGATAACATTCAGGAGCCAGGTTCCTCAAATCAAAGGAGATTATTAAACTTGTCCGCAGAACATCTTTTTCTGGTACATGAAATGGCTTTTAATGAACATCTTTTTCTGGTACATAATTTGACATATGAAAAATTATGTATTTCACACAATTACAATAATAACTAAATGTCTTTTAATGACGTATGTTTACCCTCACGTATGTTAACGTCATAGACGTCATTAGTCTATACCAGAGGTCTCAATACTTTCCGGCCTTAGGGCCAAACTGATTACTCTAGTAAGTTCGAAAGACCAAAACCGTTTTAATTTGTCTGCCATTATCTATAACTTTTAAACTATTCGCCGAGTACGCGCCCTAAACGAGCGTACGCTTGCTAAATTCGCTAGTCGCGGGCGGGATTGATGACACTGGCGGACCGTATTTTGGAGACCTTTAGTCGCCACTAACAAATATATTAGTACTACCATTTCATTTGAATCATAGAAATATATTTTTAGGTGAAAAGATGAATAAAAAACATAGTAATTATCATAAGTTTTAGAAAAAACTGATCCAGTCAGAATCAAATATTCTTGGTATGAAAAATTTTCGAAAAAATGTTTAGAAAATATTTAAGGTGGTCCACGGGAAACGTTTTTTAAAGTAGCGTGACTAAATTTTTTGTAAAATTCATATTTATGAACAAAATAAATATCGAGTGTAAAATCTAGTGTGCCAAAAAAGTATCTAGTATATCAGTGTAACATGTCATTTTTAATATATTGACAATACCAATACCACACCACACTGTGGTACCACACCACACTGTTTTTTGAACTGTGTAGTAGTTTCTGGTGACGATTTTCACAAGCATTTTCTGAAGCAGAAAATCGTCAGTTTTTTAATGATTACCCGATTTAAAGGGAGATGAACTTCATCGTTCATGACGTTGTTGATAATGTCCTTTATTCAGCTCTTAAACAATTATAAATATATACGGGTGATAACCCAAATCACCATAATCATCAAATGTATCGTCAGCAAAATACGTAGTGCTCTCGAATCCACAGCAGTATGATGGATGCAAAACAACATCGTAAGGAGAGTTAATAGACACCTGCCGCAAGCTCCCTCTCTCTCTCTAATAGCAGAGTACTATCCATATAATTGGGATTCATTGTAATCTGCTAGTAATTATAGAGTAAGATTCAGATTCATAGAGCATAGTATAAGTTGAAGTGAAAGTACTATAAACACTAATGAATCTAGTTAGGTTATGTAACATACACAGTATGTCGGAAAAATAACGGAACTTTTTTAATTAAAATAAAAACAATTTGTTATTTTGTCAAAATTATTTATTAATATTCATCCATTTCGCATTTCACGTTCACCAATGCAACCACAGAATTTTGTCGTTTTTCGAAATCGCCTCATTGACCCTCGACATTGCTTCTTCCACTTGTGTAACAATGTCATAAAACGCTTCTTTCATGGCCAGTTTGAATTTCGGAAACAGGAACTAGTCACACGGAGATAAATCAGTCGAATACGGAGGATGTTGAAGCACACAGACTTATTTATTCGCCAAAAATTCACGAACATCGACGGTCCTGTGAAATGATGCATTGTCGTGCAACAAAAATCAATTTCCCGGTGCTCGATATTCAGTCCTCGCCCGAACGACTCTCTTTCACAAACGCTCTATAACACCCAGATAATATTCATTAGTAACACTTTCACCCTTTTATTTCCCGGCGTTCGATATTCGGCCCTTACCCGAACGATTTTCTTCCATCAACGCTCCATAACATCCAGAAGTAAGTCCCGAAATATAATACCTTTAGAGTAGTAAAAACCAATCAACATCTCTTAACTTCTAGAAACGTTATTTTTTCGATTTCGGAGAACCTGGGGCTTCCATGTAGTACTTTGGCGCTTTGTTTTAGGATCATACTTGAAGTATCAAGTCTCATCACCAGTTATATTCAATTCCAGGAATAAGCAGTTCCATCTGTGAAAAATGTGTTGGTCTTCATTTAAAGCGTGAGGAACACAGGAATTCGTACCGTATTCGCACTTTTTCCACCAACTTATCGCAAATTTTGTTTTTCGGCCGGCCTGGCTTTGGATCATCTTTCAAAATATCCCGACCATCCTGGAATTGCTTATACCGCTCTAACCAACGTTTACGGGATAATCAATCATCACCATAAAGTCGTTCCATCAATTCAAATGTTTCTGTAAAAGTTTTATCGAGCCTGATAAAAAAATTAATATTAGCTCTTTGTTCCATCGTGTTTTTGTGACGAGATGATAAAAGGTACTGTCACTTTAATACATCGAACTTTATTCATCAATTTCTCCTTGAAGAGCGCAATAGAATAGAAACATTTCAAAGCTTTTATAACATTTCTACACATTTTTTTATAGAACGATTTCTCTTTGCCTTCAAAATATCCTTCAGTTTCGGCAATTACCTCTTCATTGGAGCGAATTTTCTTTTCAGCGAGCATTTTCGAAGTCTGAGTGCAGGAAATAGTCGCTGGGGCCAGATCTAGAGAATATGGTGGAAGAGGAAGCAATTCGAGGTGCAATTCATGCAGTTTAGCCAGCGTTGGCAACGATTTGTGATGATGCTTCGATGCTTCGACTTGGTGAAACAGCACTTTTTTGTTCGTTTGCATGCACCAATAACGCTATTGATGGTTTTTACCTTTCTCCAAATAATTCCGTCCAAGAATTCCTTCCTCTCATGCGTATCCCAAAATGCAGAGACCATAACGTTACCTGGCAACGGTTATGTTTTCGATCGCTTTGGATGGCTTTCACCGGCAACTGCCCACTCAGTTGATTGCCGATTTGACTCGGAAGTGTAGTGATGGATCCACGTTTCATCTATTGTCACATACCGCATGAAAAAATAATTTCTATTTCGCTTAAACAGCTCCATCAATTGTTCCACAATCTATTTCAGAATCGTTTTCAAATTCAAATTCATTCTCAGAATCTATACGCTGTTGTTTTTGGTCCGCTGTGAGCAAACACGGTATCCCATATCGATAGCAATTTACGCATTCCCAAATGTTCATACAAAATGGTGACCACCCAAACTTTCTTTCGATGTCTTCATGATATGAGGTATCCCCTGCAGCTTAACTTTACGGTTTTGCGAAATAATTTTGTGAATTTTTCTGATGTCTGGTTAACCACATCACTTGGACATTTAGAGCATTCAGCATCATCGGTGCTTGTACTGCTACGTTTGAATTGAGCATATCAATCAATTGTGGTATTTTTCTTCATCAAAAAGCAATGCCAATATGTTTTCCATTGTTTCGAAAATAACAAAAGTAGCGTCACTTAAAGCACAACAAGTCAAAAACTAGTAGACAGATTGTCGTGAAATTTTGACATATGACGTTTGAAGATTGGCATAATCGACCACTGGGAAAGAGTTTTGACGGTGATGCCATCTATATGTCAGGCCGGGACCTTATTAACCAATGTGTTAAGTGCTATTACTTGACAATTCGTTAATTGCTTCTAATGATGACGGTCTCATTTTATACAGGAGATACACAGCTATCAGATTATATATTGTTGCAATAGATGGCGGTAGTGTTTTTCTTAAAAACAATTAATTTTCAAATAAAAATACACTTACTCAATGTGAATTAAAAAAAAAATATGATTCGATACCTCAAAAGAAACCATGTAAGACAATCTAAGAGAAAAAATATGAAAGAAAGGAGTCAAATAATTGTAACGTAACCGAAGGTCAAATCTGTTTTATATTTGAATAAAATTATTTGACTTGGAAATGTATATTTTTTCGTATATTTTTTTCCTTTGATTGAGTTTTTCGCCACTATCTAAAACTCAAAAAATATCAAAAATACCTGTTCTTATTTAAAGAAAAAACATTTTTTTAAAAAAACCCAAACAAAGGAAAAAAATATATGAACACGCAACAATCATTCAGACATTACTTACCCTAACGTATGTTAATAATATAATCAATATAATGAGTATCCACCATTTTTTGCAGATGGCAGGTACTGACAGCTCAGAACTCTAATAACAAACAATATATGATACCTAAATAAAAAAAAAACAGACATGAGCAGAGCAGCAAGTTATAAATTCTGCATTATTCTTGCAATTATTCTTTGAAAGGAAATTAATTTTTTTTTGACAAAAATTGAAAAAAAAAGAAATTAATTGCTAAAAATATAATTCTACCAATATAGTATTTGCCTTTCTGTTGGATAAAATTTTATAAGCCTGGCATTATGCAGCTACCGGAACGGTTGAGATCCGGTAGCTGCATAATCCCAGGCTTGTAAAATGTCTGAAGTTTTCGGCTAAAGAACTGATCCAATGATTTTTTAAGTCTCTCAAAGAAGTAAAGTTTCTAACGTGTTTTGAAGCTCAATAAATGATATTCGGTGGACGCATGGTCGGGAGAGTATGTTGGGTGGATCAAAACATCTCAATCGTGTTGTTAAAGTTTGTGTTGGAGGTTAAACATACGGGATCAAAAGCCAGTTCGTTATTAACTGTCATTGTACAAAAAAACTATAGTTTTTCGTAGCTTTGAATATGTCGAATTATATACCAAAAAAGGACGTCTTGCGCGGAAGTTTAATAACCTTCTTTCATTTGAAGAAAAGGGCTGCCGAAAGTTATCGATTGTTGGTTGAAGCTTATGGTGG
Source organism: Cosmopolites sordidus (assembly GCA_031761425.1). NCBI lineage: Eukaryota > Metazoa > Arthropoda > Insecta > Coleoptera > Curculionidae > Cosmopolites > Cosmopolites sordidus. The sequence goes on along the minus strand of JARFXV010000401.1, from coordinate 454,409 downwards.
ACATGTTCTAACCCAAAAAACTTGTGAACGAAATGCTTTAAAACTGGTGATTTTGATATAAAAGATAAAGAGCGTCCACGGCAACCGAACAAATTTGAAGACTCAACTCATTCGTTGAAACAATCTGCAGAAGTATTGAGAGTTGCCCAATACACCATTTCCGAACGTCTCACGTATTGGGACAGATCCAAAAAGAAGAAAAATTCCATTGAATTGGTTCGAAAAACGAAAAACCACTTGTGTAATTTTCCCTGCCAGACAGAAAAGACTTTTTGCGTCGAGTTGTGAGAGGTGATGAAAAGTGGACCTATTTTGACAACCCAAAGTGTATGTGCCAGCAAAACCGTTGAGATCTTTTGCCCAATGTGCTATTCCATACATAACCCTATCCTATGTACTTCGAAGCATTTTAGACTTTTCAGAAATGCAAAAGATTTTTTTAGTACATACGGACTTTCAATTCAAATAAAACAACAATCAAATTAGCTGCCTCGAAACTATTTTATGTGAAATAGCATTCAATAACATTAATTTTTGAAAACTATTTCGGACAAATGTCTGCCGCGACTACTTCTGACAAAGCGCATTCTGTCAATCCAATTCCCGATCGCTTTTTCAAGCAATTGGGATCTTATGCCCGCAATTGTCTGAGTTATGTTGGCTTCCAAGGCGTTTTTTGTTTTAATATTAAACACATAGCTCGGTTGGGCGATTATGTGCACTACAAAATATAAATTTGGTGCACAGATCAATGATTTTGATAATAAATGTTGACAATTTGCAAGCGTTGCGTTGATGCGTTTCATGATTATTTGTCAGACATATGATATGACTTGATATTTGACCGAACAAACTAAAAAATTACCCTTTATATCGAAAATACTCCTTATTTTCTTATTCTATTTATTCTTCTTTATTTTTCTTTATAAAACAAAAAACAAAAATGCTAGAGAATAAGAAACATGAGATAAAAAAAATTAAAGAATAAAAAATACCAGACAGGACATAGAACAACATAGGAAAGAGAATAATTATTTCGACTCTATACCACATACTTGAAACTGGCCGTATGAATAAATTGTGCGGTTTTTTTGTATTCTTAGGACAACATTTAGAATGGACTTACACAATAGAAAAATTATTCGATAACCGTTATTAATTTGGAAACTTGTAATACTAAATTTGAACTGTTTCTTTTTTATATTCCTAAGAAATCATGTAATTGTTTCAGATACCACGAAACGGGCTCAATTCTCCCCGGTGCAATCGGCGGATCAAAACCACGAGTAACTACTCCCAAAGTGGTAGCTTACATCAAAGAATTGAAACAAAAAGATCCAGGCATCTTTGCATGGGAAATCCGCGACAGGCTACTATCTGACGGAGTCTGCGACAAATACAATGTACCTTCAGTTAGTTCCATCAGCAGGATACTCAGAAACAAAATCGGATCATTGGTTCACACTTCACCCCACGGTCACTCACTCTACAACATCTACCCGAGCTATCCTTACGCACAGCAAAAGTCTCCTACACAACGACCTGGTACAACGCCATGTTGGCCCAGTTCTCATTCAGTTCAAGATATTTTAGCAGGAGTACATGGATTTAGGACGCCACATTCAGGATCTGGCACCACGTTATCACCTGGACCATCGCCTCCCGGTGCGGATCCTCAGAATTATAATTATTACATGTACCTGCAATCAGGTAATGGTACTGCCGCAGCTATGCACATGGTTAATGGAGGTATGGGTACTCACCATCTTGCCAGTTCACATCTTTAGGTTTTGATGTTAGTTTAGGTTTTGTGAGGTTAAGGTTAATTCAGTGGAAATTTTTCGCATTATATCCATCGTTCGACAATATTTTTACAGTTTTTAATTTTAAACAAAGACCAATACAAAATACCTGTCTAAATGCGCAGTATTCTTTGAGAATCTCAATAAATTACGACAAAAATATCGCTAAGTAGGGTACTGTCTACTTTTAACCTTCAATAATAGCATTGTCATAATAGCAGATATAGGTCAAATATGTTAACATTATCTCGTGATAATATTATTAATAACGTTCATAAAGAGAACATATAAAATAAATTTTGTGCATTGAAAAAAACCGATTCTGTTAATTATGGAAATTATGGAAAATGAAAAATATAAAAATTGATTAATTTAAAAAAATACTTTGGATGATACAGTCAAAAAGAATTTTGAAAGATACAAGATATATATATATATATATATATACATATATATATATATATATATATATATATATATATATATATATATATATATATATATATATATATATATATATATATATATATATATATATATATATATATATATATATATATATATATATATATATATATATATATATATATATATATATATATATATATATATATATATATATATATATATATATATATATATATATATATATATATATATATATATATATATATATATATATATATATATATATATATATATATTATATATATAGGTTCTTGGGTAGAACCACGTTTTAGATTTGTAAAATCTCGACGTTCCCTTTGATGCACCTTCCGCTTTGATTATTCCGCTATTATCCAGTCTGCCTACTTCCCAGGGTTCACAACTAGACAAAAACGTGGTGGACGAGACTTTTTCATTAATAGGTAAGGTTGTAGGTGGGGTGGGGTTTCTTTTTCTTTTCTGGGTCTGTTCTTTTGGCATTTAAACAGTATACATCCCCAGATCCAATTTACAATGGAGACTGAAAGCTATTCTGCCATCCCTTTTATTAACATTCTAATATCAAAAAGATCAATCCAAAGCTTCTCCTATTCAGTCTATTGTAAACCTACCCACACAAACCGTTATCTAAATGCGAATTCACATCATCGTCCATCCCAATTAAATTTGGTAGTCCAAAATTCATTCCTTCATGAACTTCATTCATTACATTGATAAATTTCAGGCAACAAGTCATAACCACCAATCCACTAAAGAATTATTCCGAAACCCCATAGTTATTGTGCCATACACCAAGGGAGTTACCGATAAAATTTGCCACGTATTCAAATCTTGTAATATCGACGATATTAACAAGAGAAGGAAATATATCCAGTTTCCTTAGGGTAGAGAAAAATAATATTCCACAAGAGTCACATGGTGTCTATGAGATTCCTTGTTCTGGCTGCTCTAAATCATCCGAAATCATCTCTCGTCGTCCGAAAATCGGATCTCTCCTGAAGTCTAACAGAACACCATATCCAAATGGATCACAAAATAGATTTCGACAAGGCCAAAGTAATCGCACTTATATATTCCTACAACCCGCATAATTCGTGAAGCAATTCAAATCGAAAAATGCCCGAACTGCTTACAGAAAAGGGACGATGTTCCAGATACATTGAAACCCCTCTTATTTCCAAATTGTCCATCCGAAACCCTTCCTATAAAATGTCCACCCCCCGCCTCACTTTCGCCGCTCAACCCAACGCCCCAACCACAACCTTACCTATTAATGAAGAGATCGCGTCGACAACGTTTTTTTTTCTTGTTCTGAATCCTGGGGAGTAGGCAGATTGAGACTTCGGGGCAAATCAACTAGATTCTCCTGATAATGGTTTCAAAGTGGATATATATATATATATATATATATATATATATATATATATATATATATATATATATATATATATATATGCAAGGAATATCCAAATTCGTATTTATTATTTTAACATTCAAGTTTACCGAGCTTATGCTCTTCTGTGACTGAAGAAACCCATTGTAGATGAGATGACTCGACAACAACATTCGAGCTGTACAGGAGACGGGATATACCTGTTTCTAGGCATCGGTCCTTAGACCATGGTCGTCCCGCCAAATACAAGCACCTTCTTCCCTCGAGAACCTCCTTCGACAAACAGTTCGCCCCACTGAGAACTTCCTTAGTAGATTGTTTAGCATCTGATCTCCATTATCTGTCTTAAATGGCGTTGATGTATACACTCAAGAAGCCTCAAGTGTTTGGCCATCTTTACCTTCAAGGACACATCATGATTTTCGAAAACTCTATGGCAAAGCTTCCAAAAAGTTTTAAAACACAGCTTTGCGGTTGCGGATCAAGAATTTCTTGAAGCGTGTCACGATTGTGAGCTGTTTAGGCACAGTCATCCACGTGCATGAGTTCACATATATACGACCACTTCTGAAATCATAAACCCATTTTTCAACAGCTATCTGAGATTAACACTGACGATCTTAAAGCATAAACTGTTTGAAACAACGCTATTTATGCATCAGTGTACGTTTAAGTTAAGTTTAGCTCATCTTTGCAATAAACGTTAACCTTAATTTTAGATAATCAAGTTATCGATATCAGTGAATATTCATTTTCTATACTTCCATGATTATTGTTATAAAAAGTTGTCCAATAAGAGTGCCATGACTTTAAAATGACTCCGGTTATGAATCCGGTTATTTTTATTTTATATTGAAGAATATACAATGGCCTTATGTTCTCAAAATAATGTTGTGCCCCTCGGCTTCGTCTGGTGGAAGGTATTCTGACGACCCAATTTTCGATTACTCTTTCACACATATCGCGTGCTATATTTTCAATGGTGGTCTCTTTCTGTAAAGCTGGGTCTACACCAATAGAAATGTGTGTGTGTGTGTGTGTGAATTTACTGTGCGGCGAAAATATTTACGACGCAAAATTACCATTCCCTTTCAGTAAATATTTGTGTTGTGCGCGCTGTACGCCCCGCTCCACCTGTGTGTGCAGTGATTTTAACAAACGTCAAAAAGCAGTGTTTATATTTATTTTTTGTAGTTTATACTTCTCCGTTTTGATAAAAATTCTTGATCCAATAACGCCTTTGCTTGCGATTTTTTTCCTTTTTCTTAATTAAATTATTCATTATTATGATTGCAGCACAATGTGTGTGTTGATTGCTTATTCAACATAATAAAAAAAAAAATTGCATTAAAAAATCATTGCATTGATTGCTTATTCAACATAATAAAATGCTGGGACATGATTTGACTACAATCAATTACTCAATAAACAATAAATTTTAATATAGCCACGTCACTCACGTCTCACGTCACTTTTTGAAACTAAAAACATTATTTTCACTTTAACAACACGTCTACACACAAAATCTGTGCGCCGCAAATTCTTTTGAAATTCGCGAGAAAACTGATAACAGATGGTGTATGTGCGTGCTGTGTAGCTATAATATTTGTGCGTGACCTTGTGTGTCAGAGAACCTACATTGCTACGCACGCACACCCCATATAAAAATACAGCCCACACAACGCAATTTTTTATTGATGTGAAACCAGCTTAAACCACTTTAACATAACCCCACAAAAAATAAGTCAGGTCGTGAGATCGCATGGCCAGTTGAGATTACCATTTTATGAAATAACACGCCCAGGAAACATTTTTTTATTTTGTTTTTATTTTGTAAACATTTTGTCTGATGAGATGTGTAATAAATGGTTGGCAGAAACCCTCTTGTTAGCAGAAAACATTGTTATCCCTATAGGGTTTGTCACTAACAGTAACACGATTTCCATCATCGTTTTAAAAAAATAAGTCTATCACTCTCTCAGTACAAAAACCGCACAAAACAATGACTTTCTGAGAATGAAGAGGTAACTTTTGAATTATTTGAAGTTTTTTATCGGTCCAAATCCTGCAGTTAGCTTTGTTCACAAACTCATTAAGCCAGGGATACGCTTCGTGTGAAAATAATATTTTTCCCCGAAGTGAGGGTTGCCTTTCGTCGAGTGACTATTGAGTGACATATTCATTTGAAATAATGTTGCTGATATTACGTTTCAAACGATCTAACACTTTCATTGGAAAACTTTTTACAATATTAGAGATAGCAATCATATTGGTCCTTGTATATGTGAATTTTAAAGATTTTCTATCGATTAATGAAAATGTAAATCTTTATTCTTTAATTTCTACACAGTATTAACTTTAGAGTTTACTGTTTATTTTTGTTTCAAAAGCTTTAATGTAGATATTTCCTATTAAGACTAGTAAATCTTCATTTTACTGTTAATATTTATTCCAAAATAGTGACGTGTGATATAACCTAAAAATAGAATTTGACAAAAGTTAGTTATTGTATATTTAGACGTTGAAAACTATACTTTCATGTAATCATATAAATCACATTTGTATGTATAAGAATGCCAAAATATCGTGTTTTGGACCAAAAAGCACTACATCTACGCTTTAAATGCCTATTTTGTATTAATCTTTAGTGTTTAATAAGTGCCTTTTATGTACATATTATGTTTAAATTAAATAAATTTTATTATTTATTGATAATTATGTAGTTTTATTTTATAACAATTTATTTCGAAAAATATAAAAATGCAGTTGGAAAAAAAGCTTAATAATGTGTTTTCGACACATTGTAAAACGCAATGAATATTTCGACGTTTATTTCGTTGGAGATGATAGCATCACCAGTGTGAAAACTTAAGCTTAACCTATTTAGTTTAAAATTTATATAAACCTAGTACGGTGAAAGTATCAAAAGTACAGGATTGGCCCTTTTCCTTTATTTAAACTATTTTTTTATTTCTATACATTCGTACTAATTTAATATTCTCATATCTTAACTAAACTATTGTTTTTTATTTCCATACATGCGTACTCATCTAATATTCTCATATCTTAATCTCCAAGTATGTTTAAGTAGCTTAAATCTACCCTGTAGTAGGCTGTTACCCTGTAAAGGCTGTTGACGCATACAGTCAAATTAACATCTCAAGCGATCATTTCAGGAACTTTTTCGACCAACTCACCGCGATTTTCGTTTTTAGGCCGGCCTGGCTTTGGGTAGTCTTCCAAAACATCACATCCTTCCTGGAATTGCTCATACCACTCATAAACTTTTTTCATTAATTCAAATGTGTTCTTTGTTTCATCGTGTTTTTGTGACGAGATGACAAAAGGTACTGTCACTTGAAGGGCTATAACTTGACAATCCGTTGATCGATTCTAATGATGCCGGTCCCGTTATATAGAGGAGATATACATCTTTCAAATTATATATCCTTTTGATAGATGGCGCTAGTAGTGTTCTTTAAATTTAAGAAGTTCCTTTATTTTCAGACATACTGTGTATACTTTAGTTGAGCCATATCTTCTTTAAATATTGTTACTATTGCCCTTCTTGTTTGACCAATGCGTTTATAATTACAATCATTACATTTTATTTTAAAAATAATTTAAAAATCTCTCTCTAAAAAATACTGTAAATTATTATTAGATGTATACACTAATTTTATAATTTTGTAAAAAAATATTTTATAAGCAACCTCCAACGTCCATTCCTAATATAACCCTTTTCATACTCAACTCTCTTTTTATAAGAGGTCTCAAGAGGTCTATTGAAGATTGAATAATATCAATTTAATGTTCGTATACGCCAGCACACGACTAGTTAGACACGACACGACTAAGCGACTGATGTAATTTGTCACCTCATACTTACCCTTTTGAGCGCCATCATGTGTCTGTATGATAACCTCTGAAAGTTGTCGGTTTGTCCAAATCTAATTAAACTTGAAAGTGGCCTAGACATTGGGTGAAGTTATAAATGGCACCAGAATGTGTTTTTTTTTGGGTGATTAACACATAACATATAATAACAAAAAATTAAAGCCGAAGAGAGCGGCAGGATCGGATGCTTTACCACCATATATAATCAAAGCATGCGGTGACTGGCTAAAGGAGCCATTGATACATATTAATAATAACGTCCTTAGGTCGGGTACGTTCCCGGAATCTTGGAAGACTTTTATTGTAACACCCATATACAAAACAGGTGATAGGTCACTGGCAGAAAACTACAGGCCGATATCAGTACTATCGCCAGATTACTTGCTAAGATTTTTGAACAAATAATTTATAATAAAGTTTTTTCGCATATATCGGACATTATTTCCGAGTATCAACACGGTTTCTTGCCAAAAAGATCAATTAATACGAACCTGTTGCATTTCTCACAAGATATAATGACTAATTTTTAACTTAAGAATCCAGATGGATGTGATATACACTGACTTTAGAAAAGCGTTTGATAGGGTTGATCATGATATATTGCTAGAAAAATTGGTGGAGTACAATTATTTGTATCTTATTTCCGCGAGCGGAAGTTTATTGTTCGTTATGATGGTTACTTTTCTGAGAGGTATGCTGCGAACTCGGAGGTGCCGCAGGGATCGAACCTTGGCCCGTTGTTGTTTTTAATTTTCATAAACAGTTTGCCAGCTGAATTTCACTATTCTTCAGTTCTTCTGTTTGCTGATGATATGAAGTTCTATTTGCCGATCAAGGGTTCTGCTGATTGTACTAAACTTCAATCAGATATTAACAGAGCGGTACAGTGGTGTAAGAGCAACATGTTTGAATTTAACTTCTCTAATACTTTTGTATTTAATTATGTTATAGATAGTCAGCAGTTGAGACGAGTCGATTCGATCAATGACCTGGGAGTGGACTATGATTCCAGATTGAATTATTCATCGCATATTGAAAATAAAAGAGCTGAGGCGCTGAGATCCCTTGGATTTTTGATTAGACAGGCGGGCCACTTTAGAAACCTGCAAACATTTAAAATTCTGTATTTTACGTTGGTCCGTCCGAAGCTGGAATTTGCTTCCGAAGTTTGGAATCCTGGGCGAATAACGCATATCAACTATCTGGAGAAAATACAAAACAGATTCTTAAGATTTCTGTATTTCAAAAAATACTCGCGATTTCCGGATTGCCATTCCGTTCATACGTCTAGTTTGAGAACTGAATTTAATATTAATACATTGCAAGTCAGGCGGGACTATTACGCTATAATGTTTATTTTTAAAATCCTTAACAACTTTATTTATGAGCCCAGATTGCTATCACAATGTGGCATAAATACTCCATCGTGCCGACTGAGGCCGGTTCGATTGTTTGATGTGCCATTTTCCCCTACGAGCAGATGTCCTCCGCTGTCCAAAATGCTGATGTTTGTCAATAATGTTTTATCGGTTTACAGCCTTGATATATTTGACAAAACGGGTAACTTTCCGAACAGACTCAGATATTTTCTTCGTGTTTAGAGCGCTCGCACTAAACATATTGTTGCAGTTATTGTCTTGCCCACGTTCGGTGTTCTAGTTATGCTGTCCAGTTGGGCACCCCCTGCGGTTTTGTTTGTTTGTTACTAATTTTCTGTTATCATTATTTTCTTAGTTCTTAGGTCCTAATTATAAAACAATGTCTTCTGGAGACCAATAGTTCTCACAATTGGTATATCATAATTGTTCTTAGAACAGACATCGTAACAATATATATTTACCCTTTGATCCAAAAAGATATTCAAATAATCTAGCCACAAATTATGTTTTGTTTTATATATCAGTGGCAGGTTCGCCCCTTCAATGACTCGCGCAACAGAAAGTCAGTCCAATAACCGCAGCCTTACCTCTATCGGTGTATATCTATTAAAGTTCAATAGTTCACGCGTAGCCTTGTTCTGCTGTATTTGGAGTCTACCAATACTCTCATTACTTGATATCAGCACGGACATACGTAAAATAAAAAGTAAAATAAGAATCATGCAATTGTAAGCATGAAAATCATCATGCCTGCGTTGTAGTTGTTCTAATTCGCTGCATTCACGTCTGAGCCATACGTTTTTTGCAGCCCTTTAACTTAGCAACAAGATTTCCTCGGTCATCCGTTTTTGCTTTTTATTACTACTTTTATAAGCCAGGACATTTTGTGAGAAGCATTTTAGAGCATTTGCTATTTCTTCCCATTACCGTGTCACGTCGCCTTCCTCAATTACGGGGGTTAAATGCTGTACCTGATGATTTAACTGATTACTTAATATGATTTTAATAGTTGGATCATGTAGTCTGTCTACTGCCGTTTGTCGTTTTGGTGTCTTCTTTTTGGCTCTCGCTAGAGATACGGCCATTAGTAGAAAATGGCCACTCTCTATGTCTGCTCCTCGATAGGTGCATGCTGTTTTTATTGCAGAAGAAAATACAAAGACCTTCAGTAGGTTTTTTACTTCACTGTAGAACACGGGCGTAGCCAGGGGGGGGGGGGGTTAATCCCCCACCCCCGAAAGCTTTTCTTCTTTAATGGTTTCTTCTTTTTAAAATTTCTTCTTTAATGGTTTTAGATTTAGCGCAGAGGAACGAAATTAATTTAACCATTTCATTTAAAGTTAAGAACTTTATAAATATGTCGTAATTTTGCCGATGAATATATAGATATTAAATTTCATGTAAATATATTTTTGTTGTTTTATTTAGTTCAAACTAACCTCCAAACTAACTCAAACTAACTCTTCCAATTTTTGGTCTATTGCATCAGTCGTTAGTGCTTACACCTCGATTACGTTAAGATCGACTGGCTTAGGTTTTATTTTTATGAGTGCGGTTCGACTAGAATAGGGGATAAAGTCCATAACCGATTTCGCTATGTAGTTCGAAACCATCACTCCAACTATATTTCTGTCATGTCTGCTCTAGTTGCCAGAGCAGTAAAACGTAGCACCCTCGAACAGAGCATAAGCTACACACTGCACCCGGTACATGCGTGTTTAGATTCTGCCATATCGACCCCATATACTCACAAAATAGAAATAAATATAGCTAATACAATTTTAAATATATATATATATATATATATATATATATATATATATATATATATATATATATATATATATATATATATATATATATATATATATATATATATATATACATACCTGTTTTCCTGTTTTCCGGTGCGGTCTTAATAAGGTGGTACTTGTTTTGATAGAATGGAGTTTCTATCACTCGGTCGGACTGATGGAGTTTGACTGGCGGTTATCAGACGGTGCAAATACCATGGTTTCTGTCTCAGTTAGTGTTTAGTACCACAGGAATGGTCAAGAATCGACGATCCCCAATTGAGCCGACGTGGTGGGTCAATGGGCCCAGACTAATCTCCCTCGGGGCTGCAATTCAGTCGGAAATGTAGATACCTTAATCTACTTAGTACCAAAAAATAACAAACGGTCGAACTGCTTATGAGAGCGTCTAACTGCCCTTTTCGCCCTTTTATTCCTCTTCGAGAGGAAGCGGAGGGCTAGATATATCCGAAACAATATATTTTCGACTAAAATAATAATACATTTTGGATCGTAACAGAGGAAAACTAAGTTAAATGGTGAACTACAAATTTTAAACTTGCCATTTTATATTGTTTCCAAAAGTATGAATTACTAGGAATATAGTTTTCAGAGCTAGTCTCTTTTCTAAAAATATCAAATTACAACCACCTCTTTTGATTTTTAATAACTAAAACATCTAGAATATAAGAATGATAAAACCTTATTGCTTATACATTCCGGCGTGAACTTTATTGAAGGAACTCTATTGTAGAGTAACGGTTTGCTGTTTCAGCTAACTTGATTATTTAATAATGTCTCACCTTACACTCATCAGTTTATGTTCCAATCTTTTTATTCTTTTCTTTTCTTGGACGCACTTGCTTTAAATAAAATTTGCAAACAAAATGGGTTAGGATCTAGTTTCGACAATAATATACCTAGAGTTTGTCATAACTTGCATAGAAGCAGTAGTGCGAGCGACCCATTCCGCCAGTGATCATGCAGGGGAAGCACCAAGTAAGAGTTTAAAGTTTTAAAATGACAAGAGTCACGGAAACCTTAATCCATTTATTTAACTGAGGTAGCCAATACTTGATGGAAGTTTATTTTAAATAAAAAGAACTAATATTAATATCTATATTCCAACAATTATTTAACTTGTATGTGTTACAACTTTTTCGACACGTTTCCACATAAATTTGGTTTTTGTTACAAAAAAAAGAAAACTTACAAACTATTGTCGTTTAATATTAAAGTTGAAATTGCTATCACTAATTTTTCACCGTAAAACACGTTTTAAGCGACTCAAGTTACATGAAGAAACATTTGATTAATTTTTTAATTAAATTAACTGTTCAAGCTTCGTCAGTTCATAAAATATTAAACAACAAATAAATAGTAATTCAATAAGGAGGTAATCCTTCAGGGCTGATATACGGCATGATTCCGAATTAAAAAAAAATATTTCAATAATGTTCATTAGTTTATTTATAGTTTTTTCGTTGAATAGTAACCAATTAAGAGTTGCCAAACGTGCTTTTTCACATATTTCCTTAAAATGCTAATTCTTGTCATAACTTTTCAAATAGTGATTTACGAACTTAGCAATTTTTTTCTCGAGAACTCTTAGGCTTTTTACCCTTGTTTTAGGTTAAAACATGTTTTAACTAATTTTTAAACTTTTTAATTTTTTTTTCTTTAAAATGATGTGAAGAACCGTTGATTAACCCATACACCCTGTATAGGCCAAATCTTGTACCATCCGAATCCCATTTATCCTTTACATAAGGACACTTTTCTACGTAAACGGAGCTTCAATAATCCAAAGAAAGACAAAACTGAGAGCAGCCTCTAAGACCCGAACAAAACTACACGAGTTAATTAAAAAAAATAGCACTAGACACCAAATCATTTGTTTTTCATTTCTAGACGTGCGTCTCACTAACAATACCAGCATCATCAGGAGATGATTCAATCCTCAGGAGAGGATTCATCATCTCCCGATGATGCTAACATGATTATCAAAATGCGTGTCAAGGAGTTAAAAACAAACAACTGGGTGTTTAGTGGTAAAACTGTATGAGCTTAGTATGTCACACCAAAGGTTCCAATAGAAAAATTGAACACGAGATAAAACAACTTGCAAATTACTGAGTTCAAAATGTGTAATCAAATGGCCTTAATTTTGACAATTTAACGATTGTTACATTAAAACTTTTAATTCAAAAAAGGCGAGTTGTAGACATTGTATTGATATCGCTATAAATTTCAGTTGAGGTAAAAAATCAATTATTGCAACTCAACATGAATTTGATTTAATTTAAGCAATTTAAAAAAGTCAGAATAATTGATGATAAGCCCCGCATTAGAGGTATAAAATCAATGCGAAGATCTAAATACATTGCCCGTGTGCAGGAGTTTCCAGAAAGATCGATTCAACGACCTAGTGCACAATTAGAAATTCCTCCACGCAATTTACGCCAAATTCTCAAAAGTAACTTGCACATGTTTCCCTATTAGATTAAAATATTTCAAAACCTGTTACCTGCAGACAATAATAAGTGATTAAAATAGTAATTGGAATTGTAAGGTCATCATAAACCACTTCCATCAAATTGACAATTTTCATGTAAAATTGATTTGACAGCCCCGAATTATTTTTATGGGATTTTGGACCAAACCATACATACAGCCTCAAACCATACAGAAATTCAAGGTCAACATCCGCACTGAAATCGCTACACTAACTCCAGTTAAGTTGACAACGGTTATCGAAAATGTGTTAAAAAGGGCACATAGTTACATTGTTGCTGATACTTCACATTTGATTGTTATAGTATTCAAATATTAATCTACCCAAAATATAAATATATTACGAAATAAATATATTATAAAAACAAATCTGTTTCTTTTAAAGTTACAAATAATTAAAATGGTAGCATAAAATTTGCCCCACCTTTTATAAAAATTCACATAAACAAAATGTGTCTTGTCACAAAATGTATTTTAAATAGCGGTATTTTATTTTTTCCAACCAAAATATACAGGGTGTAAGGGAAAATACTTACGCAAATTCAACCAACGATTCTTTAGATTGTTTTAAAGAAAACAGTTCCGTAATGATCCTTGTAAACAGCACATTGGGCAAATATTACTGTGCTATTTTTTAACGAATAAACTAATGAATACTGTTTAAAACAAAATTGCAATATCGCTACGATAAAAGTTGATATTTTAAAATTGCGACAAAAATTATTCCAGTGTTTTAATACGTGCGTTTAAGTTCTATTTATAATCAAAAATGTCTTCTATATTCGAATATCCGGATATCCTTCTTATTTACGGGGAACCTCTCCAAAGTTCCGAAGGCGTCTAAATCCCTTTAGACGCCTCAAAATGAGTCATTTTTCAGAAGTGTTTTTAAAGGTGATAAAATAATTGTATCATTTTCAAGTTTTAACATTATTTTATTTGACCTTTGAAGAGTATAAAATTATTATTATAATTTTTTTTTTATAAAATAGGGGCTCAGTTATTTTCTTTCGGACGTCTCTGGCGGAAGGTCCAAAAGTGCTGCACTCGTCACTTTTTTATATTCATCTGAAACATAAAAAAAACATTTCTTTCTGTTTCTGATATATGCACGGAAAAGATAAACCTATAAAACTATAAAAAAGTATTAAATTAAAAATGAAGTAAACTTTAAAACAAAAAAATCTTCAAAGTTTGTACTATTTTTGATATTTTTATCCCAAAAAGTAGTTTATTTACACGAAATCTTTAAAACTTTAGGTACATCCTTCCGATATTAATATAAAAAAAGCCTCCCAAAATTTCAGCCAAATCGATCAATAACTTTTTGAGTTACAGACCGAGCAGTTTTTGAAAACAGAGTTTCGAGATAATCGCATTTAAAGTTTCAGTACGATAAAACGATTAGTTTTAGTGACTTACCGATGAATCAGTGATCCCAGGTGCAAATATGATAGACGTTCAGTCTCATGGAAAAGCTGTTTTTTTTTTCAACCTGCTGCTGTTTTCGGGCTGTACGAGCTGCTTTTGTCTCATGGGTGGTTTAGATCGGCAGGTTAGATTTAATATTTTTATTTTTTCTCTTGCCAGTATACTCCCAATATATTATATTTTCGAGATATAAAAAATCGATTTTTCGAAATTTCTAAAGGGATTTCCTCCTTTAAGGAAAACGATACCTCAAACGGTGGCTTCCAGCTTTTATCCCAGTTTTCCAACATTTGTTCCAGTTTCCAACAGAGAACTTGGGTAGAATGGGAATGATTGGGTAGAATGGGGAATGGTAGACTGGGTAGAATGAGAAATGGGAGAAATATGAGTAGTGAGGTTCCAAAATTGCAAAATCGGTCCTGAAGTCAAAGAACAAATTTTACATCTTGATGAAATGGATTCTACCAGACGTACTTAAGTGTGGCGCGATAAGGTGGAGATTGGATTGGATTGTGCATAGAACACTAAACGAGCAATTACTCTACCCTTAGCATGTACGAATGATACAAGCACTCTTACCCACTAATTTTTCAAAAAGACAAAACTATTGTGAATGGTATTGGCCAAAACCAAAGAAATCAAAATTTTGTGTTCAATATTTTATAAACCGACGAAGCATCTTTCACGACGAATTGGATGGTGGAGATTTTAAACAGTTCATTTAATAAAATAAATTAACATATGTTTCTTAATGTGATAGTAATTCCAAGCTTTGTTATTAAACGTCAATAATGTGTAAGTTTTCCTTTTTTTTTCCTTTTTTGTAACATAACAAATAAAGTATATGCGAAAACCTATGGAATAAATTACTGGCATTTTGAATAAATGTTTTAAGAAATTTTTTTGTTCAAAATACTGTAACGAATTATTGGTTAAATTTACGAAAGTACTTTCCTTTACGCCCTGTATAAGTAAAGATGTCAGGAGGTCTATATTAAAAAAAACTGCCCTTTAAATTTAATCTACACGAAATTTCCACCATATATGCGTTATTATAATCCCAATTAGTGGTGTAATGGTTAGTTTAACAGACCAGACTTCAATGAAAACGAAATAAAAAATGGCAGACTCATTAGTACTGCAGTATCCTGGGTCTAATGTTTCGTCGTTTCGTCGAACGACATTTGCGGTCCGTTTCAAGAAAGTCAAACTAATTTTTCAGTCGGAATTTTGATGTCTACAACAGAACTGATTAGATCAAATTAAAATCAAAAGTTATATTAAATGTTATATACAGGATATATTGAAAATATAGAGTCATAATAAAAAAAAAAAAATAATTTTGATAATTTTTTCGACTTTTTTTTCTTATAAGAATCACATATGGGGTAGTAACATAAATTCGCTGTTAATATTGGGGAAATTCATAAATTCATACTTTTTTTTTAGTTATTTTATAAATTTAATTGGGTTATAGAAATTCAGATGTAGTAAATAGTTAGTAAGTTAGTAGTCAGTAAGTCGGTAGTCAGTAAGTCAGTGGTCAGTAAGGCAGTAGTTAGTAAGTTAGTGGTTAGTAAGTTAGTGGTCAGTAAGTCAGTGGTCAGTAACTCAATAGTCCGTAGTCAATAAGTCAGTAGTCGATAAGTCAGTAAGTCAGTAGTCAGTAAGCTAATAAATTAGCAAATCAGTGATCAGTCAGTAACTAATCGTAATGCTTTATTTAAAAAAAATAAATATGCCACGTTACAGAAGAAATTTTTGTTGTTTATTATAGTACTCAAATATTTACCTCTTCTTCTTCCTGTCTTACTACAACCCGTTAAAAACCTTCATCTTTTAACCTTCGCCTCCCATCGAATCGATATATTGAATAAATCCAATCTGAGGCTACGAAGAAGAACATGAAAACAAAACACTGTTGACCTTCCCCTTTGGATGAGTGTCACATTTTCACATCCATACGTTGATCGTAAAAATCAAAAATCTTTACCACGGATGGTTCACAATCAAAGGTCTACATAAAGATTATCCAAATAGAGATTATTGAAATATTTGGAATTAACCGTAGAATAGCAAAAAGTTTCCCATTTGAAGTCAACAGCAGAATAAGTCAAGCAACAACAGTATTTATACAGTTGAAATGGTGTCTCTGGAAGAAGATCAACATGCTATTCCCAAAACCAATTCCGAAGTTTGGCACTTTCAGAGGTCGATTCTACCAATACCTTTGTATGGTTCAGAAACATATACATATATGTCGATATATATGGACGAAGGTGAGATTTTCCAAATGCATTACCTACATCAGATCCTGGGAATTTCACTTTTCCATAGACGCCGAAATGGAATTCTATTCGATAACCAGGCAACAATCGAAGAACAAATTCAAAAGCACTGACTTTGGACTCCGGGAGAAAGACCAACTGGAAAAACCAGCAAGCGGCTCCCAAGAAGACGTGGCTGAAATAAATACAACAGGACTATATAACGATTAAAAGCTAAAGGCGGGACATGTTTCCTTCCTGTTGCGCTTTTGATTATTCGAAATGTTTTTCGGAACTATTTTCGCGCAGATTTCCTTCATACCAAATTAATTATTCTAAATCAGATAAATCGTTCGATCTTCTCCGATCATTCTGACCTTCAACTGACAATCAAAATCCACAAGATCGCGGATATTGCCGACATTTCCATCACTTCTCCCAGTTGAACGCCTTCCGCTGTGATGTTCGTCTTCGATCGAGTTCCGGTTCTTTAGAGATTGCCTTAAAACATCCAAAAATCCGGCCCCTCGACATAATACTGTTTTCATAGGCTCATTTAAGTTTTACAAGTTTCCATCGAACTGTGCTCAAGTCTAAAACAAATCTTGATAAATATTCAGATCACATATCTTATAATCTTCTTCTTCTTCTTTGCATTCCATTTGTCCGATATTAAACGTAACCCTTTCCCAAACTTCTCTAGATACCTCAATTTCTTACTATTTGCTAACAGTAGAACTCCGATAATCTCTTCATATCATTTACCTATCACATATGTGGACTTCTCTTTCTAGTAGATGGTCCTCACTGATGAATGATGTTGTCCCATCTTTCATCAAAATAGCTCTCATTTTGAACTACCAATCTCCATTTTTGTGGGATATTTTCTTCTTATATGTACATTTCGTTTTCGGTGTCCTATTGTTATTCCTAGCATGGAACTTCCCATGGAGCGTTATGTTTTTGTTAGTTTATCTATGGTTCTCTTTGTATAATAAATAGCCAAGCCCATGTAGCATACTGGAAGTATGCAACCATCGAAATTCCTGCTTTTGACATATTGTGATATGTTCATATTTTCAAAACTCCATTAAGCTTTCCTACGCAATCGCTTTCCTTGATCGTCCTAATCTAATTATCCTATCAAAGTTTACTTTATCAGATGTAGGCTGGTGATAGACGAGGGTGGCGCGATCTTAGATGGACTACTCAATTTTAACGCGACGCGACGAATTCATTCGCGACCTGGGAAGCACCACTCATGGTGCAGGCGCTTTAATTGAAGATAAAGAATTAGAAGCTAACCTATATTCACCTTGTAAAACATAGAATATACAAAAACCAACATCCCATATAACAGGGCGCTGATGAACCTCAAAAATAAACACTTCACACGGCGTCACACGTTGTCGTGACAGGCTGATTAGAAAACCATAACCGACTTGGTCGGAGTCGCCGATGATCGAGGCCACTTGTTGAATGGAGCCAACCCATGTGAACGACAATTTAAACTATCTTGATTATTGAGTGGCGCGACCTAGGACGCGCAACCCATCTGTCGGAGGTCGCCTCATCTGTTAATACCCATAATTATTAGCTTTGTTCTAGCAATGATTTCAAACGGTTCCAAATCGTCTGGAGTTTGCGCAAATGAATGTACGCGTTCTAGCAAATTAAATCCGGGATTCCGACTACAAGTCAGATGTTCTAGCGACAACAAAATCTAGTTTGCAAACTATTTGCAAACCGTCCAATTTAGTTTGTGACATAGGCGCAATAGTTGTATTTTTCGTTGATTTGCTTTGACTTTGAATTGTTTGGTTATGTAGGAGCTAATTTCTTAAAGTGTTTTATATTATTATTGTTTTGCTGAGTTAACATAGACAAACTGCAGACTTTGAGACTACTCAGTTTTTATGTTTGAAAACATTTCCGCAGACATTTTCCGCACACGGGAAAAGATATTTCTAGGTGTGTTGACTAGGTATATTGACGGCTCGCATATAAAAATTGACAAACCTGCTATCGATACAGACTAATATTTAAATTGAAAATATTTTTACTCCATCCAGGTGAGTTCAGTGAGGAAGATTTATAACTTTTATTAAATCTATTTCAAACAATATTCATATTCCTTTTTTGATGCCCTTCATACTTAATTGTTTAAGTTTGTTTTTTAATTATTTTCAGATGCAAGCTGTGTGTGATCACAGATATTCAGGATAAGAGATATTTTTATTGGATATCTTAGCTCTATTCATGACAGCAGGGTTTTTAGAAATTCACCTCTATGTGCAAAATTGGTGGATAGGTGTCACGATTTTTATTTACTGGGGGATAGCGGTTATCCTTGCATGAGAAACTTATTAATCTCATTTAAAGATAGAGGGAACCTTACAGCCATAAAAACAAATTTCAATTCAAAGTTATCCACAACCCGTTATGTTATCGAACACTGTTTTGGCTTACTGAAACAGATATGGCGCCAGCTGTATTAAGTTAAAAAAATTGATGATCGGCTTCCTTCCTTCAGGCTTGCAGTGTACTGCCCAATTTATCTATAAGAGATGAATTTCTCCTTGATGAAGTTCAACCAAACAAAAAACCCCCTTTTACTTCTAATTAATGAGGAGGACGAGGACAATCAAAATATCAATAGCGATACTGCTGATCACAGAAATTTTGTAGCTCCATAAGTTTTAAGATAGCATTAATGTTGTATTTTGGATAATTTAAGCTCTAATAGGATAGATTTTTAAAAACAGCACATAAATTATAATAAAAATCTCCTTTAGAATACTTCTAAACACAAACTTTTTTTGAAGGTTTGACTTTCTTTTTACTTACGTATAATTTTGTGTATAATTTTGTGAATATGTGTATAATTTTCTTTTCTATCATATCATTATTTCGTCTAAATTTAAATATAATTTTCATGTTGACAAGTAAATATGTGAATTGATATTAGAATTTGAATTTTCACTCATTCTTTCTAATAATTGGTTTCTTCTTTCTAATAATTCATTTCTTCTTCTTTTACATTCTAACTTCTCTCGAAATCTGCAACACTTGCTGTATTTTGTATTTTTCCAGCTTCAGTCTTTCTTCTTGCTAGTAATTCCCATCTAAACGCATTTGTTCAATAGTTACATCCTTTTTAAACTTTGCAGTAAGTATCGGTTTTCATATTTTCCTCGGTGTATTTGCAGGGGTCGTTGCTGTTTTTTCAATAAACATATTTGCATATTTGACTTCCAAGTTTGGTTCAACATTTTCAATTTAACTTTCAACTCTCAAACTTTCTTCATTAGATGATTTATTTGTTATATTGCTTTAGGGGCTGAGTAACAGGTAACAGGCTGAGTTTCTAGGTTTATGCTTTTTTTTTCTAAACATGGCATTAGTCTTTTTCTTTTTGTCTGAGTTTTGTTTGAGTCTTTTTCCAGTTTGATATATAAGCAAAGGTTTTGATATAGAACACTGCTTTTGTTGGATAAGGGCAAAATTTTAACAAATTCTGAGATATCTACAAATATAAAATCGTATATTTAAAGAAAATCATAGTAAATGTGGTACAAAACTCACCGTTAACATCAATATTATCCATTTTATCCAACTTTATTATTTTTATGATAAAAAATTACTTTGTTCCCTTTACTATTTTCAAATAAAAATATAAACAAACGTGACTCAAACGACGCGGAGAAATGTCACTCAAAATAAGCGTTCTAGCAGATAAAAATCCCTAACGGTTTGCAATCAAGTTTAGGGACGAACATGCCCAATTAGTCAATCCATCAAACTGGTTTCAAACCATCAGAAATTTGATGCTAGGACAAAGTTATTATTTCTTTCACTAATTTTTGATTTTCTGTTATTATGTTTTCTTTATTTTCTACGATGGTCAGTATTTACATTTTTCTAGATTTATTTTCGGGTCCATTTTTCCATTCGATATAAAGCGGGTTTACGGTATTCCTGAGGTATAATTTCAATATTTTCTGATGTTATAACTAGGTATATTAACCGCATAGCTTAGGTGATTTAGGGTTTTTCCATTTATATTAATTCATTTTTAATGTCAGTTTAAGGTTCTGAGGACATATTGAAAGGCATTGCTAAAACAGATTAGCAGATAGAGTATCTCCATGTCTAAACCATTTCTGTATTGATATATATTTGATATTCGGTGGTAAATTTATTATATTAGTTACCTGGTCATAACAACTTCAATAAGTTTGATATATCACGTATCGATTCTAGATTTATGGTGATCCTTTTAGTGCCTAGAGTTTTATGCTATAAAATACCTTTTCAAAGTCAACAGATCCCAGATATAAAAGTATGATATATTCTGTTATATTTTCTGTTAATACGCGTATACTAGTACATATGATGACAAGTTCCAAATCCAGTCCCAAATCCCGCCTTTTGTTTTGGTTAGTATTAATCTAATTTTATTCTAGCCTTTTGGTTAACATTTTTATACGAGTTGAATACATTTCTTATAATAATGTGATCGGTCTATAATTTTCTCCTTAATAATAAACTCCATTAAAAGAGCTCGGTTGAAAGGAATGGTATATGTAAGTTGGAGGAATAATGATGTAACAGCAATTCCTTGAAGTTCGAGCAAATGAGTGTCCTAATTTAGTGGTTTTAGATTTCTATGTGAATAAACCTTGTTTTTTGTTTAATCTTTTTGTTTTATGTTTCTGTTAAACCTATCCTACATGTTTTCTTGTAAGTCTTGTAAATAAGTAATTTCATTGTTTTTTTTTGTAAATGCAGTAGTATAAGAAAATATATTTTTGGTCCGATTTGTTTTACTCGTAGGTGCAGATTAAAATGTTACTTTAAAATTTTTGACGAGGATAGAAAACTTACATTTAAGTAATTTCAAAGTTTTGACACTAAGAACGAACAAGACGGTTACTTAATAAGCCTTATTAGCACAACCAAGGTTAAACGGCAAAGATGGAGGAAGCCGGAAGAGGAATATTCTAAATCGTCTCGAAGATGCGGCTTTATTTACGAGATTTCCATTCCTTCAGGCAAGTTTAATTTTATATGGAAGTACTGATGACAGAGTTCAGAGATTTTGTATACTTACCGCTTAAGGTAAATCACCGGTAGATATGAGAGGAAAATCTACCTCAGAAAACGCTGAAACACTACCTAGTGACACTGCATAGTTCTTTACATGTAAAAACATCGTATTACATCAGCCGGGAAAATTGTTTAAGTGAAAAGCTTAACATTACTGCAATGCATGGCAGGTTTCCGGAATTAAGGGTTTCCTATAACTGTTATAGGAAAATTGTTAAATATTTTTCATTGTCCTTAGGGCGACCTTAGGGTGATATCTGCCTGATGTATAAGAGCAATTTTCAGTTAAAATAAAGAGCAAGACCTTAAACGATATCGCTAAACGTATGGATATCGCTGAAAAATAGTACACATAAAACGAGCCAAGAAATTTTCTGCTGAAATGACAGAAATTTCAGATAAAACGAAAACTGACGAGACCATTGGACAGTCACCACTGATTTCATGCAGAATCAGCTCCCACAAATTCCTGTATAGAAACTATTTTATTTGCACCAGCTTACTGTGAATGTCATCTGCATACATAATCTTCGGGACAACACTGCTTCTTTTTTTTATCTACCATGGAGAAAACGAAAACAAAAGGCCCAAATAAAATATGTTCATTTCTTTGCTGCTACTTCGAGAATAATGCGTCTTACGTCAAGGAGCTTCATGTTTTTTTAGACGGGTATAGGACACAAAATAAAAATTATACTTTAGTTAGATTGATGTCAGCATTTGTATCAACAGGAAAATTTTAGCTCATCGTTGTTTTGAAAAGGAAAATTCAAAAAACAGATCGAATTTACAGCTTGAAACCACCGTCATATAAGACTACAAGAACTGGTGGCCTCAATATTATAAAAAAATAAGGATCTCTGAAGAAACGTCTGAAGGAACAACACCAAGGGATCAGAATGTTATGTTCAAAGTTTCTCATTTTTCTGAAATGACCCATAATAAGAAGAACCCGGGATTGGCGATAGCAAAATTCAGGGTTCAAAACCAATAGAAGAGAACCTATTGAGCTCCCTGGTACGTCGCCTACCCAAGCGGGCTTCTTGTAATAAACAAAAACAAAAAATTGACGTTCAGAAACTGTTGCATTAGATTTCAGGTGAATTTAAAGTATTTTACAATAGTATTATTAACTGGCTAACTAAGACATCCAATCTTCCAGATCAGGAACAATAATTAAAAATAAATGTACCTTTTTGTTTCTAAATTCTTGTTTTACTATAATTTCACTTTCACAGATACATTTTTAATTCATAAGATGCAGAAACCTCATTAATCAAGGCACTTTAAAAATTAATAGCTAATTAATTAGCGAATAATGATCACTTGCTGGAGTCAAGGTGAATTAGGCATCCAAAAGTGGTTTAATCTGGAATAAAGTGTATGTCAGTGAGAGCACAGTTAGTGGGAAAATAATTTTTTTTTTGATTTCCCAATAACTAACCATAAGTGATTTATGGCATATAAGTAACCTTGATAATATTTTGAATTTTAGGAAAAGAGTCATACACAATTTCATGTACGAAACTGTTAAAAAGAATTGCTATTATATTTCCATTCTTTTATAAGTTTCATTTTTATAAACTCAACCTTGTCGATACTTTTATTATTAAATTCGACAGAGACTAAAGAACCAGAAAATATTCATTAAATTGTGGACTGATTTGTCCGTTACTTTGTGATAGTTCATTTTTTAAAAAGGAATAAAACAATATTTTACTTTGTTATCTATCATTTAAAAAAAAAGTGATAGATTACAAAGTAAAAAGTTGTTTTATTCCTTTTTTTTTAAATAATCATTAAATTTAATTTCCAATTACATATAACCAAAAAACAAATAATGTATTTAGTTTCATGTGTCATATTTTTTCCTGATTTATCGGGTCTTGGTTTTAATGGATCTCCAATTTGTTTTGGTGACGAAATTTTTTCCTTCCGAGACTGAGATAAAATACGAGCGTTTTGGGAAAAGATGCACCTAATTAACGGTCGTCGTGCACGATACCGCAAATGATGGACCAGAGGAAATGGGCGTTTCAAAACCGCCCGAGACATGGATGGTTTGGAGCTGTGCATCCGTGATCCGTGAAACAGTTGCGTTTATGGCTCGAGAACGCGAGGTTATGGCCATGGATCGATTCACCTTTTATTCAATGAAAAGGCAGCATTCTTTTCCAACAAGAATTTTTTTCTTATTATTTTATCCTTATTTCTTATAAGTTTATTATAAATATTAGGATAATCCGTAAGTTCATGCTTTTTTCTAATCAGACCTCCTAAGTAAATATTTCAACTATAAATATACAAGGGTAGTATAAAAATGTTCCAGCCTCATGAATATGGCATTACTCGTCAAAAATATTCTAGTAATATAATTACACGTGCATTGAAAGATAACCTTGGAAATTTCAGTCATATTAGATGCTCAGTTGTTGTTTAAGATATATCGTTGTCCGATTGACTGGTAATAAACTCTTAACAATCCCTGATGTAACAAAAGCCGGCAAGTTGCAAGAAACGTAAACAGAGCCGGGCCTAATAAAATAACAGGCAGAAAGATAAAATTAATTTTATACCTGGTTTAGTAGCTTCAAAATATTTCAATTTAGTTGAATTGCATATCCTCTCTTGGATCCTCTCTATCGAATCTCTTAAATAAAGTAATCGGACCCGGATTTTGAGCAAAACATGTGTGTTTTATTTAATTTTGAAGGTCCATCATTCTTATTGGTAGATCTTTTATAATAATAATAACTTCACTAATAATCCTTTGTAAAAGGTTCTTGTGGCAAGTTCAAAAAACAGTACATGCTCAAGGTCAACCATAACAACGATGATATTCATATCTGAGGCCATAAAAACTTTCAAAAGTGAATTCAAAGTTGTTTATGCCCCTCTTTAAGGATGGAGGAGTTACGTCATCCATTTAGCTGAAACAACATGGAAAACTACTACTATTATGCTAATCAGCCTTTTTAATGCGTGTTCAACATTTTTTATTATATAAATACAATTAGAACACACCTCTCTATAATTTTAAAATAAAGTTTTAAAAACATAACTTCTAAAACTTTTGATTTAACTCACATAATATATTGACCATAAATATAGAATTGGCGATAGGATGTATCCTTGTCTGGTTACTTTATTAACGCGAAACTCATCGAATATTCAATCTTCAATTTTTACCACTGCTTTGTTTATACTGTGTGTCCCAGCCAAAGGGAATAAATGTTAATAAATAAATGGGGGCGTGTTCGAAAAAACGCTCGAACACGTCGATTGGTATTTTTAGATGGGCATTTTTTTCAACAAAATTTTTTTATATAGGGTGTGTCATGTAACAGTGGCCAGTACCAACTTTCTTATTTTAAATACAACACCCTATATATTATTTAATTTTTGGATTCTTCAGGAAATTCTAGACATATTTCATGTAGAATATCCTAGACTTATCTTCAATTGTTTCGGAAATATTAAGTAATTCTTCGAACATTATCAGCAAATAGGCAAAGATAAAAAATTAGGTTTTCAAAGGTAGGTATTTGTTGTATGAAACGTCAAAAAAATCAACGTGCCTTTTAAATTAGTTTTCTTTGATGTGTATGATTCATTTGATTTAAACATGGTGTATTTATCAGAGAGTCATAAAATAACTATCTTAATGATTATAGGTTATGGAGATAGGACACGAACTCAAGCCGAAGTTATTCATCTCTTTAGGGAAAAATATCCTGACTTACCACCCATATCCCAAGGTACAGTAAGTAAAGTTGAAAAACAATTTAGAGAACTGGGACACGTGAGACAAATTAAGAAGGAAGCAGTGTCGTTGACCGATAACAAAAAATTGGATGTAATGCTTGCATTCCAAGACAATCCGCATACCTCAACTCGACAAGTTGCCTTGGAAAGCAATGTTCGTCGCTCTTCGGTTGCCAGAATATTAAAAGAGAATAAAATGCATCCATATAAGCTACAGCCTACTCAAGAGCTTAGTGAAGACGACTTCGACAGGAGAATGGAGTTTTGCGAACAAATGATGCACAGAATAGACAACAACCTTCTGAGAGTGGAAAACGTTTTATTTACTGATGAATCTATTTTTACTCTTCATGGGCATGTCAATCGCTAGAACTGTCGTTATTGGTCGAGAGAAAATCCTCACTGGATGCGGGAAATTCACACACAAAGACCTGAAAAGATTAATGTCTGGGCAGGTATTATAGGAGATCAAATAATTGGTCCAATATTTTTCGATCCAAATTTAAATGGGGTAAATTACTTAGACTTTCTTCAAAATCAGCTCATTCCAAATCTTATAAATTTGTACCCTAATAGAAGAAATCCTCAATTGATAGCCGACACAATTTGGTTCCAACAAGATGGAGCACCCCCCATTATCAAGTTAATGTGCGGCAATACCTCGATAATGTGTTTCCAAATCGATGGATTGGCACTAGAATGTCCACCATGGTTTCCGGACCTCACTCCGTTGGATTTTTTTTATGGGGATATCTCAAAAGCGTGGTATACAAAACCAAGCCACAAGATCTGAATGATTTAAGAGGACGCATTACCGACAGCATTAGATCAATTACGCCACAAACATTAAATAATGTCAGGAATCAGTTTTACTTGAGGTTGGGGTGTTGCCAGGACGTCCAGGGTTCACAATTCGAGCATTTGTTACATTAAATGTTTTAAATAAAAAATTTATACAAAAACTAAATAGTCTTGAAATTTCTACAATTTTGTGTACAGTATTAAAAAAAAGTGTAGTTGCGCATTTTTTCCAACGAAAACCTTTTATACAGGGTGTGTCATGTAACAGAGGCCAATACCATATTTCTATTGTGTGTTGTAGCGAATTTCTGTAATCAAATAATTTTCAAAAAAATCTGAATTTTACATGAAATATGTCTAGAATTTCCTGAAGAATCCAAAAATTAAATAATATACAGGATGTTGTATTTAAAATAAGAAAGTTGGTATTGGCCACTGTTACATGACACACCCTGTATAAAAAAAATTTGTTGAAAAAAAATGCGCATCTAAAAATACCAATCGACGTGTTCGAGCGTTTTTTCGAACACGCCCCCATTTATTTATTAACGAATTTATTCCATTTGGCTGGGACACGGTATATATATATATATATATATATATATATATATATATATATATATATATATATATATATATATATATATATATAGAGAGAGAGAGAGAGAGAGAGAGAGAGAGGACACGCGCCGATTCAATATGCAGCTAGTGCAAAAAACCCTGGAAGAAAACAAAGGAATTAACAAAGCTAAACAGAAGCTGAGAAACAAAAGAACGCAAATATATGCTTTAAAGCGTGAGGATGGCACAGTGTGCAGGACGCGTACCCAAATGTTAGAGATTGTCAGAAGGTTTTATTCCCAGTTATATGAAGATCAGAGCCAGTCAGGGACAGCAATACCCACGGAAGAACAATATATAATACCAGATATCCTAGTGGAGGAAGTAACAAATGCTATAGAATTGATGAAGAACGGCAAGGCTCCAGGAAAGGATAGTGTAACTGTCAAAATGCTAAAAGCTGGTGGTCGGACGTTACATAAAACACATATTTTACATAAAACACATAAAACAAAATTTTACTCAAAATGCCTCAAAGAACAAAAAGTACCTGACTTATGGAAAAATGCAGAAGTAATCCTTTTACATAAAAAAGGAGCACAGGAAGATTTAAAGAACTACCGTCCAATAAGCCTCCTATCAGTGATGTACAAAGTTTTCACTAAGATAATTTCTAAAAGAATATTAAAAAAACTGAATGACGCACAACCAAGAGAACAAGCAGGATTCAGAAGTGGATTCAGTACAATGGATCACATCCAGGTTGTACAGCAGGTCATAGAAATGCACAACGAATACACCATGCCACTGTGCTTGGCTTTTATCGACTACGAAAAAGCATTTGATTCCATCTCAAAGCATGCGATAATGGATGCACTGCTTAGCCAAGGTGTAGAGAGAGCCTATGTAAACCTATTAGAATCGATATATGATGGAGCTACAGCCACAATTCACCTTGATGATCTTGAAGTGGGAATTAATATAGAACGAGGTGTACGGCAGGGTGACGCAATATCGCCTATTCTTTTCTCGGCTGGCCTTGAAGAAGTATTCCGTAAACTGGATTGGGAACAGGATGGGGTAAAGATCAATGGTGCAAACTTAAACCATCTTAGATTTGCAGATGATATTATTCTCATTTCACAAGACCCAGAGGAGCTGCAAAGACGCATACAAGAACTGCAAAGGGCTGGCGAACCATTTGGCTTGAAAATAAACCTGAAAAAGAGTCAGGTTATGTTCAATAACTTCGCTCAGGACAGAAGAATTTCAGTTTTAGGAAGGGATTTAGAGATTGTGGACAGCTTTTTATATCTTGGGCAGAGGATTTCCATAGAGGGGAATACCGCCCGGGAGGTGGAACGGCGTGTTAAATGTGGCTGGCAGGCATTTGGTAGGCTCAACATAGTGTTTAAGAGCAGACTCCCACTTTGCCTGAAAAGAAAAGTATTCGATCAGTGCGTTCTACCCGTTATGATAAACGGAAGTGAAACCTGGACACTCACATCGCAATCAATTCAAAAACTTCGGGTGGCACAGAGGGGAATGGAAAGATGTATGCTTGGCATTACAAGACGAGACAGAAAGTCCTGCGCATGGATCAGGGAACAAACAAAAGTCTGTGACATCATTGGAAGAGTAAAACAGTTGAAATGGAGATAGGCAGGCCATATAGCGAGGCGATGGGACGACAGATGGACCAAGGCAATCCTGGAGTGGATACCGCTTGATCGCAGATGTCCGCGAAGAAGACCGAAAGCACGATGGACTGATGACATCGTTAAGTATATTGGACCCGAGTGGCAGAGGAAAGCCCAGGACCGTGAAGGTTGGAAGCATGCTGAAGAGGCCTTCATCCTGCAGTGGATCGATACGGGCTGATGATGATGATGATGATGATGATGATGATATATATATATATATATATATATATATATATATATATATATATATATATATATATATATATATATATATATATATATATATATATATATATATAGATGACAACTTAAGCCCATCAGCTGATCTGATACTCTCATTTCCTGCAGAATTTGCCATTATTTCTCCCTGTTTATGTTGTTAAACACCATCCGATAATGAAAACAGAGATATACAGGATGGTTGACTTTTATGGCTTTTTCGATTATTTGTCGATTGTTGAATTCATTTGAAAGTTCCCCTGTATCTCTCCCTAGAACGAATCCAGCCTACTCTGGGGGAATCTACCATGATAAGTAGGATCTTAAACATTCGTTGATAATGTGAACAAGTATTTTGCTACTATGTGGAATGAGGGTGATAAGGCGGTAATTTTCGCATTTTTTCTTAGACCTTTTTTGTATAGAGGTACAAATACTGAGATCGCTCAAACTTCTGGGCTCAATCCAGTATCCCACACTTTTTGGCAAATGATGTAAAAAAAAAATGTCTTCCCCTACTTCACCCGTTGTTTTAATTACTTCTGCGGTGATATCATCAAAACATGTGGTCTTATCGTTTTTTAGACTGTGTATAGCATTTTTTATTTCTGTTTTTAAAATTATTTGGTTCACGTGTTTCCAAATTAGGTATGCTGGGATTATACCCATCTCGGAAGAGTTTGCTGCAATATTGATTCCATTCAGTTAACATGCTATCGATATATGTCATTTTTTCGTCTTAGGCATCCTCAGCCAATCACGAGCTGATTGTCAGTGTAGGTCGTTGCAGTGTAATGTATTAGGAGTGAGGAAAAGTTCAGTGAGTTGTTACACTCAGTTCTTTTGTCAGTACAGCCATGAGTGGGCAACACGGTTCCACCGTCCATTGCACAACAAGTTTCTAACCAAGGAAGGCGTTAAACCATCCGAAAAATTAACTCGGTTGAAGGTTCAGTGTGGGGACGATATCGTGTCTAAGACCCAACTGTTTGGGTTGGGCCAAGAAGTTTAAAAGTGGACGAGAAAATGTGGTAAATGTAAGCAGTGGCAGTTGGTCCAGGGTACGTGGGCAGGTGCCCTACCAAAAAAAAAATGAAGTGGAAAAAATAATTTCAGATTTTATATTAATTTATTCTCTGTTCTGTCTATGATCACGCTTTTTGCGACTTCTATAGTCTAACATCCCTAATTTCATTCACGGTAACGAAATAGGTCGTGGGTTGCCGAAGCGCACCGATTAAAGAACACGTGCTTTGGGCACAGACAGTTTGTGCCGCTACTGTTTTCTTTACTATCGCGTGCAAAAAACAAAGACAGCTATACATCGTTTCGCTAGTAACCCGGAGATTAAACGCATTTATAATGTCGTATCTTGGGCGCCGCCCCATTCTCAGACGCTGACGTCGGTGACGGACGGAGCTTATCGAACCTTTCCAAAGAAAATGTTTATTGAAATTCTCATAAGAGAATTTTCGTTAGTAATTTTCTTCTCTTTACAAGTGTAATAAGCAATTCCTCTCACAGTTTCGTAATCCTCAAAGTACATTTTATATTTAACATATTTGAATTGCTTGTAAAACGTTTTTATTCGGACTTTTTCTTGTGTGGATGTAAACTTAAGATTATGTTACTTTGCCCTTTATGACTGTCAATTTTAGTTTTTGGGAAGATGTTCAGGTATATTTTGTTGAATTTATTATTGGTAAGTTGATTTTTAAAAAACTGTTATATAAATTGTATTGACAGTATTGGTGTTCTGTTTTAGTTGAAAATGGTGATGTGTTTTACGCCAGACCGTAAACATTACAGTGAACAAAACAATTGTAGATTTTTTACATTTCCTGTCGATTCAACTGAGCGAAAAAAGGGTTAAATCTTGTGAAGTAATATTAAATATTTATAAGATGGCATGGATGTATAAAAATACTTGCGTAATTTCTAGGCGACTAGATCGGGCACCCTCAAAACATTCACTGATCTATTGCTGCCATTTTGTCAACAATGTTAGAAAAAATGTTAGAAATGGTATGATATTTAAATATATATGGTATAATATGTATATAGCTTTCAGCAAATTTGAAAGATAACACTAGTTATTTATTACAATGACAGTAATGAAGCAGTTGTCAATAGGAGCCACAACTACTATCATCAAATCGAAGAAAATCTTGTCATTTTAAAGCGATCCAAGTGTTACTTATGTTTATGGACATTGCAAGAAGGTGCAACGGTTCTTATTGAATATGATAAATCATGGGCAGAAAATTTAAAAATATTGGGAAATGTTTATGTTAAAAATTACTTACCTAAATTATTGGACATATATATATATATATATATATATATATATATATATATATATATATATATATATATATATATATATATATATATATATATATATATATATATATATATATGAACAATTATAGAGCATCGCAAAAAGAAATGGAAATGTATTGACAAGGAGAACCCCAATCCGAATGTTAGGATTTACAAGGAAATCTGTGATACCTTAACCATACATTTATAAACATTTTAGTTTTGATGTATACCTAACTGTTGCAAATTTATTTGAAACTGAAAAATTTGGTGAATATCGAGCCGTCTTTTCAAATAAAGACATTAAAATTGTGTGTAACCTGTTTGCAAACGTAAATTACTTAAAATTAAAAAATGATCTCACGGTAATATACTCACGAGACGAAATGTTTATCCAAAATAATTTAACATCAACATTTAGCGAATCTGTGGAATTGCGGACTGTTTTGTGTACCGTCCCTATGACGACTGTGGAAAGCGAAAGATGTTTCTCTACCCTCAAACGAATCAAAACATTTCTAAGAAACACTAAAGGCCAGGAACGGCTGTGCGCGTTAATAACGCTATTGAAAAAAAACTTATCTATAGAAAAAACTTAACGAAGTTAATTTCAAATTTTAATGATCAAGTCATTGATCACATTGCTGCTCAGAAATTTAGGAGGATGGACTTTAACTACAAACAGATTTAATGGTCATGTTCCTATGGTGAGTTTAGCAAAATTTTATTATCTAGGTACCTATTTGAAAATTTGATGTCTGACAGTTACACTCGTATTTCTACACAGCAAAGTGTGTGTATGACACTAAGAAATGTAAAATTTTTAATTGCAATGGATTTTCCTATCCCCATTCCAAAATTTTGTTATACGTGCCCCACCTGTTTTCCCCCACGAACCGCCGCTGAATGTAAGTCATAATCGACGTCCCAGGTGAAGTGTCATTGCTGACAACATTGGAGCAGTTCGCGACCTTAACCAAGGTGACCGGCGGCTCACTATTCATAAAATCGCTTTTAAGGTGAGTATTCGTTTTGGAAGTGCTCAAACAATCATCAGAAACCATCATGGCTTCAATAAAATCTGTGCCCGAAGAGTTCGGTTTTAACGGAAAGGAAAAACGAAAAGGAAAAACTGGAGAATATGCATTGGAAAACCTTGAACACCCTCCATACAGTCCAGATTTATCACCCTGTGATTATTTTTTGCTTGCGCCCTTGAAAGATGCACTTGGAGGGGTTCGATTCGACTACGATTAAGATGTTGATGACTTCGTGCACAATTAGTTGATGACCCAAACTCAAAGTTTCTACGGGCAAGAAATTCACAAGCTTCCAAACCGCTGTGAAAATATAAAGCGTGGAGGAGACTATGTCGAAAAATGATCAATAGTTTTTTTTGTAATATTTTATAAATAATAAATATGTATAAAACAATTACGGTTTATATTTGATTCACTCTTGTATGATTACACCATGCACGTGGTCTATATTTCTTCTTATTTTCATCACTTCTTTATAGAGATCTTTGGTGTGAAACCAGCTAGTGAGTGGAGTTCTCGAAGTTCCTGCAGGCAGTTTAAATTTCTTAAGCGAAGAGTATTTATGGCGATGTTCCTCTAACCATATTCCCATTTTTTTGAGTATGTGCCTGTTTTCGATTAAGTCAAGATTGACATCAATCATGGAGTCATCGAATGGTGTTTCTAAAGTCCTTGTGTTTGTGTGGTATTTGTTTTATCTACGAACTCAATAATAATGATCCTATACCAAGATTCGGACGATGTTATATCATTAGACAGAGGAATGAGTACCAGTTTTCTGCGAATCTTTTATTTTTAAATTCACAACAATGCTGGAGTAGTGCCAGGTGTGGCGAAGAACAAAGGTCGGTTGGTTCGCAGTCTAATATCTTATGTCAAGTTGTTGCTACGACAGTACGTTTCAAGATTCCATTGATGTTTAAACGATTTCGAGTTAGCGTCATATTTTTTTTCATGCGGTAAACATGTTGAGTTTCGAATCAAATAAGGCGCATTTGCAGCACGTCCTGCTTTTCTTGTTCAATCAAAAGAAAAACGCGAGTGAAAGCCTTTGTATACCTGTGGACACTTACGGTGACAATGTCCCAACGAAAGGCACTTGTGGGCATTGGTTTAGACGATTCAGAAGTGGTAATTTCGACTTGAAAGACAAAGAACACCCAGATCAATCGAAAACATTTAAAGATACCGAATTGCAAGCATTATTGGAAGAAGACAATACGCAAACCCAACAACATATGGCAGAGAGGTTAAATATTGGTCGCCGAAGCATTTGTATTCGTCTGCATGTCCTGTGAATGTGAAAGATCCAGAAGACAGGAAAATGTGTAACACATCAGCAGAACAACAGACATATGGAAAAGCGAAAAACGGTGTGTAAAGGTTCGCTTTCTCGACATGAAAGATTTT
The DNA here is from genome assembly GCA_031761425.1 of Cosmopolites sordidus. NCBI lineage: Eukaryota > Metazoa > Arthropoda > Insecta > Coleoptera > Curculionidae > Cosmopolites > Cosmopolites sordidus. The sequence goes on along the minus strand of JARFXV010000401.1, from coordinate 420,556 downwards.
TTTAGATTGGATCGTGACTGGAGACAAAAAATAGATATATTACGAGAATTGAAAACGCAGAAAATACTGGGTTGATCCAGGACAACTGTCAACATCGACCGCAAGACCGAATCGCTTTGGAAAAAAGACAATGCTGTGCAATTTGTGGTATCAGAATGTCGTTCGCTACGGTCAACAAATGATCAATTTGAACCATACATTGATCGAAAAGCGACCAAAACGGGCTACAAGACACGGAAAAGTGATTTTGCAGCACAACGCCACCCCATCACACACAGCGATAGTGGTCGGAAACACCATTTCTGCACTTAGCTTCAAACTCTTGCCACTCCCGCTGTACTCAACAGACTTGGCCCCTTCCGACTACTACTTGTTTTCATCGATATCTTACGCACTTTCCATATAAACACTTCAACAATTACGAAGATCGAAGAGATTTACCGCTAAACACCAAATCACTTTTTTGAACTTCTCGACGCACGCTTCGCGAACTCGCTAACCATGTTAGCATCATCAGGAGATTATTTAATCTAATTCTAAAACTAAACTATAATCTATTTATATGAAAACCCTACCTAATGAAGCGTGCAAAACTGAAAGAATATTCAACTTTTCAAAAGGATCAGAACACAAATAAATTCGTGGTAATACCATTTGATGCCCAATTAATAAGAGAGCTAGATAAAATTTTGAAAAAAGTGACATTAACGTTATGTATAAACCATATAATAAATTAAGAGATGTTCTGGGTAATCCAAAGGATAAAGTATATCAACATGAAAAGTCGGGGATTTACGAAATTAGTTGTCAAAGCTGTGATCGAATGTATATTGGGCAAGCAAAAAGATCCATATTGACACGATATAAGGAAGATCTTGTCCACATTAGATATGGGAGAAATGAAAAATTTTGTGTTGCCCAACATGCAATCGAACATAACCACAATATAGATACTAGTAATTTAAGACTAATTAAAAGTGTTAATAATGATAGTGCTTTGGATGCATATGAAAACATTCAAATAGAAAAATGTAAGAAAATCATGAACCGAGATAAAGGATCTATTCCGTTCAGTCAACTTTTTCAATTATTAATGTAAGGCTTTGTAAACTTCACGGTTCATATGAATAAAACATAGTTTAGTTTTAGAATCAGATTAAATAATCTCCTGATGATGTAAACGTGGTTAGCGAAACGTGCGTAGAGTAGTTCAAAAAAGTGATTTCGTGTTTATTGGTAAATATCTTCGAGTTTAGCGTTTTACACCAAAGGTTCCAATAGAACAACTGAATTACGAAGATGTCGAAAAATAGCTTAATGGCTAGACCGCCTCAAAAGACGGTTTTTCTGGGAGGGCATCCACAAATTGCCAGAGAGATAAAAAATGTGCAGCTAACGATCGTGTATACTTTGAAAAAACCATTTTTTATCTTTCTCCCAAGTTAAACGTTTTTTTTAAGGAAAAATTAAAAACTATTAACCACCAAAAGCAGATAGCTAGCTGTCTGTGAATGGACTTTTTGGGTGGTACTTTCAATTTATTCCACATTCAGCTCCGGGAAAGGTTTTTGCGTTCTGTTGGACGACCACCATCGAGACCTTATCAAAATTGAATCAATTTGATTTATGTAGTTACTATCGGGAGACTGCCCCGTAAACACACGACGAATATGTCGTTGAAATAAAGTGTTTGCTGTTACCAACTGACTGTTGTTTTATACATAAATTTATAAGTGGTTCCCCTTGTTCATTTTCCTTTCCCATTCCATATTTGCCAGTAATGTTCCTGATATCAAGACCTGACCATCAGACAACATTTCACCTACCTTGGCATTGAAATCTCCAAGAATAATCATAATTTCTCGGCTTAGAATTTTATGGATGGTTTCTTCAAGATTTCCAAAAAGTTCATCTACTTCGTCTTCAGTTGATTGACTTTTTGGGCGCCGTAACCCGTCCGCCAGAGCTTGGTCTGTTATCCAGCTGGGTGCGCCAACTGGTTTAAACCATAACTCGAACAGGTGTGTTTAACGTTTACTTTGATTCGGACCTCTTGCCTTTGTCTCTTACATCTCATTATAATTTTTAGTTTCTTTTTTTTAGTTTCTATACTGAATCTAGCATTTTGACATTAACTATACAAAACTCAAACTACTGGATAAGAAAATAAGCCATTGGAACAAAAAAACGATTAGTACACGACAAAAAAAGTCATTAATATGTACGAGGAAAACCCAAGACATGTTTGATCAACATTCGCCAAAATTAGCGGACACACAAAAGGAAAAAATTGTTTCTCATTTTGAAAATCGTCGTCAGCACGTGTTGGCAGCCATGCGGACCAGACTTTCATCGGACCGTGTTTGTCACGGCACGCCTCACTCGATCGGTTCGCTGGATATCGTGAAGGATTATAAAGCTGTCAACAGAGCCCGCTTGAAGAAAACGGCCAGGCAGTAAACCGTCACCGAAAATATTGGTGACGTGGCTGTTTTTTTGGTCGTTTTGGAAAATGTACAATCTCGTTGACGAAGGTGCCAACGAGATGAACATAGTAGTATTCTTTAGAGAATACTGCTGTAATCAAAAAATACTTTTATGTTAAATATGCGCGGGCTTTACGTATCGATTCAAATAGTGTTTTTTAAGTTGGTGTGACTGTTCTTGACAATTGACATAAATTTTATACCATTATGCTTGTTAAGTTAGAAATTATATTAGGTTGTTAAGAAAATTATTGCAATTTTTGTTATTTTCATTTTAAATGCTGTATTTTCAAATAAATTTGTGTTAAGTTATTTTGACTTCATACCTAATTTTTAATCGTGTTTTTTCGTTCTATCTAACTGCGGTATTAGTTTTGTTCTAAAGTAATTTTGGCCAGTTTTCACTCTCACAATTTTTTTCTTTCAGTTCAAACTAGGCTGTAAAGCTGCCGAAACAGCTCGCGAGATCAATGATGCATTTGGCCCAGAAACCACTAATACACGTACTACGCATTGATGGTTTGTAAATTTAATAGAGGTGATGAGAGCCTTGAAGATGATCAGCGTAGTGGTCGGCAATCGGATGTTGACAACGACCATTTGAGGGTCTTATCAAAGCCAATCCACGTACAACTTTTCGGGAGCTTGCCTCTGAATTAGGCATAACGCATGTGACAATTTCTAACTATATGCAGAAGATGGATGGAAAGTCAAAAAAGCTCGATAGATAGGTGCCGCACAAATTGAGTGAAAATCAAAAAAATCGTTTTATTGCACCTTTTTTGGTGCGATAAAAACATTCGTTTCTCGAATGAATTGTGACATGCGATGAAAAGTGGACTCTTTTCGACAATCGGCAATGATCGTCAGTGGTTGGACCGCGACAAAGCTCCACGACTCATCCCAAAGCCAAAAATGCATAAAAATAAGATCATGGTGACTTTTTGGTAGTCAGCTGCCGGTCTAGTTCATCACAGCTTCCTGAGCCCAGGCGAAACGATTAGAGCGGAGAAGTATTGCCAGCAAATTGATAAAATGCACCAAAACCGCGGCATATATGTCAGGCATTGGCCAACATGAAGAGACCAATTCCGTTCCATGACTCCAACTCTCGGTCATACGTCTAAATGATCACGCGACAAAAGCTGCATGAATTGGGCTACAAAACTCTCAAACATCCGCCATACTCGCTTGACCTCTTGCCTATCAACTACCACTGTTTCAAGCAACTTCCTATCTGAAAAATACTCTAAAAATAAAGAGGGTGCAGAAACTGTCTTCAACGACTTCGTTGCCTACAAGACTCAAATAATAAAGTTTTGTTTGAGCTGAGATACATGCATTTCAATTTAATGGTTAAAAACCGCAATAACTTTCTTAACAACCTTATACTTAATATAACTATAATCGCTTCTTACAACTACGGTCACATTTTTGGTCGGTGATTCTTAAATTTTTAAATGGATAAATTTAGCGAGCAAATTGATAGCGAATTTACAGTAAATTTTATCTACAAAAATTTCTTATACTGACGCATTAAACATGATAAAAATGTGCTAAAAATGAAGCTATGTTAAAAAAATCTTTACAAGTCGCATAAGTGACTTTAGTGATGGTAGAGCAGTTGATGAAAAGCAGAAGATGAAACTCGTCCAGGAAGACCTTCTACGTGACTAATGAAGAAAACATTACTGGAATATAATTTGGATCAATTCATCAGCTTTGAAGAACAATTTAGATTTGTTTCGTGTTAATTTATCCCATTAATCCCAATCCAGATTACGGAATATTTCTTCTAGACAGGTTGAGAAAAAAACAGACAATACGAGGTGTAACTATTAAATAACGAGACTGACGCTATAAAACATTTTATTTTGATTTCATACATATTTACTTATTATCACCTTCAATATACAATCTTCCTGTATCCTTACAACGCTCCATTGGGATCTTCCATTGTTCGAAACAGTGCTGGAAGTCTTCCTCGGTCAGCTCTTTCAGAACGCGTGCTGCTTTCTCTTTCACAGCTTCAACGGACTCAAATCTTGTTCCTTTTAATACAGATTTCACTTTAGAAAACAGATAAAAGTCGCACGGTGCTAGATTCAGCGGATAAGGCGGATGGTCTAACACTGGGGTGCTGTACTTGGCTAGAAACCTCTTGACAGGTAATGAGGAATGAGCTGGCGTATTGTATTGGTGGAGAACGGAGGACCTGTCGTTCCACAATTCGGGTAGTTTTTTTCCTTATTCTTTTACAGAGAGAACGCGAAAGTAGTAATGTTAATTAATAATTTAATCTTCAGGAACCCAGTGTTTCAGGATCATAAGTAAAAACCACGATTCGTCACATGTTATTATCCTTTCCAGTAAGTTTGGGTCATTTTCAATGGCATTCAAAGTATCAGTACAAACATTTTTGCGAGCTTCTTGTTATTCAAACATGAGAAGTTCAGGCACTATTTTGGCATACACTTTTTGTATGTTACAATTGTAATGTAAAATTTGCCGCACGCATTCTTTGTCAATTCCTACAGTTTCAGCAATCGCACGAATACTTAACCGACTGTCAGATCGAACCAGATTACCGATTTTTTCAATATTATCATCCGTTTTGAACGTGGAAGGGCGACCCGGACGTGGATCATTTTCAACGTCTTCTCGGCCATCTTAAAAATGCTTAAACCACTCAAAAACACGCGCAGGCGATAAACATTCATTGCCATAGACTTCTTTCAATAAATTATAAGTTTCAGTAGCGGTTTTTCCAAGTTTCAAATGAACTTGCACAACAATTCGTTGTTCTATTGTTACACTTAACATTTTTCCGGCCGAATAAAAAAAAACTCTAATACGAACGAAGGCTACGGTTATTCAGCTTTGTTTATAGAAACGAGAGGTACCGCATTCGAAAGAGCGGCCTTCACGTTAAACAACTGTTGGGCGCTGATGTTGGGCGCTGATGTTTGGCGCATGCGTGCTTTTTCTGTAACAGCGTCAGTCTCATTATTTAATAGCCACACCTCGTATTGCGTCACCCTGCCGTACATACATTAATTCTAGCTTCAAGATCATCTGTCGCATCAACTCTCGCTGTAGCTTCAAAATTGAGTCAAATGCTTTTTCATAGTCGATATCACCCAAGCATGGTGTATTCCTTGTGTCTTTCTATGGCCTGCTATACAACCTGGATGTGATTCATTGTTCTGAAGCCACTTCTGAATCCTGCTTGCTCTCTTGGTTGTGCGTCATTCAGTTTTCTTTATATTCTATTAAATATTATCTTGGAGAAAACCTTGTATATTACTGACACTCACATCGCATCCGTTCAACAACTTTGGGTAGCACAGAAGGAATTGGAAATACGTATGCTTGTTATTACAAGATGGGGCAGAATGCCCTGCATATGGATTAGAAAACAAACGAAAATAAGTAACATCATTGGAGGAGTAAAGGAATTGAAATGGAGGTGGGCAAGCCATATAGCGAGAGAGGCAATGGGACGACAAATGGACCAAAGTAATCCTGAAGTGCATACCGCTTGATCTCAAACGTCCACAAAGAACACCGAAACCACGATGGACAGATGCAGAGCTGCAAAGGGCTGGAGAACCATAAAAAACTCAGACTATTTACAACAAATTTGATGAGGACAGCAAAATGTCGTCAGTTTTAGGAAGAGATTTGAAGGTCTTGGATTACTTTATATATCTTGAGTAGATAATTTCAATGAAGGAGGATACCGTCCAGAAATTAAAACGGCATGTTAAAAGTGACTGGTAGATTCAACATAGTGTTTCAAAAGCAAACTCTCACTTTGCCTGAAAAGAAAAATCTTTGATCAGCGCATCCTGCCCATTAATGTCAAAACACAGGGCTTTCCTTGCATTCGTTTGGAGGCTAGAAACCGGCCCCGAGATATACATGATGGCGCATGGTGATATTTGAGCGAAGGCGATCGGTATATATATATATATATATATATATATATATATATATATATATATATATATATATATATATATATATATATGCAGTGTTAGAATTCTTTATTCAGGTTAACTGGCCATCTTTAATGACAGGTCGTGATCGCACACAACTCACGCCATCATACTGCGAATGCTCTTAGAAGTCAGGACAGCTCGTAACATTCTGCCTGAAACCTCGGGTATAGTACCAGCTCCAGACGAGAGCTCCTAGCAGAGCTCCAGACGAACGCAAGGAAAGCAGTTGGGAGAGACGATCGAGGCCGTCATTAAAAATTGCCTGGCCCCGATCGTCTCTGCCATCTGCTTTCCTTACGTTCGTCTGGAGCTCGGCTGATGACGGCTGAAAGGCTAGAAACCGGTCCCGAGAGATACGTGACGTCGTATGGTGGACAGTTGGGCGAATGCGATCGGTGGCACCACGTGGAGAAAGGGCGAAAGACTTCTGTAATTAATATATATATATATATATATATATATATATATATATATATATATATATATATATATATATATATATATATATATTCTCCCGACATACATACATATACATATATATATATATATATATATATATATATATATATATATATATATATATATATATATATATATATATATATATATATATATATATATATATATATATATAAATATATATATATATATATATATATATATATATATATATATATATATATATATATATATATATATATATATATATACATTTTTAAATGAGATTACTACTAATGCGCTACCCTGTATTTTCAATCATAAAACTACCACTGTTCTCTATCTGAAGTAATTATTGACTCTTTCATGTTTCTTAAGTAGTAAAACACCACTCCAATGTGTTTAATAATGAAAACACAACATACAGTCGACAAAAAAGTTGATTGATGAGTATCTTTTCAGCGACAGGAATAGGTGCAAATAGTCTTTTAATTTTCTCGGCTCCACCGAAAACAAATATCGGCTACTGAAGAATAACGGCGAAAACCTCAAACAAAAAACAAGACAAAAAAAACGGTACGCCACTCGTATTATTAAGACTGGGGGCGTTCCGCTGTAGTAACGAATAGCGGGCGGCTTCTTTAAAGTCGAAAATTTGACTGATGTCCCAAAGGAAGAGCGATCTATTTAAACCCGACATGCTAATAACACGATATCTCTGTCGAATTTCTCGTTTTGTATCCTTTTCGTTTGCTTGTGTTCCAGACACATGTTTGTCTTAGTCAAATTGGGAGCTAATCATTTAGCTTCAGTTGCCTTATTAGATTATTTTTAATGTTTTTATTTTAAATTGAAAACAAACTCTTACTGGCGGGCATCTGTTAGAAATTTAATGTTTCTAGAATTAGTTGATAAATAATTATTTGATTTACGATTGAAAGCAAATGCTTCTGACGACAATGATTGCAAATATTGGAGAATAATGGTAAATTTAGTAAGGGGGACGCACGTTGCTTTGGCCGTGCTATTTCTCAATGTTTTATCGACAACGATGTTTTTACACTCAAATTGTTTATTCATTACCAGCAAACTGTTCATAGCAGTAAGATTTGCTAGCTCGTGTTCCTTATGTATGAGCCGAAGCAAGCCTATAAATATGTGAAACAAAAAATGTTTCGAAAACTTCCCAAAGTGAGAAATGTGCTTTTTTTCATAGGTAGAAAAAGTCAAAAAGTATTTGTATCATAGATTTTTGTCTTTTTTTTAGCCATGAATGAATTTCGAATATATCTTACAGAGGGAAAAAATTTCAGGTCATTTCAAAATGGCCACGATGTACGTACGTTGAGTGAGTAAGGCACGTAGGTTGTTCTCATCTTTTCTCGAATCTTCTAGAATATTCCATCAAATTATATCGAATTGTCTAGAATATTCTAGAAAATTCTAGAATATTCTATAAAATCATATCAGAAGAATTATATGGAACATTCTAGAATATTCGATAAGATCAATGACGAAATCTTTCGAGAACATTCCAAAATCGTAAACAAATTGAAGCTTCGAGATGTTTTATCTCAATAACTGGACACTTCTTCCCGGACAGCTAAAGGTATATAAGTAGCCTCACTTCCGCTCAAACCCAGTTAAATGTTTGCCAGTGAAGAAGTGAAAACAAAAAACAATAATCAAACAAAAGAAAATAATAGGACAAAACATTTTAAGGAAAAGTAGAAAACTGTTAAAATAAAATAAAAATGAAATAAAAGTGAAATAAAAAGTGAAAGGTAGTTATGTAAAAGAGCAAATAAGTTATTTCTTGAATTTTCTTTCTTTATTTTCCTGACAAAGAATATGCAAAGCTGTTTCATGGATAATGTCTCATCAGGAATTAATGCCGTCTGCAATGAATCTGGCATTTAATCAAACACAGCCACTCATCGACAGACAACCCGAAACTGCTTCTTCTTGATAATCATACGACTCACTTATTTATTGAAGCAACTGACTTGGTATTGGAAAACGGCGTTCATATGCTTTCTTTTCCACCTCATTGTTCTCACAAAATGTAACCATTGGATGTTTCAGTTTATTGTATTGCGGTTGGCAAAAATAATATTGGAAAGGCATTGGATATTCGACACATCTCTGAACTCGTTTGCAAAATTCAGATTTAATCTTGACTGGAAGAACATCAAGTATGAATTTTTGAGAGCAGGTATCTTTCCATTCAATCAAAACGTTTTCTCTGAATTTTTTCTCTGGAATTTCGTTCAGGCCAAAATAACTAATCAAAGTGCAAATGCTACTACGATTCAGAACAAATTGAACGAAGAAAAGCAGCCGAGCATTATTTTAATGGATGTTGCTGTATATGAAAGTGAAGACCCATCAACCTCAAATGCAATACAATAATCATTGTCACGTTCGTCAAGTATTTCCTCGGTTTTGTCTAGAGTTGGACCAGTTAAATCAGCAACACCTTTGAAAAAGTCAGGCCGCCGGCGTAAGCCAATGAAAAGCACCATTCTCACTTCACCAGAAAATGTTGCCATGCTTAAAGAGAAGTGACAGAAGAATTAAGACGCTGCAAAGAAGCGACGAAAATCAACACAAGAAACCAAACCAGTGCGAAGACTGCCAAACCAGTGCGAAAGTCATCGTCGTCGTCATCATCGGATATTGAATTTTATTTCATTTGCACGGGAAATTTGTCAGCCAAATTAATTCGCAACAATTCCGTTGAATATAACAAGGGCCAGCGATCATTTAATATGAAATGTGTAAATATGACTCGCAGCTACTATTCCTGCCAAAATTACGACTCTGACAAACAACAAGCATGTATTTGATTTTCTTTATTCTGTTTTTCATGACCTTTTAAATAAATTAATCGACTATAAGTGTTGGAAACCTTATTATTTGACTTTTTAAACCCTTTTGTGCATTTGTATAACTATCCCAACCTACGGACCAAAAATTTTTTTGCCCAAAATCCACATACTAAAAAAACTGACAATATATTTTTTTTATTTTTGAAGATAGGAAATAATTTTCTTACCGTACATAGAACTCCGAGAAAATTTAAGTAGTCGAACGAATGCTATCGCCAAAAAACAAAACCTGTTCCAACCTACGATGTCTCAACAACTGGAACTGGAATTGGCAGATGCGAGAGGTAAAGAGTCTACACTTAGGAATGATAGAACTTTGACAGCTCATGGCGGTCATATTTGTTTAACGTTTCTTGACATGTTGTCAGTTGTTTTCCGAAAGGTTTGCAATTAAATCATGATTCGTTTCACATTGAAAGAGCGTTTGGAAATTGTTCAGTTTTATCACGCAAATTCGCGGTGTCTTTGTGCTACTCAACGAGCAATCCAGACCCATCATGATGGTCCTTTTAAACAGGTTATTGATTGTGTTATTAAAAAATTTTAAAGTGAGTTTAATATCCAGGATAGAGTGGTGCCTGCATGACAAAATAGTCTCAACGTCTCGGTTGCTCGCCGCTCGCAAGAGTTAGACCTCTCGCCAATGACAATGGCGAATTTTGAGGTTGGACTTAGGCTTGTATCTGCATAAGATGGTACTGACACAAGAATTGAAGTCAACTGACCATCGTATTCGTCGTGAATTTGCTGATTGGCCACTCAAAATAATGGAAGCCGGCAACGAATTTCATCCCAAAATCATCTCCAATGAGGAAGGAGCCGCCATTATCATCAATATCGAGCATTACAAGGCAATGTTAGAACATTTTTTCCCGGAATTTGATGGAATCGATGCGGATGACCTTTATTGTCAACAGGATGGCACACCACCACATATTTTCTGTGTAAACATGGGCTTATTGCGAGCCAAGTTCGGCAAGTCGTTAATTTCACGAAATGGCCTCATTGCTTGGCCGCTGAGATCATGCTATTCTACTCCGTTAGATAATTTTTTCTGGGGACATGTGAAAACATTCGCTTATAGCAATAAACCCGTGACTATTGGTGACTTAAAAACTAACATTTATCAAGGCATAATCATCGAAAATGGGCCCGAGCCGATCCGTGTCTCTAAAAAGGGCCGTGGTGGCCATTTGACTGAAATTTTGTTCAAATCATAAACTGCATGTCTGAATCTGTTAAATAATGCAATCGGAACCGATTTAAATAAAAAATGTGTCAATTCTTCTATTGGAACCTTTGGTGTGAAACACTAAACTTGAAGAGATTTACCACTAAACACCAAATCACTTTTTTTTAACTGCTCGACGCACGTTTCGCTAATGATGCTAACATGGTTAGCGAAACGTTCGTCGAGCAGTTCAAAAAAAGTAATTTGGTGTTTAGTGGTAAATATCTTCAAGTTTAGTAAAAAATGTGTTTTATTTAATTTTGAAGTTCCATCATTCTTATTGGTAGACCCTTTATGTAGTAACTAAACTCGAATAAATTTACCATTAGACGTCAAGTGACTTTAAATTTCTCGACACGCGTTTGTTTATTTGTCTTGCACGATTATTCCAATTCATTGTCGCGCGATTGGTTTCTACTGACCGATGATCTATCACTCATGCATATCATCGTTTACATTTTCTCTTTCTTGTTGTGTACATGCTGAACGTGTTTGTGATAATCGATTCCGTTCAATTTCATGTCTCTCTGCGCTTTGCTCTGCAGTTCGATTAGATTGAAAATTCGTTTGGTTTACAAAATGTATGTACGTTGGTACATACAAAAATCCCATAGAAAAAAAAGCAATTTTTTGCTTTTAATTTTTCCCAAATTTTCCAATTTTCCGGGCAACTTTTTCAATTTTCCTTTCTATAAAAACCTTATTCGAAATATTGCAAATATTAAAAAAAAACACCGGTTCTCACTCAAGTAAAGCACTTACCAAATAATACCATTTGATATGTATTTATAAGAGATTATCTCCCATTGCAATATACACTTATTCCAACATTTTTTTCAGTCATTGAAATCGTTTTTCAAAGCTTGAAATGAACATTTTCCGCCCGATGAAAACATGTTCGCCTTTTTCGGGGTATATTAGTCAAGTAAAACCCACAGTTTTAACTGTTCATTAGTTTCTGGCCCGTAGTAATAAATCCGAGTGTTCAACAGTCAATAGTCAACGAATTGCTTAGAGAGTCCTTCGAATTGCACATATATATGTCTAAACCAATAACAATATGTCTTTGGAACCATAATAAGCAAACTCGGCACCCATTGTGCTGACAGCTTTTTCCATATCCTATATTCGTATAGGGTGTTCCATACGCGTTCATCCCAGATATTTATTACCTCAACATTCTCTCGTTAAACTTTACTCTGCTATCGACCAATACGATATCATGGATTTTATTGACCATTTCCTCAGTGGTGTTAGTTACTCGTTACTTGTGCTGGTTCGTGCTAATCGAAACTCAGTAAACAACTTATGATCCATGAAATGTGGAGAAGCAGCGTCCCCATAACACTTCCTCAACTTTTCTTCGGTTTGTCCGATAGATTTTTCACACTAAAAAGTAGTGTTTAATCAACACACGAAATTCGCGTTTTGAAAAAAGCTTGAAACCCACATTTCACAAAAATATCGAACTTACGAAGACTGTCAAAAAGAAACTAAATAAAGGGTTTTTCAAAATGAGCGGTTCTTTTAATTATTGAATAAAACAGAAAATTTGCCTTGATTTAAAAACATTTTTTCATTGATAATTAAAGCATAGTGTATGACATTTAACATGAAATACGATATCTGCTAAATGACCACTTCTTGCTGATCCACAGACGTCCGCAGTTTTGTCAAATTTTTGGATGACATTTGGAATAACCGTGGCTCTGTCTCACCAATAACCCGAATAATTTCATCATTTAGTTCAGAAATCGATTGTTGATTGTTCTTATTGACCTGGCTTTTCATGTAACTTCACAGAAAAAATCACGGTCTTGGTGGCTAATTGGGGTTGTGAAAAAAAATGTCATAAATGGAAAGATCATGTACATTCTGCCAAAAAAGCACCGAGAATTGATCATTTGAAAAGAAGTTGGCACAACTGCCCTCTATACTGACACGGAGTTTGAACGTCATCTGTCATTTAGTTTGTTTACAGTGCTCGATTTTGTCAGTTCATCTCAAATGTGGTTTGCGATTTTTACAAAGAATAGAAACATCGAACAAATAATTTGCCTTAAATGTTGCATTGCAAATGGAAAAATCATTCAAAATATTGCATAAGGCTTACGGCAAATCAGCTTTATTAAAAAACACGTGCAACATATGAGTTGAAGATTTGCCTCGCTCTGGCCGACCATCAACGTCTTCAACTGAAATTAACATCGCTAAAGTGAAGGAAATGGTGACAGAAAATAATCATTTAAGTTTAAGAGAGATCCGCTGATCTTTCCATATCTCACTAATCAATTCGTACCATTTTAAGCGACTGTTTGGGCATGAAACCTGAATTTTCTTCACAAACTCAATCGCGTAAAGGTCGCTGAAGACATGCTAGAACGAGTCAATTCCGACCCCACATTCATAAAACGCATTGTAATTGGTAATGAGATATGGGTATATGAGTTTGACATGCAAACCAGTCAAGAAGCTTCTGAATGGCGCCTTCCAACTGAATGGAGCCGAAACTGAAAAAACCACGTCAAAGTCAATCAAAAGTTAAAGGATGTTGACTGTTTTCTTTGATTATCGCGGTGTTGTGCACTCGGAATTCTTGCCAGAAGGTCAGACGGTAAATAAAGAATATTATCTGAGCGTTATGCGGCGTTTGAGAGAGCAAATTCGTCGAAAAAGGCCAGATTTGTAGAAATAAAACTCTTGGATTTTGCATCACGACAACGCACCATCTCACAAGTCTATCATTGCGAACGAATTTCCAAAATCTCAACAAACAGCATCAAACAACCACCATATTCACTTGATATGGCTCCAGCCGACTTCTTTCTCTTTGCAAAACTCAGTTTTCAGTCGCTAGAAGACATAAAAGAGAATTCGCGACGAGAACTTAAGTCGATTCCGGAAAATGCGTTTAAAAAATGTTTTGACAATTGGATTATTCGTTGGTACAAGTGTATTATTTCGAAAGGGGCCTACGATTATTCGTTGGTACAAGTGTATTATATCGAAAGGGGCCTACTTTGAAGGCGATACAATAAATTTGGATAAATAATAAACATGTTGTGTGTTACTGACTAATTCCCATTACTTTTTTGACAGAATGTATAAATTTTATAACAAAACTATTTTTTTTTTGCTTATAATTAAAAAGTTATATCAAATTGAAAATACATTTTTAAACCTAGTATCGATGACGCGCCGATTATCGATTACGTCAGTCACAATGTTTATTTCCCCTCAACATTACAGACCGCTGTGAGTGTTTTAAAACAACTCCAAAAAAAAAATGTTTTTAAATGTGCCACAAGATGTTAAACGTTCAAGGTGCTCGAACTTCCAATACTGAATTAAATTAGTAACCAGCAATATTTTTTTGCCCTAAACTACAATTTTGACAGTATATAGACAGATAAAAGCCGTTGACACTATTTACGTGTAAACACTTTGATGTCACAAACATGGCAGCCAATCGCGGTGCTTTCGTAGTCGCCTGATTTTATTTTAAATTTTATAAATGTTAATTCATTTAGAGTTAATTGCAAACAATTTTTTTAAAAGTTTTTTTGCATCGTTTATCAACATTATTTACGATAAAGCTTTAAAATAAAGTAAAAAAATCGATAATTATTTTTTATTCAAAAATCCAATTAACCGTTGCTTGCAATAACTCATCCAAGAAATTTTTCTCTCAAATCAATTTTTTCATTACCAAAGTGAGGTGTAGCACCATCGTGTAGGAACAACATATCCTCCAGATCAATATTATACAATTCAACCCACAAAAATCCAGTTATCTTCTCAAGATATCGACAACCATTCGCACTTACAGCTTTACCAGCAGCATTCTGAAAAAAATACAAGCCAATTATACCTCCTGTCCATAATACACAACAAACAGTGACTGGTTCAAGATGTAAATGTTTCTCATGAATCAATCGAGGATTTTCTTCATATCAAATAGAGCAATTTTGTTTATTAACATAGCCACCAATTTCAAAATGTGCTTCATCTTAATAGATGATTTTTTGAGAAAAATCATCTGTTTGTTCTTTTATCCCATTAACAAATGGACGACGTTTTGAATGATCCAGTGGTTTTAGTTCCTGTGTTATTTGAAACTTGAACTGACTGCCGTCAGAGTTAAATTCTTTCGTAAAATACGCCATGTTGACTGGGCTTATTGAAAAGTTCACTGAGCGACACCTATACAGCAGTAAAAGAATTATATAATCTACTATATTTTGAAGTGTCATACATATGAACATATGAGAAGTTTCAAATCGATCTGTCAATTCATTCGTACAAAACAGTAGCTTAGTAAACATATCAGTGTTATTTTTAACACGCTTTTATTAGCTTCATCTGTATCTATTAATGTAACGGAATCTTTGAACGTCCTTTTCACCTACTTCAAAACGTCAGATTAGATTGAAACTTTACACACTTATCAAGGACCGATGACGATACAATATTTTACTAAGTTCGTCCCAATATCCTAAACAGGATCGTCAGGATCAAGGATTTGCTTTCGGAGAGGGAGCCTGAGACATGGTTACAACACCCAAGCAAGGCAGTAGACGCGCAAATTACCCACAATAAATAATAGTTTAAAAAACTAAAAAAACACGCTTTAATGGTAAACTGAACTAAAAAGTAAATAATAATTTTTAGTATAAGAATAAAGTGATAAACGAGAAAATTAATGTGTAAAAAAGCGTGGGGTGCTTTGTAGCATATTTTCATGCTAACTCTACTTATAGAAACGGTACTGATGGAATATTTATAACTGACATTGAGCACCCCACGCTTTTTTCACAATGACACTCGTTCATCACTTTATTCTTATACTAAATATTATGTTTGACTTTTTATTCGGTTTACCATTAAGCGTGTTTTTCAGTTTTTTTTAACTATAATTTATTTAAAATGGAAAATATTGAAAATCGTGCAGTGATTAAATTCTGTAAAAAACGTTTAAAGGCAATGGAAATTCATACTGAAATGTTAAATATATTTAATAAATGGGAGTCTGCTCCTTCAAAAACAATGGGTTGTAAGTGGGCAGGTGAGTTTCAAAAGTGGTCGTACAAGCCTGGATGATGATGCTCGTTTCGGACGTCTAATAAGTGACTACTGAACAAATAATTAATTCTGTAGATGATATGGTTATCGAAGACAGATAATTGACTTTGAGTGAAATAATTAAGACTATGGACATCTCAACTGAACGGGTCTTTCATATTTTGAAAAATGAATTGAGTTGAGCAAACTATATGCAAGATGGGTGCCGCATTTGTTAAATTCTGATCAAAAACGACTTCGAGTAAAACTTTCTAACCAACATTTGGATATTTTTCGTAAAAATAAAATAGATTTTAAACGTTGTTTTGTAATTATGTATGAGACTTGGGTTAATCATTATAATCCTGAATTGCGACAGTAAACCGCAGAGTGGATTGAGCCCGGCTGTTCAGCTCCGAAGCAGCCAAAGTGGTCAAAGTGGTCATTAACCAAAATACCTATGGCATTAATTTTTTGAGATGCAAAATACATTTTGTTAATTGATTACTTTCAAACCGGTAAAACAATAACAGGAGAGTATTACTCAAACCTTTTGAATCAATTTGATGCAAACATTCATGAGAAAAGACCTAGTTTAGTAAAGAAAAAAATAATTTTTCATCAAGACAATGCACCGGTTCTCAGGGGTGTTCTTGCAGTAGCCAAATTGAAGGAGACCCACTACGAATTGTTGGAACATCCGTCATATTCAACAGACCTGCCCTCCTCTGACTTTCATCTGTTTCCAAACCACAAAAAAATTCCTACGTGGTAAGCGTTTTTCATCAAATGAAGAAGTTATAGTAGCCGTAGTTGAGTATTTTGAAGTACTTCCGGAAAATCACTTCAGAGATTGAATAAATGAATTGGAGAACCGCTAGAAAAAAATTATTGAGCTTAAGGGGGAGTATACGGAAGAATAAAGTCATTTTTTCAACTATACACTTGTTTTATCATTTCGGCTCTGCGAACTTTTCAATTAGCCTAGTAGATTCACCAAGTACAAATTGTTGTGAACGTCGACTAAGAGAAATTTCTGGGTCTTCAGCAGCACCTTCACATACCAAATCAATATGCTCTTGTGAACGACCTCCACGACTATATATTGGTCTTCTTATATCTTCCACCGAAACAGTTTCTTGAAATTTTTAAACCATTCGATTTATAGTGCTTTCAGATGGACAATTGTGCAAACCATAAATATCACGTAATTTTCTAAAAATATTTTTCACTGAACGCCCGTTTTCATAAAATAATTGAACAATTTATCGCATTTTTGTATTATGTATAACTCCATTTTTATAAATATCGTACATTACACTTCTGAAGTGAGACAACGCCATCTGTCTTTTATTCATGAATTTAAAAAACCGCTCAATTTGAAACACCGGTTATCACATCGACTTGAAATTCATAGAGAATTACCAGGAAAGAAGCTATTGTTCAGAAATACAATAATCTTGCTAAATATTCATCATTAATATTCAAAAAGTGCAAACAAAACAAAATTTGCCACTGAGTGAAATTTTAAGTGTCTTAAAATAATAAGGCATTAATACGATTCTGTTGGACTTGCTTATAAAAAAGAATTAATTTTTCAGATCATTAAAAATCTTATTTCGCACATGTTTAAATTCAAGATATTTATTTAATGTCTTATTTCGTTTTCCCATAGAAGTCGACCCAGCATGAAACTGTATCGTAAACATTTCCTAATGATGTGTTCATTATTTAACAACCACCTCGTTAAAAACTCAATTTAGGCCTGAACTTTTATTGCTCTGCCAATAATGAAGCATAAAATGAACACTTCTGGTATTATATGGGTCATTTTTAAATAATCAATACCACTAGTTACTAAATTAATGGGTTGGCTTCATAAATACATTTATTTAAAGGCCTTAAAACCGGAAAATGTTAATGCAGAAAAAATTCTCATATGAAGAACATTGTTGTTAATTACACAGGTCTACAAATTTAAACTTTTTTGAGGTATCATAGGTGGAATAGGTGTATTTAATATAAATATGTAAAATGTGTTAAATATATGCAAAGACATTACTGAAGATTATGTGAATAAAAATATATATTATATGAGATGGCACACAGCGACAAAAACTTTCACTTTTTCCTTTTGTGTGCTGTAGCATTATCTCTTGTTAAAAACGAGCAGTAGTTGCCTAACCTAGATGAGTTCTAACGTCCCTGGTATCTTGCTTCCATCATCCTTATGTCCTGGTGAAACCTTCCTCCTTGTTCGTCGCTTACCGCACCCAAATTTTTGCGAAAAAAAATCCAAATGGGAGTGTAAAAAATGGATTTTTAACACTCGACACCCTAGTATTTCATAGGTTTTCGAGAGTTCATTTATGAGGTTTTTATAGTTTTCTTCTTGCTTGTTACACAGAAATCCTTTCACTACACGTACAAAACACGTTCAAACTGCCAATTCATTTTCATTTAATTTTTCTTGAAAACGAAAGAATCACATAGAAACTTCCTCATTTGAAGTCCAATAAATATGCCTTTTTTTAATTTTGCCTCGCTTAATTGAGGAAATATTTCTTTTAGGTATTTGAAACCATTATCTTCTTTGTCCATGGCTTTGAAAAAGTTTTTCATTAGTCCAAGCTTAATATGGAGAGGTGGGAGAAGCACTTTTTTGAGATAACAAGGGGGCATGAATGATCCAGTGGTTTTAGTTCCTGTGTTATTTGAAGCTTATATACCGTCAGAGCTGAATTCTTTCGTAAAATACGCCATCTTACACTAGGTTTATTGAAAACTTCACTGAGCGACACCTATACAGAAGTAAAAGAATTATATCATCTACTATATTTTGAAGTATCATCCTACATATGAACATATGAAAAGTTTCAAGTCGATCGGTCAATTAATTCGTACAAAACAGCAGCTTAGTAAATGGTTTTGATAAACGGATTTGCTTTTGGAGAGGGAGCATGAGGCACGGTTACAACACCCAAGCGAGGCAGCAGACGCGCAAATTACCCACTCCAGACGGGTAGGTGTCCATGGCTTTGAAAAAATGTTTCATTAGTCCAAGCTTAATATGGAGAGGTGGGAGAAGCACTATTTTGGGTTAACAAGGGGGCATATATTATGCTTGAAGTACTTGATTTATAAGAAGTTCTATGAGGCCAGTCTTTCTTACTGTAATGTTCTTTTGTTTCCCTACTGTCCTACTGTCTTAGAATACTGTGAAAATACCCCCTCTACGATCTTGTGGTAATTCCTACATCGTCCAGTCCAAAGTCAGGTACAAATGATTTCAATGATTTCATGATATAAAGATACTTGAAAATGGGACGTGCTAGATCATTTCTGTGAAAAGGTGTTTTAATAACTACCTAAATGAAACGCAAAAAGAGCATTCTCATCAATGTTACAAAAATCACGTCGACCTGTGTTATCGCTCGGTTGTTGGGAAAGTAGTTTCTTACGAGTTTCAGTTTTTCTATTGGAACCTCCAGTGTAAAACGTAAACTCGAAGAGATTTACCTCAAGACACCAAATCACTTGTATAAACTTCTATTATTGTTTACACTTCTAACAAGTCTTAAATTACTAATATTATTATTCATATTCTTATTCATTTCTCTCATATCTAATGTTTTCTATATCTAATTTTTCTATCTAATTTTTATATCAGGTTAATATAGATCTGTGTAGTTTAAGTTAGATATTTGATCGCAATCAAGACAACTAATTTCATAAATCCCCGATTTTTCATGTTGTTCGATTTTATCTTTTGGATTACCCAGGGCTTTTCTTAATTGATTATATGGTTTGTGGGCTACCTTAATAAACACCTTATTGAAAATCTTGTCTCATCCTTGTGATAATTGGGCGATATTACTATGAATTTATTTTTGTTCTGTTCCCTTCGAACAGTTGAAGATTTTTTCAATAATTGACTAAAGTTATGTTTTCTAATTAATCTACAAGATTGTTAAGATAGATTAGATAACAAGTTCGAATTTCGTGAATTGATTAGAAACTACTTTTTGCGGGGAAAAACAATCGTGCAAGCCTATGAGACGTTGAAAAAGTATTATGGGAACTCTGCTCTTTTACATTTCATGGTTCATAAGAGGTTTAGTTTATATGTAGTCCAACTAGTACGAGTGACGCTTCGCGCTCATTACTGAAGTCACTGCTGAGGAAATGGTCAACAAAATCCATGATATGGTATTGGCCGATCGCAGAATGAAGGTTCGAGAAATTGTTGATATGATAAAGCACTCAAATGAACGCGTACGGAACATTCTACACTAACATTTGGGAATGAAAATGCTATCAACGCAATGGGTGCCACATTTGCTCACTGAGGACCAAAAACGAAATCGAGTGACCATATCACAACGGATTTCTGTTCAAATCATTCTGTTCACTTCAAATTCATTACTAAACGCCAGAAATGAAGGAATAGACAAAACAGCGTGTTTTACCACACGGCAAATGTGTCGCGAATATGGCGAAGACGCCTTTTCAAACTGTTTTCTAGGATTCACAAAGCATTTTCTTCATCGGCTAACTCGAAAAGGGAAATGAGATTACAGAAGAGTATTATGCTGTATTATTGGTCAAATTTCTCCAAGACTTAACATAAAGAACACTCAGTCGATGAAGAAAAAAATGCCTTTTCTCCACGACAATGCAGGCGAGTGCATTCACCACCGTTGCAACAACAAAATTGCTCAATTTACACTACGAATTAATGCCACATCCATCGTGGTCTCCGAACTTGACTCCCTTCGACTTCTTTCTCTTTTCAAACATAAAGAAATCGCTGGCTGAAAAGAAATTAAAAAGGACTATTTTGAACAGAGGACCATTTTGCTCAGAGCAATATTTTGAATGGAGGTCTATTTTGCAAAGTTCGATTAGTTGAACTTTTTGGAAATCTTAACAAAGCAGGAAAATCGTTGGACGAGCTGTATTAAGCTAAACGAAGGTTCATACGCATTCATACGCATCCAAACTACTATTATTATTTATACTTCTAATAAATCTTAAATTGCTAATATTACAACACAATATTTGTCATTTCTCGAATATGTAATGTTTCTCTGTCTAATTTTTATATCTGGTTAATATAGATCGTTTAGTTAATTTAAGTTAGATCTTTGATCACAATCATTTCAACAACAATCATTGACAACTTATTTCATAAATCCCCGATTTTTTGCGTTGTTCTACTTTATCTTTTGGATTATCCAGGACTTCTCTTAATTGATTACATATTTTGTGGGCTACCTTAATAGCCACTTTATACAAAATCTTGTCTCACCCTCGTGATAATTGGATATCAAACGGTATTATCATAAATTTATTTTTGTTCTGTTCCCTTCGAACAGTAGAATATTATTTCAATAATTACCTAAACTTATGTTTTCTAATGAATCTATCTAAAAGATTATTATTATTATTACACTTCGGACACGTCCCTAATTCTTTATTATATTTTTCTGTGTTTAATGGAAAATCTAATATACTACAAAATTTAGACTAGCCATCTTATTATGGAAGCTATGATTGAGTTGAGTTTTATTACTAAAATATCCAAAAATGGTATATGTCTAATCAAAACTTCATAAACTAGAAAAATCAGTGAGAGCTATAGAACCATCAATGATTATCCAACATACAATATGACTATAATGGTTATAATATCGATATTAATATTTTAAGATTTGTTAAAATTGTAATGGATGCGTATAAAAGCATTTAAATAGAAATATGTAAGAAAACCATGTACCAGGATAAAGGTTCTACTCCTTTCAGTAAACTTTTAGAATCAGTCAACTTGCAATACTTAGTTAACGTCGGTACGATTATCATATAAACAGAACATAATGTATTTTTAGAATTAGATTGAATCATCTCCTACTGATTCGAATATGGTTAACGAAACGCGCGTCGAGAAATTTAAGAAAGTTATTCGATGTGTAGAAGTAAAATAAGGTCTTTTTTGTAGTAAGAAGAAAAATACTATAAATATCAATAAAACATATTTTTTCTATATTCTACATACCTTTATCTACTTTTCTACATAATATCCATTTTTGTTCAACCATTTCTCATGCGGCTCAACAAGTTTTTCAATTCCGACGTCAAAAAAAATCTGCCGTCTGTGAAGAAGCCCATTCCATGACTCCAGTTTTAACTTCTTCGTCGTCGTTGAATCGTTGACCACCGAGGAACTCCTTTAAGTACCGAAACAAGATAAAATCACTGGGTGCAAGGTCTGGACTGTAAGGTGCATGATCCAGTTCTTCCCATCCAAAAGACCTGATTAGACCTTGTGTTTGTGCAGAAACACGTGGAAAACGTGTGAACACCATTGACATGGAAATGGACAATGGAAACACCATTAACATGGAGTAATGTCACACCGGAAGACAGTAGGCCACACCGCTTGTTTTCTATGGCACGCCGGAGTTTTCTCCAGCTTTCTCAAAATCCACTAACAACATCCCTTTCCTGTCCCAAAAGGCAGTTGCCATGATCTTTCGTGCGGAGATTGTCACAAAGGACTGTTTTACACAGAGGACTATTTTGCAAAGAGGACTATTATGCACAGAGGATTATTTAGCACAGAAGACTAATTTGCACAGAGGACTATATTGCACAGCAAAAAAAAATTAAACAAAAATACCTTTTTAAACTTTTCACTCTACCCTCCTAGACATACAGGGTGTAAGGAAAAGTATTTTCGTAAATTTTTCCAACCATTATTTACATCATTTAACAGAAAAGAGTTCTTTACAACAAGGATCAAAAGCCTAAGGCTTCCAGAGAACATATCACCAATCGAAAAGCTATGATAAGAATTATCATTTTAAGCAAATATGTGAAAAGCATATTTGGAAAATATTAATTGGTTATTATTTACTAAACAAACTACAAATAAACTAAAGAACATTGATAAAACAGTTATTTAAAAATTAAGAAGTTATATAAGAATGTGTCTCTTCGTGCATCATGATTTTTCCTTGCGTCCTTGCATGCCTCTCGTTCAATACCGCATGGGTCTAACCTTTCAACAGATACATGCGTCTTAAGAACCAAATGTTGAACAAGCGAGAGTATACCTATTGACTGGTGTGTTCAGTATGTTGTGTGAATTCACCATGGAAGAATACTCGATTCAACAGCGCGTAGAAATCGAAAGTTGGAAGGTGACCCCCACTTTTAGAAAAAAAAAAAAATCCGACAAAACAGGCTTACGGCTAAATGGGTTTAAAAACAAACACAACTGCAGGATGAAAATCCTCAAGTAATTGTTTTGATTAATTATGCCGATTCAAGTGATTCAGGAGCTAGAACCTGTACAAAACTAAAACCGTTGCACGTCATCGATGACGCTATTAAAGAACAGCAGAAATACCACTACAAAAATTAAATAATAAAATAATCAAATGGAATGTAGTCAATAAACTTCAAATTTAGCGGCTGTGTTCGGTTGGCAGCATATGCGATCGGGTTTATATGCAGCATATGCGTCTGGTTTAAAATGTGTCTTGTATTGTCTATTGACACGTTTGGAGGATATCCCATTTGTATCTAAACGTCTACTTTTATTTTTACCTTGCAATCGAAAACAGTTTCTTTAAGAACTTTAAGTCGCGCCTGTAAATTGCCAAATCATTTAAATAGTCGTTGTCAAGAGTTCGTGGCATCTCTGATACACTATTTTGAACAAGAACCAGACAATAATGGTCCATTGTTACTCTTGGCGGCTGTTAGAGAGAGCTTTGTTAAATGAATTGCTAATACTTGGATATGTTTAGTTTGTCATATTTTTGTGTGTTGCAGTAGCCTTAAGGTTGACTATGTCCACTGTTAGTACTATTTCACAAAAAGTGAAAAACAATTAAGTTTAAAAATTGCCTAGAAAACGTAATTTTACTAAAAGTCTTGCCAATACTGAAGCTTTGGATACAAGTTCTATTCGTGACACCATTTATATCACGGGCGTAGCGCCAGGGGGGGGGGGGGTGGCATAATATTATACCGAAAAATAAGAGGAGTGAAGAGAGTTAAATTATTACATTTGAATTGATTATATATCCGAACTAGTGGACGTTGCGCACAGTAACGCCATCTCTTGTCGAGTAGTATATTTTTGTTGTTTTATTTACTTCAAACTAAACCCCCCCCCCCCCCCCCCCGAAACTAAATCCTGGCTACGCCCGTGATTTATATCATGTATGAACACAGTAAGTATTTGTAACCTAAGAATTGCAGAAAAGACTGTTCTTAAACCCATCGTCACCACTCACACTTTAATTTTAATTTTCAGGGCAGCATGTAACTTTGAATTCCTTACATGAGCAATTAAAACATAAACAACTGTTTGACGGATTCTGTACGTCATTGTGCAACATATTGAAAGAAATAGTTTTTAAATGGAAAAAAGATCATCCAAGATGAGGCCTTATGGAACTTCTCAATGTTCCCTAAAATGATATTGAGATATATATGCCATTCAAGATTGGTTAACTAATAATATTATAGCTTTTTTAATCAAAATGCTTAAAACTGAGCTATTAAGAATTGTAGCAAAGTATGTATCACAACCAAATGTATTATTTTGATATATTTCCTAAGTGAATGTTTTTTAGAAATAAACAAGCACGGAAATATTTAGTAAACAACTTAGCAGAACAATATGGGCAGAAAGTTTTAAGTATTTCACCATACCACTGCATTTCCAATCCAATTGGACTTATATGGAGAATTGTCAAAAAGTACTATAATAAACACATGGATAGATTTTATAAACAACTGTATAAACACACAGCAAGACTGTATAAACATGTGGCGTGAGGCACTTCACAATGTTACTCCTGAGATATGAAATAATACGATTAAGCATACTGAAAAGGAAATAATGAAATAGTATGACAGAGAGCTTATACTGGATGGAAAAGAAGTTCTTCCCTTAATTATAAATACTGCAGGTGATGGCAGTGATTTCACCCAGTACATTTCAGACTCCGATTAATGAAAATAAGTACATGCAGATATTTCATAGTTTTTTTGTTTAGTATTTATATAATATATATTAATAAATGTTATTGATAATTATATAATCTTTTTATTTTAACAACCATTCAGATATTAAAAAATGTTGTCGATGATTTCTGAACGAAACATTTTACATATGCTGAATCTATCTAGAGATATTAAATCAACCACACTTTTTATATAATTTCGTTACTAACTTTGTAATTTGCATTTAATTTGGAGATATTTTTTTAATTGTTATTAAAGTAAAATTGTAAAAATGATTCCCTAAAGTAAGTTTATGATGTTTAATCGCACTCTGGCAACAGCGCAGCCGAAATTTTGATCACGTGCTTAATGACGTGCAACGGTTATAATTTTGTAAAAGCTATACTTCCTCATCCTCAGAGAATAACTATTTGGTGCGGTTTCTGAGCTAAAGAAATGATTTGGCCTTATTTGTTTCAAGATGATGATGGAAATGATGTTACTGTTAATGGTGAACGCTATAGGAATATGCTAATCTTTGGCCTAATCTGATAAATATGAGCATAAACAATGTTTTCTTTAACAAGACGGTGCTACTTGTAACACATCTCATCAGATAATCGATTAATTGCAAGAAAAATTTCCTAGATGTGTTATAGTGCGAAATGGTAATCTCAACTGGCTACAAAGACCATGCGATCTAATGCCCTCTGATTATTTTTGTGGGGTTATATTAAATATCTGGCTTACAGATATAACTCCGGAATAATTCTTGGCCTTAAATGAAACGTTCAGGCCACCATTGGAAATATACCACCCGATATGTGTGAAAAAGTAATCGAAGAAACGCAAACGAAGCCTTAGCGAACATTTAAATGACACAATCTTCAAAACATAATGCCATTATGTGTTCTTCAAGAGAAAGTAAAAATTATCGGATTATCGCTTGTATTTATCATTGTGCCTCATTTTAAAGTTCGAACACTCTTATTGACAACCCTTTAACACATATCTGTAAAATTATTTTTCCAATTAATAGTTTAATGCTCAGTATATCTATATTTATTTTTTAGTACTATATTCACATTTTTATACTGTAGCGTATGTTCAACTTAAAAAGAATAAAGACCTGCCTAAATCTACTAAAAGTCAACTATCGAACGACAGTGGGTGGGTCGAGCTTCTCGGTTTCACGTGCGGGTTAATTACAAACGTCGGCGCTTTCTTTGAGATACTGACACCGAAGGCCACGTTCTTTGATTTTTCAACCTTATTGTACATTGCCACAACTCAGTCTTAGACTCGGAATCAATTAGAATTAACATCTGTAATTTTCTCTGGGTGTATCAAAGTAAAAAAATACATTTTTTAATAAATGTTGAAAGTATTATTTATTTAATGTCTGAATGATTGTGGCGTGTTCATATATTTTTTCTCCTTTATTTGGGTTTTTCGCCACTGTTTAAAACTTAAAAAATATCAAAAATACCTGTTCTTATTTAAAGAAAGAATCACTGGGTAAAAACAAATAACCAAACGGAGACAAATTTCTCCGTGATTCTTTTTTTAAATAAATTTGCCTAACGAACAAAATTTTAAAGATAAAAAAATGTTATAAAAAAATGTACAAACTTTTAACGTTAACGTTTCGGAGGGTAATCTCCACCCGTTTTCAAAACTAAACTAAAAAATAAATTATATTAATTTGTAATATATAAATTAACGAGTGAAAGTAAAGTAAAGGTTTGGGGTTAGAGGCGCATCAGCAACTGAGAAGGCTATTTAGCGACTGGACCTACAGCTTAACGTGGGTTCCGAACCACGGTCATCAGCTACCGAAAACCCCGGTCAGCACCCCCCTCGGGCTATCAACCCTTGGTTTTGTGCTTAACCGAAAGTATCTCGAGAAGCTTACCGACTGGCGAGTGACCAACGTAGAAAACCTCTCAGAAGGCATCCGGCCTTACCCAGCCTCCAACTGGCGTGACTGAGGGGTGATTCCTTGTCAGATTTTACACTCTTACCTAGAAACATTCACAAGAATTTTAGAAGTAGTAGTAGGGGATTCGAACCCGGTCCACATTAACTGCCGTAACGTAAGGCTAACGCCTTAGACACCACAGCTAATGTGGTTCCAACGAGTGAAAGTAAATATATTTTTTTGTATATGTCAATTGTAGTTGTCAATGTAAGTATCGTTGACATATACAAAAAAATATATTTACTTTCACTCGTTACTTTATATATTACAAATTAATATAATTTATTTTTTAGTTTAGTTTTGAAAACGGGTGGAGATTACCCTCCGAAACGTTAACGTTAAAAGTTTGTACATTTTTTTATAACATTTTTATATCTTTAAAATTTTGTTCGTTAGGCAAATTTATTACAAAA
The DNA here is from genome assembly GCA_031761425.1 of Cosmopolites sordidus. NCBI lineage: Eukaryota > Metazoa > Arthropoda > Insecta > Coleoptera > Curculionidae > Cosmopolites > Cosmopolites sordidus. The sequence goes on along the minus strand of JARFXV010000401.1, from coordinate 393,030 downwards.
AAGAATCACTGAGAAATTTGTCTCCGTTTGGTTTTTTGTTTTTACCCAGTGATTCTTTCTTTAAATAAGCACAAGTATTTTTGATATTTTTTGAGTTTTAGACAGTGGCAAAAAACCCAACTAAAGGAGAAAAAAAAAGTATAATTTATTATTTACATAGATATTAATTATACATACATGTAATATATATTATTAAATAGATGTAAGCAATAATATAAAAAATGTATGAAATAATAAAGACAAAATAAAATATATGAAATTTTAGAAAAAAAAATTTAAACCAATACAAGAACTTCGCAAATAAAAATTAGAACTATTACACAGACCTACAAGGGTTTTTTTTTTGGTGCCTAGGATTTTAGAACTGATTTTAGCTATATCTAAATAGCGCTAAATCTAAATATGGGGCGCTAAATCTAAATATGAAATCAGGTTTGTTCCATCTGCTCTATTTTTTTAGATACATCCATTTGTATGTTAATATTTTTTTTAATTCAATACACTCAAGTATGGGTGTTCTAAAAATATTATACAAGGACTGGTTCATGTATATTTGCTCTATTATCAGTATGCTATTCAGTTAGTTCCAAGAAATCCACTAGATGGCATAGGCATTGCCTTTCCGGTAACTGAAGTGAACATCATTGTTTGAACTAGAGTTGAGATTAGTTTGTGAGTTCTCGCTCGTGCCGATAGATCGAAGTTGGCCTCCCGTGATATTTGTTTTTAGGAAAGAGTTATTATAAAGTTAACTTAAAACGCACTGTTGTGGCGGCTTAGAGTCTACAATAACTAGCTCTGACTACCACACCATAACACATAGCAAGCACCAAGCCAAGTAGAGGCAAACCTTAGTTTTTAGCGACATTTCCGGCAGTGGGAAGATGAAGACATGGGTCTCAACATATTTATAGGTGTTTCAAACTACGTCATTGTAAAATTACATCTTAATTGTAAATAAAGATGAGTGTCGAGTACTTCAGTGTTTCCTTCGGACAAAAGTATAGCTGTTAAGTGAGAAACCAGCACAGCACTGACAAACCCTGCCAAACCAAGCTACCACGCCCACCTCATAACCTATACTGTGTTATAGATTATTGTATTTATGTTGTTGAATAAAAATGAATAAAACAAAATGAGTTCAAACAAAAGTTGTGTAAATGATCCTAATGTGTTTTGCTACATATGTGGAGTATACTTATTAAAAGACAACAGAAAAACTGTTAGTAACTTTGTAAAGAAAGCTTATCTTGCATACTTTGGTGTTAGGCTTGGTAATCAGAATAAAACCTGGTGGCATCTGATCTGTAAAACTTGTACATAACATTTACGACGATTTGGAGAGAACCCAAAAAACACTTCGATGACTGTTATTTCTGCCTAGTAAATATTACTGGAATCAACCGATCAACCGTAGCAAGTGGACTTATTTTGATTTAGTCTCTGCAAGACGCCCGGTTCCTCACTCAGAAGAAGTGCCGATACCAACGTTTCATCATCTACCTGAGCTCTGTGAGGACGAGTATTGTCCCTCTGATCATCCTTCTGATATTAATGAAGGTGACAGTGATTATGAAGAAATAGCTCCTCAACGTTTCAACCTGAATGAGTTAAATGACCAGTCACCAGAGATCTCAACCTGTCAAAAAAAGCTTCTGAATTACTTCAAATATTATAATACTTCTTCTGAATACTATCTTTGGATATATAATATCTGTATTTGTAATATAATAATATAATAATAAAAATTCCGTGTTTAGTTTTTTTATTTAATCTATGGATTTAACTTAAAATAGTGTAAAGTATATTTCACTAAAATATTATATCTTAGAAATTTAAACTCCTAGACAAAAATGAATGGCACATTTGAATTCAGGGTATCAAATTCGTATGAAATCAGCTCCAAATACCCCGGCACCAAAACAACTGTTGGCCTATGTTATTAGTTATTGAAATATGAAGGAAAATTCAAGGGTGAAATTGAATTGGAGGAGGAAAAGAAAGGCAGAAATAGAGAATCCAAAATAACGTTTTAAAAGTTATTATCACAGGAATACAGAAAACAGAAAGTTATTATCACATCACAGTTAATAGTTAGTATTAGGATTAGTATAACAGAAAAAATTCTTAAAGTGGAAAAAAATTGAAGGAAACTACAAGTATAATTGTAGTACAAACGAAGATGAGAAATCATCAGAAAATTAAAGAATTTTGTGAAAAGTTAAACGAAAGGACCGAAAATACTAAAGACAAATTATTAATGACAAGCGATTTTAATGGGTGAGATGGTAAGAGAGATAAACAAAGTATTGATGTATTAGGAATGCACGAAGAGAATCAAAGAAATAACAATAGAACAAGAATAATACTCTACTACTCTAAATACTAAGAATTTTTTGAGAAAAATCATCTGTTTGTTCTTTGATCCAATTAACAAATCTACGATATTTTGAGTGATCCAGTGGCTTTAATTACTATGTTATTTGAATATTATATGTCATCAGCGATAAATCATTTAAGTCCAAATTGTTGCGAACGTCGACTAATAGAAATTTCTGAGTCTAGCAACATTTCTTGAATTTTTAAGCAATTAAATTGATAATGCTTTCAGATGGACGTTTGTGCAAACCGTAAATATCACGTAATTTTCTAAAAACAATTTCACTGAACCCCCATTTTCATAAAATAATTCAACAATTTTATCGCGTTGTTGTATTATGTTCGTACATGATACATTTTTATAAGTGTCATACATTATACTTTCGAAATGAGACTAGACCTAGACAAATTCATAACGCATCTGTGTTTAATTCAAAAATTTAAAAAAAAACCGCAAAATTTGAAAGACCCGTTAGTTGGAAAAGAAAATATTGGGAATAATAAACAAACAATAAAGAAACATACACAAGCATACAACTTAAATGATAAGGAAACATCTAAAAAGTTTAAAGAATTTACTAAAACAGAACTGGGGAAATAGCTATTTAAGTTTATAATATTCAAAATAGCAACAGAGGTATGTCTTCAAACAAAGATTGAAAGCTTATCCAAAAGTACAACAAAACTCCAAAGTAGGACAAGTAAAAGGTAAAAAGGACAAAAGTTATGGTGAGCACAGCGAAAAAAAAAGAAGCTTGGACTGAATTCGGTATGAAGACGGACAAAGATAGTAAAATAGAAATAGCCATTAAAAACTTTTATTTAAAGTTTAAAAACACTAAAAAAGGGACGGTAAACATTACAAGCCAAGTAAAATTTCAGAAAGGAGTCTCCCTAAGACAAGGAAACGAAATCATGGAGAGGTGGAAAGGACACTTTGATGGATTATTAAATGTGGAAAATGTTGGAAACCAAGAGAAAAACTATGAGAAAGAAGGAAGATATGAATAAGAAATAACGAAATGGGAACTGACAACGAAATGATGTAAATGGAAGAAGTTAAAGAGCAGTACGATTGTTAAAATGAGATAAAAATACGATAACATTACAACCAAAATGTTGAGAAAAATAAGGATTTACGTTAATCGAACTATAAAAAAATGCGCCCAGGAAACAGTACGAAAAAACTGGACAAAAAATTAGGGAAGGAATTAAATAAACATAAATGATTCTAATGACAGTAACCCTAACGGCAAATGTAATATATCCTAAAATAATGTTTGTTATTTTAATTGTTTTGATCATGCGGGGCAATGGCGAACAGACCATGTCGAGTAATCTCGAACGTTCGGCTCTCTTTCGTTAGTCCGTCGTTTCATTCATTTGTTTCTTATAATTGTTTTACATGTCTCGAAATTACATCAGAAAAACGGAAACAAAGTATAAAGTAGAAGATCTCCAAGTAGCAATTGTGGATGTCAATACCAAAAAAAAGTATTGGCAAAGCAGCAGAGGCTTATTCAGTGCCAAAAACTACAATTTTTAACAATTTGAAAAGGACTGTTACAAAACAACCCAGAACTGGTAGAAAACCATTATTTTCAGACGCTTAAGAATTAGAACTCGAGGACTATATTATAAAATACAGCAAACTATTTTATGGATTATCGATAAAAAAAATCGCCAAATAGCTTTCCAATTTGCAAAGCGGAATAACCTTCTTTATAATTTCGACCGAGTAAAACAGCTAGCCGGAAAAGACTGGTTTTATAATTTTATGAAAAGGCATTCCAGATTATCTTTGAGGATACCTGAGGGAAATTCGTTGAATCGTATCAATGATTTTAATGAAGCCGACCTTAAAATATTCTATGATAATTTGAAGGACATACAACATAAATATCATATTCGACCTGATACAATATTTAACGTTGATGGGACAGATATATCAACTGTTCAAAGAAATTCGAAAATATTAACAGCAAAAGGTAAAAAAATGGACAAGCCAACAAGTGCCGAAAAAGGGTCTACAACTACAGTTAATTGTGCATTTAGAGCTACTGGCCAGTACACTATATTCCTCCATATTTTATATTTAAGAGAAAGTGGATGAACGCTCTGTTACTAAAATACAGTAACCGGATGGATAACTAAAAGCTTATTTATTGACTGGCTATACAACTTCATTTCTTTTACAAAGCCTTCAAAAGAAAATCCAATACTGCTAATTTTATACAATCATGAAAGTCACACTCTGCAGAAACTATGAAATCATTGTGTTGACCTTACTACCACATACCTCACATAGACTCCAGCCTTTAGATTTGACATTTTTTGGGCCTCTCAGGAGTGCATACAATCAAGAATGTAAGAATATATGTCAGATCGATTTGGAAAACCCGTCACACAATACGAGATAGTTGAATTGGTGCAGTAACCTTGAAAAGGTATTTTTATGGCATTAGAACTGCAGAAATATATTCCTTGCGCCATTACATTCCTTGCACATTACAGGCAACAAGAAATCAAACACAAAACAGTGAGACCGATGTCTAACCTCCAAATAATCAAGTATCCTACGTCAACACTGTCGAAGTGGTAATTTTTGACTAGCAAGCTCACGATGCTCACAATTCTTTTTTTACAAGATTGTATCGAACAAGCTGTTCAAAGCAAAAATTTCTGATATATCTGTAGCTGCACAAGTTTGCTATGTTCAAGCTTTCGATGCCCAAGCTTCTGATACAGGTGCTGTCCATTTCCAATCAAGTGACACACAACCGCTTAATACTTCTGCTTCTCCTTCCATGATACAAAATTCAGGTTCAGCAATAAATACTCTTGGTTCAGCAATAAATACTCACGCTGTCAGCTTCTCTATCCGAAATCGTTGAATTGCCTATTAGTTCTCCCAAAACATCTAAACCCAACATTAGAAAGAAAAAAAATCGATTATTTTAAAAAGCACACCTGTAAAAGACGAACTAGAAGAAAAGGAAAATAAGAAACGAGCAAAAGAACGAGAAACCAAAAGAAAAGCTGAAAAAGTACCAAGGAAACAAACTAAAATGAAAGGACTGAAACGTGATGGTGGGAAATACAAAAACAATGTAACTAGAAAAATAATGAAATATTTCATGAATATTAAAGACTAAAGATTCTGGCCAAGAAAAGAAAAAAGAAAAGCACAGAAATGATTAAAAAGGAATAAAACAATTTTTTACTTTGTTATCTACCACTTTTATTTTTAAATAAAATTTGTTCACTCGGTGAGGTTAACTCAACAATGTTTAAAGAAGAAAGTGTATCCACTTTTGCGAAGAAAGCCCTGGATTCTTGCAAAACCACCTGGCTACAAGAACAAACAAGAAAACGGTTCAGTATTAGAGAAAACTTACTCCTACATATTAAGATACTGCACTCTGAATTATCACATAAACTCCATCCAATTGAATTTGATATTCTAGATTTGAAATTATACATAAAACATATATTAGACAATCACATAAGCTATTAAATTTATCTAAATTACAGTTAAATGACAAACAACCAGAATCTTACCCAAATATAACTTCTATAAAAGATCCATTAACTTATCAAATACGGTTTTCACGAATAAAGAGATTAATTTGATTGAAAATGGCCCGAACTATAACCCAATTATTAAACAAAGTAAAGTTTTGGAAAATATAATATCTGAAGTAGAACTATACCTTGAAAATATTCCTAATTCTAATTTTACAAAAGAAAAAATTCAAAGGACTCTAAAAATGAATCGAGAATACCACAACAAAAATGAAGGCCATATTATCAAAGCCATTAATTCTAAAATCAAAAATAATAATTTAATTACGACTAAAGCAGATAAAGGGAATTCAATTGTTATTCTAGAAAAATAAACTTACGAAACAAAAATTAAAAACTTTCTAGATAATGAAGACCTCAAAATAAAAAATGACCCTACCACAACAATTCAAAATAAGTTAAAATCAACAATAAAAAATATAAACACCATTTTGTCAAACGAAGATAAATATAAAATAGTTAATATGAATCCTGCTCGTCCAAAACTGTACGGTTTAATTAAAATTCATAAAGAAAACTTTCCAATAAGACCGGTAGTCTTATACACAAATAGCCCTTTAAGAAACCTAACTTTTTACTTAAATAAAATCTTCAAGAACATAACGAATTTCTCGCCAAAACAGTCAATAAAAAACTCGGTAGACTTTACAAAAAAGCTTAGCAAACTATTTATACCAAAAAACGGATTTCTAGCATCCTTTGACGTTAGCAACATGTTCCCGAATATTCCGAACAAAGATTGTCTACTCTTAATAGATAATTTACTCATAAAAAATACCACCAATCCAATTATTAAACAAGATATTTTAGAACTCTTTAACTTATGCATTAATGAAAATTACTTTCAATTTAATAACGTTTTTTACAAACAAAAAGATGGTCTAGTAATGGGTTCCCCACTAAGCCCTTTATTATCAGAACTGTTTATGTCAAACTTCATAAACATAACATAATTTAATAAACATAACATAATTTTTTAAAAACGGATAAAGCAAAAAATATATCGTTTTGGTTTAGATATGTAGACGACATATTGGTTAATTATACTGGAAATGACAGACAAATAGAAGGAACATTAAAGCATTTAAATAGTATCCATCCAAAAAAAAAAATTACACTAGAAAAAGAACAAAATCAAACCATAAATTTTCTGGACCTTTTAATATCCAAACAAAATAATAAACTAGAATTTAATATCTATAGAAAACCCACATACTCACATATAACAATTACAAAACAATCAATCAATGACCACTATCTGAAAATAATAGAAAAATAGAACTGTAAAAAATAAAACTAATAGCACAAAATAACGGTTTCGAAGAAAAAGAATTACAATTACAATTACAATTACTAATTCATCAAGTATATCCAAAAGTAAAACGAACAAATGATAAAAAGTACTATAAAATTTCATATTTCGGTCCAATTTCAGAATAAATAGCTCGCTCTTTGAGGAAACATAATTTGCAAAATTAACCCCAATAAAAGTATAAAATTAGGTACATAGAATAGATATACAGCTATAAAACCATAGTTTTAAAGTAGTGTTTGAGAATGTAAAGTCGTTTTACGAAACTATAGTCACACAAATTTTGTTTAAAAAAAAGTGATAGATAACAAAGTAAAAAATTGTTTTATTCCTTTTTAAAAAATGAACTATCACAAAATAACGGACAAATCAATCAATAATTTGAAAGAAACAAAAATGATGACTACTATTGTGTTTTTTGCGATAAAAAATATAAAAGCCCCCCAGTTGAAGACTGGATTATGTGCTTCGTATGTGAAAATTGGGCTCCTAAGAAATGTACAGATGGACAATCAACATCGGCGGGTAATAAATGTAATCTCTGTCATAATTAAGACTGATTATATGTTATAGATGATAGAGAACACTAAGGGTTTTGTTTTTTCTCCTTAATGTTACATTTTATTAAAAAATTCTAAATGTTGATTTCTGCTATAGTTAGATGGATCTCCCCTACATCATTCATTAAAAAAGATAGTAACACGGAGTGTAATAACTACAGTCTTCTTCTAATCCCGTAAGCCACGTAACCTATAATTCTGGACACACGACAGTTGGTAATGATTATCAGAAAATTACTAATTTTCTTGAACTGCGACATATGTTTATTAGATTTTTTCAGTTTTTAAAAGTAAGTATCTTTGAATTATATACACCGATTAGCACTAATAACAAAAATATACATTTAACCAATCCTACCTTTGAATATAAAACTACAGGAAGAAGCATATGGTTCGGTAAGTGGGACAAGAATGGTAGCTGCATATGGTCGGCTACTGTTTCCGGTTTGGCAGTGGCGTAGAGCAGTGCGAATAAAAACAAGAAACTGATAAAAGTTTATAGTTGTTTTAGACAATAAATGATTGTATAATTATCGTTACTGTATTAAATTAATGAAGACTTACTAGATATGGCGGAGAATTGTAAAAATTTAAATTAATTAAAAAAAGTCTATTTTTTCAAAGAGTAAAGTGTCTTATGTGGCCAATATGACAAAAAGTTATTAAAAAATTGGAATCTCCTGTCATAAAATCAGATCAATTCCAAAAATTGGTTAGGTAATCTGTTACATCTCGCACCGAGTTAATGTACCTATTTAAATTAGGTATATATATACGAGGTGTTCCATTAAGGATGGATCGCGGCCGTATCTTGAAAACTACTTATCCCACAGCTTTGAGGAAAAAAAATTGTACTAAAAATGATCATGAGAAATTCACCAAAAATATTTTTAAGCTTCTAAAACGACCGCAAGAGGGCGTGACGAGCAAAACATTTTTAAAAATAATTTTTTTGTGTATTTTCAAGTGTTAACCGAGTAAGACAAATTCTCAGTTATAATTAGCAAACTGTCTCCTACAACTGTGTTTTATGACATTTTGTCGTAATTTCACGAATAGAGGGGTGGGGGGATTTTACCTATTGAGATAAAAAATCGTCTAATGTCCGTTTGCCTTAACCGATTTTCCTCAATTTGGATTCATTTAAAAGGCAATTGCTGGGACAATCAGATAATCTGGGAGATAAATTATTTAGTTTATAAATGAAACCGCGAGGTGGCGTTACATTCAACAATAGTTTTTTTGAAGTTTTGTTCAGTTTTTTCAAGTGGAATGGTACAGCTTTTACTACATGGCAAGAAAGGTAGTTTAAAGAGGAATCATCCAGTGAAAACCCGAAATCGATATCTCTGACATGTCAACAGATATTTCGATTTTTCTGAAAAAATCAGTTATTATTTCACTACTACCTGCATTAAGTTAAAAAAATATTAACCTAATGTTTGCCTTCATTCACACTTTACCCAGGCTTAGGACTGGTCCAAATTCTTCGTGCCATATTAATTTGGAGCGTGTTTAAAGGCCAACGGGCCAACAACGAAGATAATAATAATAACAACAGTCAAATAAAATTAACAGCACAACAGTCTAATAATTAACAGAAACTGAACTTTAACGCCTTTCTAAATGTTCAAAATGCCTTCCATCCTTAGAAATGCAAAGATTTATTTTTCGACGAGTACTAAAAACGACAGCTTCAATTTCCGCTCTTGAAATGCTGGTTATTGAATTTTGAATTATTTCAATCATGTTTTCTCGTGTGGTAGGACGAGTTTGAAAAACAAGGAAGAATACGGCCGCGATCCATCCTTAATGGGACACCTGGTATATATATATATATATATATATATATATATATATATATATATATATATATATATATATATATATATCATCATCATCAATTCGTATCAATCCACTGCAGGATGAAGGCCTCTTCAGCATGCTTCCAACTCTCGCGGTCTTGAGCTCTCCTCTGCCATTCGGATCCAATATGTTTAATAATGTCATCAGTCCATCGTGTTTCGGTCTTCTTCGTGGACGTTTGCGATCAAGCGGTATCCAGTCCAGGGCCGCCCTGGTCCATCTTTCATCCGATCGTCTCGCTACATGGGTCTGTCCACTTCCATTTCAATTGCTTTATTCTTCCAATGATGTCACTCACTTTCGTTTGTTCTCTCATCTTTCCATTCCCTTCTGTGCTACTCGAAGTTTTTGAACTCACTGTGATGTGAGTGTCCACGTCTCACTTCCGTATGTTATAACCAGCAGGACCCACTAATCAAAGACTTTTCTTTTCAGGCAAAGTGGTAGCTTACTCTTATACACTATGTTGAGCCTGCAAATGCCTGCCAGCCACATTTAACGAGTTGTTCCACCCCCGGACGGTATCCCCTTCCATTAAAACCCTCTGCTTAAGATATATATAGTGATCCACAACTTCCAAATCCATTCCTAAAATAGAAATCATTTTGTCCTCAACAAATTTATTGAACATAACGTGACTCTTCTGGTTTATTTTTAAGCGAAATGGTTCCCCAGCCCTTTGCAGCTCTTGTACGTGTCTTTGCAGCTTCTCTGGGCCTTGTGAAAGAAGAACGATATCATCTGCGAATCTAAGATGATTTAAGTATGCGCCATTAATCCTTATTCTATCCTGTTCCCAATCCTATTACGGAGCACTTCTTCCAGGCAGGCTGAGAAAAAAAGAGGCGATATTGCGTCATCCTGCCGGACGCCCCGCTCTACATTTATTCCAACCTCAAGATCGTCAAGGGGGACTGTCGCTGAAGCTTCATCATATATCGATCCTAGTAAATTTACATAGGCTTTCTCTACACCTTGATTAAGCAATGCATTCAGTAGCGCTTTGAAATTGAATCAAATGCCTTTTCATAATTGATAAAAGCCAAGCACAGTGGCATAGTGTATTCGTTGTGTCTTTCTATGACCTGCTGTAGGACCTGGATGTGATCCATTATACTGAATCCTGCTTGCTCCCTTGGTTGTGCGTCATTAAGTTTTCTTAGTATTCTTTTGGATATTATCTTGGTGAAAACTTGGTGTACACCACTGATAGGAAGCTTATTGGACGGTAGTTCTTTAAATCTTCCCGTGCTCCTTTCTTATGTAAAAGAATCACTTCTACATGTTTCCATAAGCCTATTTGTTCTTTGAGACATTTTGAGTATAATTTTGCTAGTGTTTTATGTAAAGTCCGACCACCAGCTTTTAACGTCTCCACAGTTATACTATCCTTTCCTGGAGCCTTGCTATTTTTCATAGAGTCTATAGCCTTTGTCACTTCCTCTACCAGGATATCCGGCACTTGTGTGGTAGTGGGCATTGCTGTTCTTGCTTGATTCTGGTCCTCATATAACTTTGAATAAAATCTTCGGACAACCTCTAATATTTTCGTCCGCGCCCTGCATATTGTACCATTTTCACGCATTAAGGAAAACATTCGTGTCCTTTTCTTTCTTAGCTTCTGCTTAGCTTTGTTAATTCCCCTGTTTTCTTCCAGAGTTTTTTGCACAAGCTTGCATGTTGAATCGGCGCGATTCCTCTCGAATACGTTTTCTTATAGTTTTGCAAAGCTCAATGTACTCGACCCTGCCAAAAGGACTGTTTGCATTCTTCATTGTCCATTTTCATTAAATTAATGGTCTCATTGGAAACTTTTGAATCTTGAAACATTTATCTTCTGGTGCTATTGAAGCCGCCGTTTTAAGCAAATTGTTGGCGATTTCTTCATATTGGTCTGTCATTTCCATCTCCTCCGGGTCTTGTATCACAGCATTCAATTTTGCCCCTTTTTGATCTTATCATTCTTTCGCGTTCTTTTCGTCAATTTATCCTAATCTTTGCTTATACCATTCTGTGGTCACTTCCCACATTAAAATGGTTAAGGACAGTACAATTGCAAAATATTGCTGTATCGTTTGACATGATGTAATCAATTTGACTTGTGAGTCCAGATGAACTTTTCCATGTCCATTTTCTGTTGATCTTTTTCTTATAAAACGAATTCATAATTTAGAGTTCTTGTCCTTCAGCAAATTCAACCAGCCTATCACCTTTATTATCCCGCTCACCGTTTCCATATGGGCCAGTTGCATTCTCGCCAGTTCTTGCTTCTCCGATTCTGGCATTAAAGTCGCCCATCAGGATTTTATTCTTGACTTCTCTTTGTCTAAAAGTTGGGCCACATCATCATAAAATTCCTCAATTTCCTCATCTCTATGGCTTATTGTTGGTGCATAAGCTTGGACGATTTAAAGCTTAGACTTTTTATTAAGCTGAATGACGCATTGGGCTAATCTGTCGGATATATTTTCAAATTTGACTACAGTGTCTTTTAGTTTTCGATTGATGAGGAATCCAATTCCACCAAATCGTCCATTCTCCGTACCTCGGGTGTAGAGCACGTGACCAGTTGGTTCTAATTTGATTAACTCTTCGCCCTTTCTTCATGTTTCACAGAGCCCAATAATATCCCAATGTATGTTGCCAAGTTCGATTAACAGTTCTTGCAGTCGGGTCTCCGTTTTCATTGTCCGTATATTAACCGTAACAATGTCAAAATTCCAATGGCAGCCTGATCTAACCCGGTGATTCTTAGCACCCTCTGCCTTTGGACAGATATTCCCGCTGCCGTAGGTAGTTGCCCCTTGGCCTCCGGGGAATGAGGGCCGTGTTTGAAGTTGTACTATCATGTTGAAGGTATGGACCGTAATCTACCACGCTGGTCCAATGCGGGTTGGCAGATTTTGGATCATATTAGTCTGAGGCCTCTGCCTCGATCTGTTCGCCAGGAGTGACCTTCCCAGGAACTTACGCTCCAGACGGCATAGCTCAAAGCTTCATTGTCCTACTCAACCCCCTTTACCACGTCAAGGTCTGATCCGCAAAGGGGTATATATCATCAGCCGGTGTCGATCCATTGCAGGATGAAGACCTCTTCAGCATGTTTCCAACTTTCACGGTCCCTAAGCGTTTTCCAGTAAGAGTGTCAGAACTGTGAAACGTAAAACGGAGACACTGTTTGAATTTTTCAATAAATTGTGTTAGTTCACCATGTAAAGACACACGATTCAATAGCGAATTAATAGAAATTGGAAGTTGGAAGGCGATCCGCACTTTGGGAAAAAAATGTTTTCCGACAAAAAGCACTTCTGGCGTAATGGATTTGTAAATAATCAGAAGTTACCTCTTCATCCTCAAAAAATCACTGTTTGGTGTGGTTTTTAGGCTGAAGCAGTGCTAAGATATTATTTTTTGAAGACGATGGTTGAAATCATGCTACTGAACGCTAAAGGAATATGCTAAAAGAATATGTTTGTTTTTTTCTTTATATATATATATATATATATATATATATATATATATATATATATATATATATATATATATATATATATATATATATATATATATATATATATATGTATCATCATTACCATCAGCCCGTGTCGAGTGTATTTCCCTCCATCAGAAAGTCGGGGAGAATATCAGGATTCACCATTATTTCTTTAAATGCATTAGTAAGTACCTGGTAAACAGCTATGAAGTTTTTGATCCAGAAGTTGTGTAGTCCATCTAGCCCAGGCGTCCTCCAATTTTGAGTTTTCTTGATGGCAGTGCAGATGTCAATCACTTCAAGACCGTTGAATTCCATTTATGGAAGTGCATCAGTCTGTTTTCGAATTGTTGCAACCCTCGGGGCTATTTTTTCATAACCATCAGATCTTTTCCAGACAGATTTCCAGTATGTTTCAAAGGTAGATACATTCACATTTTCAAGTTTTGACTGGTTACCCCGAGCTTCTAGTTCTCTATAAAACTTCTTCTGGCTATTTTGAAACATTGCGTTTTGTTTCCGTTTTTCTATCTCGTTGTATCTGGCTAGTATGGATCCTTTCGTTTTAGCTTTCTGTCTAAATCGATCTTTCAGATCTAATAATTTCTCGCGAAAGTTTGAATCTTCAAATCCAGTCCGATTATTTTCGTTTTTTTCGTCACTTTGCTAGATGTATTTCCAGCAAGATACTCAGAAATAATGTCAACCTTCGCCCGAAAATCATTGATATCAGTTTCAAGGCGCTTTTTCCTGGCAGGTGTATCTTTTTGGATATTACACCTTGTCGCATTGAGGATGTAAGTTTTTGACCTGAAACCTCGATTACAGTTACTGCTGCACAGTACAACGCAAGATGTATATCGCTAAGATTCATTATCCCCGATAAATGCGATTCCAACACTTGGCTTGCATTATAGTAATGCTGTTTCTTCATTTTGAGTTGATGATACTTCTGTTGTTAGGATTGGAGTTTGTACTACCGGTTGGTTCTCTGTGTTCAAGTTAAGGATATCCATGTTATTTTCTTGAGGTGGGTCATATGTAATGCTTTGGTGTAATTTATTACCGACTTCTCTATTGATGTTCATTAATTCTGTTCCGGTAAGATATTTTTTTCTTAATATAAGATTTTCACGGTGTGCTAAGTTTTGTTCCGATAACTGTGTTTCAGCAAACCTCTTCTTATATTGTTGGTGAAGTGCACTTCTCCATTCAGGTAGCGGTTTATTTGCGCCCCGGTTCACGAAATAATAGGCACTCATTATTTCATTATTCATTTCACGTCTCTATCTAGTACGTGGAATGCGCTCAGTCCTACTGACAGCCCTCCTTATGGGGGGCGAGCCAGCCGGTAGCTGATTATTAGCTGCTGCTTTTTGTTGGGTTTGTATTGAAGTCTCTGGTGTTGATTGACTTTTATATTCTAATTGTGGATGGATTTTTTCAGTTGCCTTATTCATTGCCATTCTTGTGGCGCCATAGAGTTGGGGGTTGCCACACGCTCCAGACTCAGCAACCCCGGACAAAATCTCCGGTCGGTTCCGAATAGTTCTTATCGGCAAAACCCTACCGCCTTGTATAATATCATCATATTTTTCAGTCTCCATAAAAAAAAATTGGGTTCAAGGGAAAAAACAGTCACCCACGACAGAGCCCCGATTTACCATCGGAAAGCTATTTACTACCGGAGGGCGCTAGGAATCCGGAGACATCGTTAGAGACACTTTAACCCTGTGCCATTCAGCTCCTCGGCACGATGGATCTCCAGAGGAGGTGTACTCCTCTCAGCTCGGGAAGGTGGTGGCGCCACTCACCAAGTGGTCTATCCGCCCCCTGCCTTATTATTATTATTCTGCTTATCCTTAATGTAGAATGTCAGCTCAAGCTGGTCGATCTTCCAATGCCAAGATAAAAAAGCAATTCAGCTCCTCTCACCCTAGCATAATATCTTACGAACAATGTGACACGACTGCAAGAGCATGACACGTTGTCCCACTATGGCAATCGATCTCGAGATACCGAGGCTCTCGAGGTTCTTTGAAAATCTCTTACTTATCAGGCCTTCGGCGGATACAACGAAGGGCACTGCATCTACCTTACTCAGTTTCCACTGGTTTTTCAAGTCGTATGCCAGATTTTCATACTTTGTGAATTTTTCCATCTCAGTTTTTCTAATGTTGTGAGAGAGCGGCACTGCGATGTCAATTATAAAAGCCATTTTCTCCTTTTTGTTGATTAGAACAATATCTGGCCTGTTATATTCAACAGTTCGATCGGTAGTGATTGGTCTGTTCCAGTAAAGAATGGTATCGGATGATTCAAGAAAAGGAGAAGGCGAGTACTTATAATATGGAGGAGGTGCGCTTTCTAACAGCGAGTATTTTTTGCAATTTGCTGATGTATAATTTTCGCCAGCTGATTTTGCCGTCCTAAATAAGCATTAGGGGCAAGGGCCGGGCAACAGCCAATAAGGTGTTCAATTGTTTCCCCCAGAGTACCGCATTTCCTGCACTTATCGACTACGTCCAAATGAAGTATGTGCTTTTCGTAGTTCTTTGTTCTTGTTACCCTATCTTGAATAGATATCGCAAAACCTTCTGTTTCTGGGTACAACAGTTCATCGATCAGCCACTTTAGAGACAATTGTTCGTCAGTGGTGTCATCTTCGAGTGACTTAGGAAACCTTCTTTGTAATGCCTGTCCTTTCCATTCTCGAAAACAATCCGTGAGTGTTGTTCTGCTATCAATACAGGTTTGTTTATTTAGATTTAGTGGAGTGAAACCTCGGTCCTCATTTGCAACCAATTTCATTAACGTACTGTTTGAATCAATGAAGTGTTTTCTCATCCTATTTTCTTGATTGAGTCAGAGATTTTTTACGTTTACAAGGCCTCTACCCCCACTTTCTTGGAATGTATAGTCTCTTCGTAGATGAGTTTGGATGCAGGCATCGGAACTTTGTTAGTGTTCGGCGTGCCAACCTATCAAGTTCATCATGGTCAGTTTCTGACCATTTAACAATGCCAAAAGAATATGTCAGAGTTGGTACTGCCCAACCGTTAATTGCTCCAATGAGGTTTCCGCTGTTCAGTTTGGTGTTTAAAAGTTTTGTAAGTCCCTTTTGGTGTAGATTGGAAAATTCCTTCTTTAACTGGCTATGATCAAGTTTATGCTTTTGGGGTATTCCTAAATATTTATAGGATTCTCCTCGTGCTAGTTGTTGTATGTTACACAATGCTGAATGTTGACTCTGAACCTTTCCCTTCTGTATACTATTATTATATTATTATTATTGTTATTTCGTTCTTTTCATAATTTTTCCGAGACAAGTTGGATTTTAAATAAAGTGCGGGCCGTAGCCAAAACAACTTCATTCTTCGAAAAAATTTTCGGGCGATGCGAGTGGTATTAAGGATTACCGCCCTCTGCAATATTTTAAATAGATTTTCTTCTAGTCCCAGAAATTTAATGTTATTTTTCAGATTCTTTAGTATAATACCCGTTGTTGAAATTATCAATGACACAATATGGATCTGGTTCAACTTCCATATCCATTTTATTTCTAACTTGAGGTCTGTATATTTTGCAGTTTTTCTTCAGCCGTCTTTTGAATGTTGTGTGTGTTTGGAACAGCTATGTCGATTAGGAGTGCTGTTTTCTTCTTTTTGTCCACCAATATAATATATGTCCTATTACAGTAAACGGTTTTGTCTGTTATTATTGTTCGGTCGTAATATAATCTGAAATCGGCTGACTCTAGTACCGCCTCCATGGTGTATTTATAATAAGGAACTCGCTCTGTTATAAGGTTATTACGACTTGCAAGCTCCTGGTTGACTATACTGAACAACAATATGTTGGATAGTCTCAGGCTTTTCGTGGTATTTTCTACACGTGTCATTTGATACTCGTGCATCCGTAGTGATATATTTTTGGTTCTTAGTGTAGTTCTTAGTGTGCACCACCTGATCCTGAATTGCACACATAAAGCCTTCAGTCTCCAGATATCAACCAGGCGTTCGACGCACTCTTGTCGACTTCATAACGGTCAAGATCATGGGGGTGTCTACCATTATTATTATTCTATCTTCTAGCCAGATCTCTATATTTGTCAATTTTTTCCCTGTATGCTCGATGTATATTTTCATCTAAAGGTACAGAGAAGTCAACTATTGTGGCATGATTAGCTTTTTTCTGGTAGAGATCTATATAATCTGGTCTATTTGCTTGCACCATTCTGTCAGTTCGAATCGGCAAGCCCCAATATAATTTAATGTGTTGATTTTCTAGAACAGGTTTGGGAGCGTATTGATATGGTGTGAATGTTGTTAGTAATCCATGTTTCAGACATAGAAGTTGGTGAATAACTTTATCCATGGAATCATGTCTTGATAGGTAGCTGGTAGGGGCCAGATAGGTGTAACCTGATATTAAATGTTGTATCGATTTCTCGTCTTTATCACAGTATCTGCATTTGGAGGTTGGTATGATTTGTTTCATGATGACTCTAACATAATTTCTCGTGGGTACAACCTGATCCTGTATTGTCATTATAAATCCTTCTGTGTCTCCAAAGAGATATTCTGAGGTTAGATAGGTACTTGTAGCCTTGGAGTCAACTTGTTCTTGATTGTTTAGAGCATCATCTTGCCGTCCATGCAAGGCTTTGTTGCGCCACTTGATTTTCATTATTTCAAATGCATTTTCTGGTTCCGGTAGCGGTGGTTCGGCCAGCTGAAGAGGAGTGTACTTTTTATCCAATACTACAGCTGCTCGATGTATGGTGAGTGTTTTCTATAAAAGTAATTCTTTAGGCTTTGACATTCCCTTCCGTGTATCACTTCCAAACAACCCAGCCCTCTACCGCCTTCCCCTCTTCGTAGATAAAGCCGCTCAATTACAGCATTGGAATGATGCATTCTGGCTCTTGCAAATGCGCTTCGAATTTTTCGGTCTAATCTCTGCAGGTCTGTCATTGACCATTTTAATGTTCCAAATGTGTATGTGATAAATGGGATAGCCCAAGTGTTAATAGCTATAATTTTGTTTGATTTGAGGTTTTTGAATATAGTTGGCTTTTCCCGTATTAATCCATGTAGCTTCAGTGTGTTGAACAGGATTGGACCAAAGTTTAGTCCAGTATTCCGTCATTTTTTCTTTTGCCGGGATTTTTTCAACTTCGCATACGCGGTCCTTGCCTAAGTTTCTGTAAAACATTCTTTGAGGTTGTGCAAACATTTTGTTTTCTTGATATCTTCTATTTCTTTTGTGATATCGGTGTAGCCTGTTACCCAGAACCTTTATTTTTTGTTTAAGCTTTTCGAGATGCGTAAGAAGTTGCTGTCTACAATCTGGATATGCTTTAATTTTTGCTCGCTTTTTATATAAAGAAGCTTTCTTTTTTACTTTTGTGTTTGGTTTTGTCTCATGAAGATAAACATGCAATATTACTATTTCTTTGCGGAACCATTCTATATTGTTTCGGTGCCGGGTTTCCCATGGGGGCTTTAAGGATTATATTTCCTTGCACTGTTTCACATATATTTCGCTACCTGCTAGACTCACGCAGTGTATTAAATGGCAGAGTTCGTTTAGATCTTGAGCATTGTTTAATTCAACGGCCAAGTCAACATTTAGTTTTTTAATCATGTCTTTGATGTTAGCAGTTAACTGAAGCTTACATGGTTTTGGTCTATTTTCCAGTTTTACACCATTAAATTCTATTTTTTTTTTCGTAAATGGATTTTATTTGAGCCAACATTTTTTCCTCCTGTTGATAGTTTGCTCTGTGTTCATTACGACCCTTGGGATTGTTTGTCTGTCCATTGATCTGAAGTATTACAGATGGTTTTTCATTTATCTCCGGTGTGAGAGTCGGTGAAGCACTCTTTTTCCCCTGTCTCCTGGCATTATGAATGGATGCGCTTGTGTTGCTGATGCAACTGCACTTGCATTAACTTTTAGATTGTTCAGTTCATTATTCTACGTATTATTATTATTATTATTATCACAAACATGATTCATCGATCGTCTCAGCCTAGGCTGGTCGGGTTTACAATGCCAGAATGAGAAAGCAGTTCAGCTCCTCCCATTCAGCTTAGTACCTTACGAACAATGTGGCAAGTTTGTAAGAGAACTGCTCGTTGTCCTACTGTGGTAATCGATTTTGAAACACCAAGAATTTCCCGATTTTTGGAAAAGGTTTTGCTTAATAGGCCTTCGGCGGATATAACAAAAGGTAACACCTCCAGTTTCTGGAGTTTCCATTGATTTTTCAGATCAATTGCAAGATTTTCGTACTTTGTGACCTTTTCCATTTCAGTTTTTCTGATGTTATGAGAGAGTGATATCGCAATGTCAATTATGAAAGCTCTCCTCTGCTTTTTGGTAATTAGAACAATATCCGGCCTATTACAGTCAACCGTCCGATCTGTTGTAATTGGTCTATCCCAGTAAAGAATTGTATCGGCTGACTCAAGTACGGGGGAAGGCGTGTACTGGTAATATGGTGGAGGTATCTTATCAAATAGCGAGTGCTTTAAAGCGATTTGCTGGTGTATAATTTTCGCCAGCTGATTATGCCTGCCTAGGTAAGCATTAGGGGCAAGGACTGGACACCCTCCAACAAGGTGTTCAATTGTTTCTCCTACACCACCGCACTTCCTGCACTTGTCGACAACATCCATGTGTAGAATATGTCTTTCATAATTTTTTGTCCTTACTACCTTATCTTGAATAGCTGTCGCGAAGCCTTCTGTGTCTGGATATAATAGTCCATCGGTAAGCCAGTTTAGAGACAAATATTTGTCAATGGAGTCATCCTGAAGTGATTTAGGAAATCTCCCATGTAATGTCTGTTGTTTCCATTCTTGAACGATATCCTTCAGTGCTGTTCTACTATAAACACGATTTTGTTTATTTAGATTTAGTGGGGTGAAACCCTGGTCCTTCTTAACAACCAGTTTCATTAGTGTGCTATGTGAACTAATGAATCTCTCATCCTATTCTCCTGATTGAGACAAAGATTCTTGACATTCACAAGCCCTCTGCCTCCCAACTTTCTTGGAATATATAGCCTTTTTGTGGACGAATTGGGATGTAAACATCGGAACTTTGTCAATGTTCTTCGTGTCAATCTATCCAGTTCATCAAGATCTGCTTCAGACCATTTAACAATGCCAAAAGAATATGTCAGAGTTGGCACCGCCCAGCCATTGATGCCTTTAATGAGGTTTCCACCGTTCAGTTTGGTGTTTAAGAGTTTTGTCAGTCGTTTTTGGTACAAAGTGGAAAAATTCTTCTTTAATAGGCTATGATCAAATTTATGATTTTGAAGCATTCCTAAATATTTGTATGAGTCTTCTGATGCTAGTTCTTGTATACCGCAGACTGTTGAATCTTGTTCTTTTATTATTCCCTTTTGTATGCTGATAGTGGAGCATTTCTCGAGTCCGAATAACATTTTGATATCCTTACTAAATATTTCGACTGTTTTTATCAATGAATTTAGTTTCTCTCTTGTTTCTCCATTGAGTTTTAAGTCATCCATGTATAGCAAATGAGATAGTTTACTGGAATTTCTCATGTCAAGTTTGTAGCCAATATTGCTATTGTTAAGTAATGTGGACATCGGATTCAACGCTAGACAAAACCAAACAGGGGAAAATGAATCTCCCTGAAATATTCCTCTCTCGATATTTGTTGTTCCAATGTACTGTTGGTGGACAAATAAATTAGTCTTCCATTTACTCATGAGATACCTTAAAGAGTTTGTAATCTGCGGACAAATTTTGTAGATGTTCAAAACTTCTAATAACCAGTCATGTGGGACACTATCGAAAGCTTTCTTGTAATCTATATAGCATATGTGCTATTTGAATATGTCAATGTATTTGAATATGTCAAATTGCGCTTTTTTGTCCGGGCTTGCGCAAGAACTACAACATCAATCGTCAGTTGCTCCTTGCATCCCATACTTGCCCTAATACACCCTTTCTGCTCATCTTCTAATATGTTATTATAGTCACAGTGTTGGTAAATTTTTTCATTGAGCAGGGCTGTGAATAATTTATACAACACAGATAAACATGTTATCGGTCTATAGTTACTGGGTTGGTTAGCATCACCCTTTTTACATAACAAATATGTATTTCCCTCCATCAGAAAGTCGGGGAAAGTATCAGGATTCATCATTATTTCTTTAAATGCATCAGCAAGTACCTGGTAAACAGCTGTGAAGTTTTTGATCCAGAAGTTGTGTAATCCATCTGGCCCAGGTGTCTTCCAGTTTTGAGTTTTCTTGATGGCAGTGCAGATATCAATCGCTTCAAGACCGTTGAATTCCATTTGTGGAAGTGCATCAGTCTGTTTTTGAATTGTTGCAACCCACGGGGCTATTTTTCTATAACCATCAGATCTTTTCCAGACAGATTTCCAGTATTTCTCAAAGGTAGATACATTCACATTTTCATGTTTTGACTGGTTACCCTGAGCTTCTAGTTCTCTATAAAACTTCTTCTGGCTATTTTGAAACATTGCATTTTGGTGTTTTCGTTTTTCTGTCTCATTGTATCTGGCTAGTCTGGCTCCCTTCGTTTTAGCCTTCTGTCTAAATCGATCTTACAGGTCTAATAATTTCTCGCGAAAGTTTGACTCTTCAAATCCAATGCCAGATTTTTTAGCAATTATTTTGGTTTTTTTCGTCACTTTGCTAGATGTATTTCCAGCAAGATACTCAGAAATAATGTCAACCTTCGCTCGAAAATCATTGATATTAGTTTCCAGGCGCTTTTTCCAGGCAGGTGTATCTTTTTGGATATTACGCCTTGTCGCATTGAGGGTGTAAGTTTTTTGACCTGAAACCTCGATTACAGTTACTGCTGCACAGTACAACGCAAGATGTATGTCACTAAGGTTCACCATCCCCGATAAATGCGATTCCAAAACTCTATTGACCTGCATTATAGTAAAGCGGGATTTTGCAATGCTGCGCAGAATCGGTCTTTTTGACCTATTTAGTGGATTTGAGCCAGTAAAAGCCAGTTGAGCCATTCATGACTATTTCTTCATTTTGAGTTGATGATACTTCTGTTGTTAGGATTGGAGTTTGTACTACCGGTTGGTTCTCTGTGTTCAAGTTAAGGATATCCATGTTATTTTTTTGAGGTGGGTCATATGTAATGCTTTGGTGTAATTTATTACCGACTTCTCTCTTGATGTTCATTAATTCTGTTTCGGTAAGATATTGTTTTCTTAATATAAGATTTTTACGGTCTGCTAAGTTTTGTTCCGATAACTGTGTTTCAGCAAACCTCTTCTTATATTCTTGGTGAAGTGCACTTTCCATCCAGGTAGCGGTATATCTGCACACTGGTTCACGTAATAATAGGCACTTATTACTTCAATATTCATTTCACGTGTCCATCTAATACGTGGAGTGCGCTCGGTCCTGCTGACAGCCCTCCTTATGGGGGGTGAGCCAGCCGGTACCTGATTATTAGCTCCTGCTTTTTGTTGGGTTTGTATTGAAGTCTCTGGTGTTGATTGACTATTATATTCTAATTGTGGATGGATTTTTTCAGTTGCCTTGTTCATTGCCATTCTTGTGGTGCCATAGAGTTGGGAGTTGCCACTCGCTCCAAACTCCCCAACCCCGGACAAATCCTCCCGACGGTTCCAAAGGGTTCTTGTCCGCAAAACCCTACCGCCTTGTATAATATCATTATATGTTTCAATCTCCATAAAAAAATTTTTTGGATTCAAGGGAAAAAACGGTCACCCAAGGCAGAGCCCCGATTTACCATGGGAAAGCTATTTACTACCGGAGGGCGCTAGGTATCCGGAGACATCGTTAGAGACACTTTAACCCTGTGCCATTCAGCTCCCCGGCACGATGGATTTCCACCTTGAGCTTGGGGTTTTTTTCCAGAGGTGTACTCCTCTCAGCTCGGGAAGGTGGTGGCGCCACTCACCAAGCGGTCTATCCACCCCCTGCCTTATTATTAGGAAGGCCCCCCTGCCTTATTATTATTATTATTATTATGTATGACTAAAACATTGTTTATTGATTCGTGTATTTTGAATTTATTAGTAGAAAAAAAATAAATTAAAGTAAATTTATCTATTAGTACAATAAAAATTATAACTAAAATTTAGTTATGCATTTAATTCGGTTTCACTCTCACTGTCACTTTGATCTACATTAATAATAAGGGGTTCTATATTATTAGTAAATGATACATAGGAATCTTTTATTTTAACAACATGGTTAATCGACTTTATCCAACTTTCTTTGGGAATACTATCTACAACCTTCCTAATTAATGTTGCAGTACTTGCACTTAGAGTCGGATAAATGTTTTCTGCTCTAACATTGGATTTTACCGGATGCCACATATGCCCAATTAGATTAAAAATTCAGTAATAAGGAGGAAGGCGTAAAACCGTATGTCTCATATCGGCAGCAATGGTATCACATCCATATTCCTTTTTAATATATGTCTTTAATATGTCTAGAATATCACATTTTTATATGTTTTTTCGAAGTATATATCGTTTTTTAACATATAGTTCTGTATTTCCAATTTAGTGTTATTTGCATTAGAAACTTTATTTTTTTGGCGGTTATGATAACCGCCATAACAGTTACCATTCCATCCATTACTATTACGCTTTCCTTAAGCACATTGGACAAAAGGTTATTTATAAACTAATCTTCAAAAAGTTCTCCTGTGGTGTCGTCATGGTAGTCCAAAGATGAATGTTTAATATTTTTGGAGGACAACCGTATACAATTTACAACCCATTCATCCTCGGAACCAGCATGTAAAATTGTAACTATTTTTCCCTTGTTTGCTGAGGCTTTAGTATTGGCTTTTTTTTTATGTATCTACCCATCCTTTTGCAGGCGTCTCATGTGTATCAAACCATGTTTCATGAAAGTAGTTAATAGGACGATTTTCTAATCTGCGTTTTTTTTTATAGAATTCAAGTAGTCAAACAGCCATCATCGCAATCGTTGTGATTCAATTAATATTTGTCTTTTATTAATGGTCCGATATGCAAAACCCATTAGAGATAATATTTTCCGGAGGCTAGTTTTGCTGCAAAGAATGTTGGTTTCATCTTTCCTTAGTGGCTGTTGCAATGAATGCAATGCAGGTACAGTTTGCTCTTCATACATAGCATAAATTTTGCTTCGAATTACGTCTTTGTCGCTTTGGTCGACACATTTGCTTTTACCAGAATAATTACGAACTTTTTTGGCTTTAATTGGTTTCGTCACAATATCTTTAACTGTAGACAACGGCGTTTTCGATAATGAAAACGTTTTTCGCAACATTTTTAACAATTTGCTTAACATCGGACGTTTTTTGACTTCTTTCGACTGCGTCCAACGAGACAACAGTAGTCAGGAGTTATTCACACTGAACCGTTGGGTTCCACAATCTCATGTGGAGCGCACAACAACCTGCGTCTCCGCCATAATGAGCAATGGTTTGGTGCTTGACCGGGAGGAAGTCCCACCCATCCCTTACATTGGAGGGCACATGTTGCGTCTGCTGGTGGTTAGACTGACCAGGGTACCGATATATGCCCTCTCGCCAAGAATAGGGAGTCCCCCTCCACAATCAAACAACCCATATTTTCGCCGACTTCTCGTCGGATGGCTTATAAATGGAGTCTTTTGACTTCTTTGGAAAGCGTCCAACGAGACAACAGCAGTCAGGAGTTATACACCCCCGACCGTTGGGCTTCAGAATCCCATGTGGAACGCACAACAACCTACGTCTCCGCCATAATGAGCAATGGTTTGTTGCATGACCGGGAGGAAGCCCAACCTATCCCTTACTTTGGAGGGCACATGTTTCGTCTGTTGGTGGTTAGACTCATCAGGGTACCGACATATGTTCTCTCGCCTAGACTAGATGGCTTCTAAATATCGGTTGTTTGATTGTGGAAAAGGACTCCATATTCCTGACGAAGGAGCATATGTCGGTACCCTGATGAGTCTAACCACCAACAGACAAAACATGTGCCCTCCAATGTAAGGGATGGGTGGGGCTTCCTCCCGGTCAAGCAACAAACAATTGCTCATATATATATATATATATATATATATATATATATATATATATATATATATATATATATATATATATATATATATATATATATATATATATATATATTAAGGATGGATCGCGGCCGTATCTTGAAAACTATTTATCCCACAGGAAAAAAATATTATACTAAAACTGACCGTGAGAAATTCACCAAAAATATTTTTAAGCTTCTAAAACGACCGCAAGAGGGCGTGACGAGCTAAACATTAAAAAAAAATTGTGTATTTTTTTCAGAAAAATCGAAATATCTCTTGACATGTCAGAGATATCGATTTCGGGTTTTCACTGGATGATTCCTCTTTAAATTACCTTTCTAGCCATGTAATAAAATCTGTACCATTCCATTTGAAAAAACTGAACAAAACTTCAAAAAAACTATTGCTGAATGTAACGCCACCTCGCGGTTTCATTTATAAACTAAATAATTTATCTGCCAGATTATCTGATTGTCCCAGCAATTGCCTTTTAAATGAATCCAAATTGAGGAAAATCGGTTTAGGCAAACGGACATTAGACGACTTTTTATCTAAATAGGTAAAACTCCCACCACTTCTTTATTTGTGAAGTTACGACAAAATGTCATAAAACAAAGTTGTAGGAGACAGTTTGCTAATTGTCGAATTCAGAAAAACTGAGAATTTTTCTTACTCGGTTAACACTTGAAAATACACAACAAAAATGATTTTTAAAAATGTTTAGCTCTCCACGTCCTCTTGCGGTCGTTTTAGAAGCTTAAAAATATTTTTGGTGAATTTTTCACAGTCAGTTTTAGTATAATATTTTTTTCCGCAAAGCTGTGGGATATATATATATATATATATATATATATATATATATATATATATATATATATATATATATATATATATATATATAAATACATACTCATATTGCTACTATAAAAAAGTAAATATTATTTCGCCATATCATGATTTTTTTAACAATAACTTTTTTGAACATACAGTAACTTTTTCGCGATATAACTCAAGTCAAGCAACAAACCATTGCTCATATATATATATATATATATATATATATATATATATATATATATATATATATATATATATATATATATAAATACATAATCATATTACTACTATAAAAAAGTAAATATTATTTCGCCATATCATGACTTTTTTTATGGTAACCGACCTCATCTTGCTAACAATAACTTTTTTGAACATACAGTAACTTTTTCACGATATAACGGTAGTTTGATAATCTTTCTTGGGTTTTTTTCATACAATATACGGCAATTTTGTTTGTTTACCTGTATATGTATCTTATGGCTAAATACCAAGAATCCTGTTTTAAAAAACCTTTTTCACAGTAACGTTGATCACAAATCCTGCTGTTTCGACCTATATATCATTGTTCATAAATAGCTACCAGTCTGTTTCTTAAATGCCAAAGCAAAAAACATAGCTATTAAATATGCACTATGTAAGTATCACAGTTAAAAATTCATCATTGAAGAACCAATTTTGTTGAAACTATTTACAGCATTTTTATTTATAATAGAAATCTAAAGGGGTAGTTTTACTGTTCGCTTCAAACAATTTCGAAAATTGGTTTAATAGTTTAATACTAACAAAAAGAAAATATATTTATTATAAGTATTTTTATTGAAGAGTTAATCAATTTAAACATGATTATATTTTTGGTTGCCTATACCAGCTCTTTTATTCGGCTATATATTCAATGCTTGATAAAGATGCATAAATCATCAAAATAATGTGTTAAAATATGAACTAATGATTATACATTTAAAATGTAATAATAAATATATAGTCTTAATAAACAGAATATCGATTAAAGTCAAGTAATCTATATATACAAATCCTTCGATATAGGAATATGAGATCTATTAACATAACCAAACTTAAATTTTTGAAAATCATAGACTGATAAACTTTAATGATTTAAAGTCGAGTCCAGGGTCATTCCACGTTTGGTATTAGGCGTATTCAGTTGTTAGTGTCATCGTGTTAATATTGTTTAAATAAAAGTTAAAATGGCCCAACCAATATTTGAGCTAGCGGAAAACCCTCTATTGCGTTTATATTTCTTTTATGCAAGTGTTTTGGGTCTTAAAATGTTATTTATGTCCATGTTAACAGCTATGCAACGAGTTAAGACTAAGGTAGGCAGTACAAGACCTTTTTATAGCATCATCAATTTTTACTATCAGTCACCTTTAATAATCGTACCTGTTATTATTATTAGTATATAATTAGAAATTAGGTACATTTAAAATTAATAACCCACGTTATATCGACAAATGTATTTTTATATATATCGTGGTGTTTGACTGGTGGTGTTTATACTGAGATAAAAATAGTAATGATTATTTCATATGTTGTTCATATGAATATATGTGAATTTTTATTGAACATGTGAAATGAAGTTTTTGTTAATATGTATTTAAAATGGTTTTTAGTTTATTAATTATTCATATATAACAATCAATGATTTTCAGACTTTTGCCAACCCAGAAGACTGTAAAATGCATAAAGTTAAAGTGACTCAGAATGAAAATGTGGAACGTGTCAGAAGGTATTTCATATTAAAACTAAACTAAACTATATTCAATTTAAAACATTTATTCAATGTAAAATATAATCTTGAATGTGATGTTTACACCAAATTTTTCATAAACAACCCGATTTAATACTTATCTTAATAATTTCAGGGCCCATCTGAATGATTTGGAAAACATTCCAATTTTTCTACTGATTAGTTTGGGATATGTGCTGACCAATCCATCCTATATCAGCGCCTCATTTTTATTTAGAGGTTTCACATTAGCCAGATTTATTCATACATTTGTCTACACAATTGTAGTCATTCCACAACCAGCTAGGGGTCTATCTTGGAGCACTGGATTCTTTATTACTGTTTACATGGCTTTCGTTACCTTCAAAAATTTCTTGTAATTGGCTTTTTGCTAAAGGTGATTGAATAACTTATAGGGATTATTAGAATTCAGTTTAGTATGGGCAGTTGGGGTTTTAAGAAATGGTTATATGGTGAAGAGTATTAGGTTATATGACATTAGATTTACATTTTTATTGTTCAGATATTTTTATATATTGTTTTCTAATAAACGTTTGAAAGAAAAAAAGTATTTAAATAAATATAGTCAAAAATAAAAAGAAAAAAAACTATGTTTAGTCTAAAAATTCTCAAGTCAATGATCAAACAACAAAACTTTGACTCTGACTCATTTTTGAGTGTTCCTTCTAATCTCTCTCTCTCTCTCCCTCTCTCTCTCTCACCCCCTAGCACCCCACCCATACGGAGTCCAAGAAAATCTAACCTAAATAGTCCAAAATTACAATAGCAGCGTCACTAAAACCGTTAAAACCTGTGAACTAAGCCTCAAATTGTCATGAAATTTTGACATGCCCACATGTATCCTTTGAAGGTTAGTACTTCCTAAAAGTCATATGGATTTGTCAATAGTAGCGTCATCGTAATGTTCGGAAAGGCTTCCGCGGTTGGTAATATTAGAATTACTAGGTTCTCCGGTAGAACCGCGTTTTTATTTGTAAAATCTCGACGTGTCAGCTTCCACTTTGAAACCATTATCAAGAGAATGTAGATCATTTACTCTGAGACCTCAATCTGCCTACTCCCCAGAGTTCACAACTAGAAAAGTGTTTTCTATCCTAGTAATTCTAATATATATATATATATATATATATATATATATATATATATATATATATATATATATATATATATATATATATATATATATATATATATAATATAATATAATATAAATATATAATTAAATTGTGTTAATTATTTTTTAATTCTCTGCGTATTTATCTTCTAGTATAAAGCTTTTATCCATCCGTTTCTATCCTGTGTTATCTGTTTAATATCTCCCTATTGTATTACCCTTTTTTTCTCCTCACCAAACCCCTTCAATCCATCTTTTTATTAGCATTCCTCTTATTTTTTTCCTGTTGTTCTCTTTTCCTACACTGCCTTTGTAAACTTGTTATCTGGCATATCTGCACATGTTCTGAACCACCTAACTTGACCCCCTTTCATTTTCGAAATATTTAGAGATTCTGTCTATTTATCATTTCTTATTACCTCATTTATCATATCTTATCTATCTCTTCTAGTTTTGTTCTCGATCTTACATAAGAATCGTATTTCCATTGCATATTTCAATTCCATATCTCACTACTATATAATATCGTTGATCTGTACTATTTTTGTTTTACCACTTCTGTTTCTATGTTCTTTGGTATTTTCCCCCTTCTTAAAAATCTGTACTTCGCATTTGTATCCCTTTAAGATCTTCGTCCCTTTTTTCGCTTCTTTTATGGCTCCATCTGGTACATTTTTGGTTCACTCCCATATTCTTTTAATTCTCCATTGTTTATTCTTATTTCATTTTCGTTATCTTTATACATTTTCTTTAATATAGCTTCCGTCCTTCTGTCTATAAAACGGAAATATCTTCCAGGATATATAAACGGGAAAATCTTCCCGTTTTATCCGTTCAAACATTTTCTCTCCTATAAAACATACGTGTGTATCTATTTTTGTTTAAAGTTTGCTGGCTCCATCATTCCTTCTATTTGATAACTTATAATTTTTTTGTAATATTCTAGCCAATATATTTCCTGGTATACTCAATAACGCCATTTGTTCGTAATTTCGCTCATTTTGTCTTATATAACGGCAATATGATTTCTGTATTGCACTCTTTTAGTATTGTCTGTACACTTTTTGGTATTGTTTGTATTTTATTACCTCATTTACAAGTTCTCTCATTTTGTCGATTCCTTCTGTACCCACATATTCCATCATTTTCGGAGTTATGTATATATTTTCTCGGTGCTTTTGCGAATTTCAGTTTTTTGATATTCCCTTCTCGAATTATTTCTAGTTCCTCCATATCAATCATTTTTCAGTGTACTTGTTTCCACATCTGATAGTTCTTCGAAGTATTCCCTCCAACTTTCCATTATTTTAGCTTCCTCATTAATCACCTATCCATTTTTATCTTTCATATTCATCATATATTATTTTTCCTTTACCGGTTACTTTAGTGTTCTATAAAATAGTTTCTGTTTTCTCTGAAATCTGACATTTTTTTCCAAACTTTTCCTATGTTCCTTTGGCTCTCTGTATTTCAATTTTCACTTCATTCAGTTTCTCCTGTACAATATACAATATATATATATATAT
The DNA here is from genome assembly GCA_031761425.1 of Cosmopolites sordidus. NCBI lineage: Eukaryota > Metazoa > Arthropoda > Insecta > Coleoptera > Curculionidae > Cosmopolites > Cosmopolites sordidus. Next base: position 362,490 of record JARFXV010000401.1, on the reverse strand, counting down.
ATATATATATATATATATATATATATATATATATATATATATATATATATATATATATATATATATATATATATATATATATATATATATATAATATTTCAAAGGGTTGTCAAATAAGCTATCAGAATTATCGAATGAGGCACAATGAATAACCACAGGTCACTTCCGCCTCGTTTTCCATGATCCATGTACATTCTGAAATCTCTTAATATTTTTAATTTTTTTGGACGGATTTTATCGAGAGAAAGTAGTGGAGCGACCCAATGGAGTAGTTTTTCGGTATTCCGTCCCTAGATTTCCAGTGTATTTCGATAAAATATATTTATGATGAAATAAATTTTCGACCAATTATCGCATCGGTAACCAGGTCGGATGCTTCCAGTGGTAATCGAACACATTAATACCGAACCACCATTTTTGTGGTGGTTGACTCTTCTGATCTTGATTACAGTAATATGTTCTAAACTGTATAAATAGTGACGAAGTTATGGCCTTAAGTCAGACTAGTCTTCGTTACACCTAATGAGCTGGTGAATTGTTCGTAACGGACAGAAGCCAACAAGAAGGAATAATCTTTACTGTTATTTACTATACCATAACCACGAGTAATAGGTCGGTAAATTTTATTGTATCTTAAAGAATAAATAATTGCGTTATATTTTAAAAATAATCGTTCAAATGTTCCCCTCGGCTTCATCTAGTGGAATGCGTTCTGAAAACCCAGTTTCAGAACTGGGTGGCCTGAATGTTTCGTTCAAGGTCAAGAATTATTTCTTGGGTTTATTATGGGGTTATCTTTCAAGGGTTTATTTCTTATTTTTGTAAGGGCCGGTTCTACAATGAATATCAGGTATAAGCTATACTTGGAATAGACCCGTAAACGCCGGGCGGGCATTTCAAATTTTATAGCTTATACCTGGTATATTCTTGCATTGTAGAACCAGCCCTTAACCAGAGATTGAACATAACCCCCACAAAAAATAATCACTGGCAAGCAACCAATAAAAATGCTCATTTAGGCGGGGACGCAGGTTGTTGGGTGTATGATAACTGTGCGTGCGGTGTATGCGTGACTATGCTACTGTTGTCTCATTGGACGCAGTCCAAGGAAATCTAACACTGCATATATATAAGCCATCCGACGGGAAGTCGGCGAAAACCTAGGTTGTTGACTGTGGATAGGTCTCCCTATTCTTGATGGGAGAGCATATGTCGATACCCTGAAGAGTCTGAACATCAAGAGATGAAACATATGCCATTCCGTTGAAGGGATGGGTGGGGCTCGTTAAATTTTGTTCTGTGAAGCTAGGTTTGATTACTTTTTATCAGACCAATACCTGTAATTTTGTCTATTGACCATGCCATTTAAATAAAAAGTTACCTCGTCACTATAAAAAATTTGCTTCTCGAAATTGGGTTGCTAACGCTTCTTGTCCAAAAACCAGTCGCAAAATTCCACTCTTCTATCACAATCAAAATCATGCAATTCTTGTAGGCTTTTCATTTTGTATAGATGATAATTGTTCCCCTGTAAAGTGACCCACACCTTTGACTGAGAACAACCTACCTCTTGAGCAATTTTGTGCGTTGACTTGTGAGGATTTTCCCCATTACAAACATTTTTGTGACAAATGTGACAAAGACAAATTTGAAATGTGACAACAATTTTAAGATTTGTCAAATTATGTTAAAAAATATGGTGTCACGTTATTTTCTGTAACTTTGCATCTGGAAGTACTAGTCTATCACTTCAAATTAAAAAAAATCGATTTTTTTAGTTTATGTTAAAACTTTATCATAAATAATATTAATAATCGATGCGAAAAACGTGTTACAATTAATTATAAGTGAATTAAAATGTACAAAATTTAAAAAATCATGTGACTACGAACGCGCCGCGATTGGCTGTTATGTTTGTAACGTCAGAATACCAGTGTTTTCACATCAGTACTGTCAACGGCTTTTATTCGTATATATACTGTCAAAATTATTGTTGGTTAAGTGCAAAATATTAATGATTACTAATTAAATTCAGTAATGTGTGACAAAGAGTTTATAAAGGCTAATTCTGATAATATACCTGCTGTAGATATTTTTATGGTCACAGATTTTCAGAAAAATGACATTCGGCTCAATTCAGCTGATGTTCGAGGTGCTAAGGTTTCGATGTAAGTTTTTTAAAAAATAATATTAAGGTAAATGTAAATAAGAAACAAAATATTTCTGTTAAATATAATTAAACTATTTGTAGGGTGTCACGAGAAAGTTACTACAAAAGTTATACAAAAATTGTATTTGCACGGTAAAAGGACGTGTATGTTCAGAACATAAAGTTCGGGGTAAAGCTTATAGAGTTACCTTGATTATTAAGGAGAAGTGAATAGATTATCCTATAAAACTTTCAAAAGTATAAGGCTTTTCATATACGATTACTTTCCAAATCAAATAGTCGAATTTTGTCGAATCTAATTCTTGAATATTATTATTCCTATCCTACAAAACTGACGATCCTGTAAGGCGTTTTTATTGTTACTACCCTTGGTTGTATTGCTACATCTATATTATTTGCGGACACACAGGAATATTGCTATATTCTTATAAATTTGGCACGTTAATTTGTTATCCCTACATGAATTAAGTAATATAAATAAAAGTTATAAAAACGAATGCAAAAAAACAAAAGGAATCCTAATCTAATTTCAATATTTAATTCCGAACTTACCTTTGAGCCTCCATATCTTATGTAAAGATATATGAGAATAACGTCGAAAACAGCATCGGAAGCCTAAATAACAATTAAAAGCAAGAATGTTTTCAAATCGACCGCAAACCAACAAATGCAGTCAAGGATATCGGTTAAACCTATAGAGCGATGACTAAGATCGATAAATTATTTTATTTACCCGAAACTCCGATTCTTTCGGAACGTCTGTTCAGAAAGAGGGCGAATTGCCCCGAGCCGAACCGATTGACCTTCGGTACATTGTGTAAGGTCACAAATTGTTCCGATTGTTTCCGGGAATTGTCGGCGCGTCATCGGTACTAGGTTTAAAAATTTATTTTCAATTTGATATTCAACTTTTCAACTTTTTAATTATAAGGAAAAAAATAAAAATAGTTTTGTCATAAAACTTATATATCTTGCCATTTATGAAATTTGTTCAAAAGCCCAATTAGCGGTATATATATATATATATATATATATATATATATATATATATATATATATATATATATATATATATATATATATATATATATATATATATATATACCAAACCAAATCAAACCTTACATTTATTGTTATCACTTTTTCAAACACACTAAAGATTGTCTACATTTTCTTTTATGCATACTAAGATTTCTAGCCTGTTCAAAACTTACACCACACCTTTCACAAACAGCAGTCATGTGACACCTGCTGTGCCTCCTCAATTCGTGTTTCTGCCTGAAAGCCATTTGGCAATCTTCACACTTAAATGGTTTGTACCCAGTATGAATAAAATTGTGCTCTTTTAAATTATGTTTCCTACGAAACGTTTTCCCACACATTGCACAAGCATGTGGATAATTGTCTGTGTGAAACTGTTTGTGAACATACAGAGATGCGCTTTGTCGAAAAGATTTTCCGCATACATCACAGACAAAAGGTCTTAAATCGTTGTGAATATTCAAATGCTGATCTCTTGTACTCTTGTTTTTGAATATTTTGTTGCACATTGAACATTCAAATTTTCGTTTATTGTCGTGGTACTCGCTTATGTGTCTTGTTAGGTTACTGTTCAATCTAAAACCTTTACCACACAGATGACAGCAATGGGGTTTCATGTTGGTATGTATTGTTCTATGTCTACCTAAGTTATAAGATTTTTGAAAAGTTTTATCACAGAAATCACATTTATAGATAACATTTCCAGATTCTGACGTTACTTTACAAATTGATGGAAGTGTGTTTCTCATATCTTTGGGTTTACCAACGGTCTGGTCTGGGTGTTGTTGCTTTGAATGTTTTTCCATATCGTGTTTCCTCGAATAGCTTTTCTCACAGAAAAAGCATTTAAACAAAGCGGATATTTCGCATTTTCGTCTTCTAATTTTAGTCTGTTTCAAATTATGGAGTACCTGAAGGTGCTTTTTTAAAAGCATTTTAGCATCAAATGATTTTTCGCATATATTACATTTATGTTGATTCAAGTTTTTTTCAGATTTCGTAATATTTTCGGCTTTTAGATTCGTGGTTTTTTCTGCTTCTGCAATCTCAGTTTCAAATCCATCCAAAGAATTGACATCATTACCATAGAGTATAGAATGAACGTTGGGATCTTCTATTTTCGTATGTTTATTTTCGAAAGTTCTAGATTCAGCTCTTTGTGGACATGACCTGGAAATATCACGAATGGTATTGTTACCACAAATTCACCTTCGACTACAACCCTTTAAGCCAGTGTCACTGTGACATGAATGAAATCAAACAAGTTTTTACTTTTATACATCTTTTATATTATAAAAAATAAATAAAAATATAAAAAATACATATAAAATTGGAAAAAGAGTATTGCAACTCTAAATACATTAGCTAAGAAAAAATCACAATTGCAATATTAGTAATAGAAATAATAAATTTCACTTTCATGACATATTTAAGTTCTCATGCTCTCAAAATTCAAGGTATTTTTTAACTCTGATTAAAGCTTCTCGAACAACTGCATAAACTACAATAAAAATGAACTAATATATAAGGCGTAAAATGTCACTGGCTCGAGCAAAACTTGTGACTTATCTGAGCAAAACAGCGAATGCAGCCATAAAAAATATTACCGAATATAAATTTAAAACGTTGACGTTCTAGGAGAATACGAGGACTAAAGAATGTACATTCATATAATTAAAAGAGGTGAGAATGTACATATGTACAGCTCTGACCAACATTTAATAAGATTTAACATTTCTCGGAATGGATAGTGTCTCCATTCAAAAAAAGAGTCGAGAAACTCCAAATCTTCCCATTATTTGATGTATTATAAGTAACTAAAGTTGGCTCCACATCAATAAATTCACAATTTATAAATTCAAATCACACAAAGTCACACATAATTGTTCCAGTAAATTCAACACACACGAAAAATTTTATTGGTGTGGACCCAGCTTATATTACGAACGATTATTCACATTATTTTAACGTATGAGCAAAAACCTAAGGCAAATATGTATAAAAGTGTATTTGGCAAATATTAATTGGTTTTTACTTAACGAATAAACTACAAATAAATTAATGAATATTGTTAAAACATTTTTAAAAAATTAAGAATCGCATACATCAGCCAAAATCGATGCAGCAACATCACAATGTTATTTCAACATTGCAACAAAAATTAATTCAGTGTATGGTCAGTGCGTGCATTAAGCGATTTAAAACCAAAAACATATTCTCTACGCGAATATCATGATATGCTCGGTATCTACGGACAGGCTCTCCAAAATTCCGAAAGGGCTAGGCGTATTTACGAGCAAGGATATCCAGAAAGACCGCTTCCGCTCGGCAATCATTTGTATACGTTTCTCAAATACTTTTGGATACGGCTGTGGTTCCAGGATTTCAAAAATGTGGGCGCTAGCAAGAAATTGGTCCTGAAAAACAAATTTTGCATCTTGATGAAGAGGAAGGACATCTTCAAGGTATTACCAGGAGTACTTGAAGCAATGAAGTTTTTTGTTCAATATTTTATCAACCGATGAAGCTTTTTTTCACCAGAAATGGAATGGTGAACATGAACACCCCATTTTAATAAAATAATTAATTATGTGTTTATAATGTGACATGAATCGTTTAAAACGTGTTATGGTGTGAAAAATTAATGCTAATAATTTCAACTTGGTCCTCTCGCCGTACTATCCCGACCTTGCGCCCTCCGGCTGTCGTTTATTTAGATCGCTTCGAAAGAGCTTAGACCATAGTAAAAAAATTATTTCCTTGGAGGACTTGAAAAACCAATTTGGATCAGTTCTTTAGCCAGAACCCCCAGAACTTCTATGAACGCGGAATTATGCAAGTACCGAAAAAATGGAGAAAGGACATCGGAACAGAACGGCACATACTATATTGATCAAATGTAATTTTTAGTACATACATGTTTTTCTGACAAAAATGGGAAGAACTTATCATTAACTCTACACGTGCGATGGAACGTGTTATACATTAACAATTTTGAGTGATTATATGCATTATTGTCAGATTTACTTGCTTTTTAACAATATTAACTTTCACTTATTTGGAAGAACCACATCAGAAACATGTAATTAGAATTTGATCCGAGATTTAAAATAATCAGACTAAAAATGATAAAATATGAGGTGTATTTCATAAATAATTTTATTTTAATAAATTTAATTATTTATTATTATTATTTGTAAATAATTTTCATAATCTAATTCTGCACCTAGCATGATTTGCACGCGTTTAGGCGCAATTTGCACCCGTATTGTCTGTCTGTGTGCTGAGTTGTAAAAGTTTATATGTTCGTACCAACTAGCGTCAGAAACAGTTTCTGACAGTCAGGATTCGGCGCAGTAACTAAAATCCGTTCCAACCGTCGTTACGGCGCCGAATCCTGACTGTAAGAAACTGTTTCTGACGCTACTTGGATCGTATAATGTTTTATACGCACGTATAATGTTTAAGAAAATTGAGTCGCCCGCAGACTCTGAGATACGATCTGTAATTCGATTCTTGAGTGCAAGAAACTTGGCAGCAGCGGAAATTCACCATCAGATTTGTGAGGTTTACGGTGATAATCGGGTTTCGGTGCTCGCGACAAGTTCGTTTTTGCCGGTTTCTGGTGCATCGAAAAATCCTATTTTAGGCTATTGTGAATTTGGACCTTATATGTGTTTTTCTTGAACTGTATGTGGATACAAATGCTGCAGTGACATTTGCGTAATCAAATATATTTAATATATCCTGTTTCTCGGCATACTGTTCTGTTTCTCGGCAAACCGTGAGCGATCGGAATTTGAATTATTTTGTTTTATGACTTCTTACTAGTAGGAGAGTTTTCGACCTCTTAACGTTATATGTTTTCCTTAATCATTTTATTGTTATCATCATGGTTCGCTGGTTGTGTCGTGGCTGCAATAAAACTATTAGCAAGACAACGTACAAAATTGGCTGTTGGGGTTGCTGCGATGGTTGGTTCCACAATCCACACGATGGTTGGTTGCAAAAGGAAGGCAGGCGTGCAGTCCCTTCCTGTTCCCAAAGCCTTATATATAACCGGGGTAGCTTCACTCCTGATGGGGTAAATGCCCCTGGTCCTGATTTTGGTGGAAGCACATTTTCTTCTATCCCGTCTAAAGCTGAACCTAATATTAAAGACGTTATCAAGCTATACTCTGAATTGTACAGTACAATTCAGCAACAGAATAACACCATCCAGACCATACTAAGAGAGTTAACTGATCTAAAAAATAACTCATGTGCTCAACAGAACTCAAGTGCTAGAGAAGCAAATCGAACTGTTATATAACAATTTAGCTGTCTTAAAGTCTAACAATGATTCTCATCAGACCCTGATTCCAAGCTTTTTTTTTCATTGCTAAATGAACTATTCGACCGCGAAAGATGCAAATCAAACTTTATCGTTTTTGGCACAGACGACTTAAACACTCAAGATATATCTGAGCGATAGGTCACTTGTGGATAGCATCATTCAAACCACGTACGATCTTGTAATTGATTCTAGCAAAATCAAAATACATCGCCCTGGTAAATTTACAGACGCGAAAAAGCGTTTGCTCAAGGTAATGTGTAATCCCGCCGATAATTCCCCACTTGTTCTAAGAACGTTAGAAACCTAGCCAACGGTGCCATATTTCGGGGCATATCAATTAAGTCTGATAAAACTAACGCCCAAATTCGTCACTACAAATTAGACTGGATCGTCGTTTAAAGGCTGGCGAGGGTAATATGAAAATTGGTTATCGAAATGGCCAACAAGTTATTGTACTCAGTGACCTGCATCTCTTGGCCGATATATATATATATATATATATATATATATATATATATATATATATATATATATATATATATATATATATATATATATATATATATGTATGTATGTATGTATATCGATCAAAAACTGTCATTCAACTATCACATTAATCAAATCATGCGGTCAGCAACTGCAACGTTTGGCCTCCTGATTAGATCAAGAAAAGCTTTTCATAATATCGGCTGTTTTCCAATATATACTACAAAGATTTCTCACTTTGTTTTCACGCGGCGTTTTATAAAGTACCGGTCTTTTAAGCTGGATGGTGCCTACCCCTACAGAGGTTATAGCCACACTCTGTTATTGGAGAGATTCTCCTGTCAGTCCCTGAAGGATAGTCTGCTCAGCTTTTCTTGCTAAAGCGCTGCCATGGCTTAATTGATTATAATCAGCTCCTCATGGAGATCCGGTTTTATATTCCTCGAATTAACAGCCGAGTTCGAGATACTTTCTTCATACCTACCGGTAGCACCAACTTGGCCTCTAACACACCGCTCTTTCGTGCATACCGAGATCATAACAGATATATCATTAGCGGGACTCTTCTGTGTCCTTGAGGGGTATTTTTCAGTTCCCGCTTACTCAGTATAAATCAGCTTTTGAGAGGGTGCTGAAAGCTCGTGTGGTGCTTCGGAAATGTTAATGAATGTTAATTTTTGTAATGATCTTAACATTAATTCTTAATTTTTATATAAATATTTTTGTACCATTGTTAGATTAAGTTCAAATTATTTTTGTTATATCTATTTGTTTTTTGAATTGTCTTTTAATTGGGCAGCAGCCTGTTAGACAATAAAGCGTCATTCATAATGCTATAAATGACAGTAAAGTTTGAAAGTGAGTGAGAATGTTCAATGAAGGGTGGGTTAATGTGCATGATGAGCTTCCACCAACGTGAAGTGCGGATGTATTTTCTTTGTTTTTAGTATCTTTTTCCACGAGCCCACTTCATCATTATTTTTAACAGACCTGGTACTTACCCGAGGTTAGACGGGCCACGAACGGTCCCGCACAGTTCGTCTGTCGCGTTGGTTAGTTATAATGTATGGCCCCGGAGGGGAGAGTGTTAATTCTTCTCAAGAACAAATAAAAAAATATATAGGTAGTTATATATAGAATACCTTATCGTGGAATGTTAAATAGTGATAATGCATATTTAGTTAAATGCCAATGTTTTTCAGTAAACCGATAAAATTCTTGTGTGTTCAATCCAAACAGGACTATAAATACAAAGGACCACGAGACATAATCAGAATTCAACTATTAGCTGTCACGCGAAAGTCAGTTGCTAGTGTTCGAGTCCAGTGTACCAGTGCCTCCGAGAGTCAAGTCTCCGTTACCCATTACAAAGACAAGTGCCTTACGATTCAAGGCGTCCACTATTGTCAGTTGGCCATAACGATTGAAGACATGTGAAGACTCAGGACGACCACACGAAGTCTCAACACAATTCGTTGTTTTGTTAGAAGCTACTTTTTATTTTGTAACAGTTATTTTTTCATCAAATAGAATTTACTGTACATTTATAAATAAATTTTTAAAAACGGAACAACGAAATGTAAAACTTTAATTGTATGTATACAAAGAGTTATATATAGAATAATACCTTATCGTGGAATGTCAAATATTGATAATGCATATTTAGTTAAATACCAATGTTTCTCAGTAAGCCGATAAAATTATGGTGCATTCCTCGCGATCCAAACAGAACTACAAATACAGAGGACCACGAGTCAGTTGTTAGTGTTCGAGTCCAGTGTATAGTGCCTCCGAGAGTTAAGTCTCCGTTACCCATTACAAGGACAAGTGCGTTACGATTCAAGGCGTCCACTATTATTAGTTGGCCATAACGATTGAAGACTCAGGAAGACAACACGAAGACTCAACAGAATTCCCCCTTCGTTGTTTTGTTAGAAGCTACTTTTTATTTTGTAACAGTTATTTTTTCATCAAGTAGAAATTACTGTACATTTATAAATAAATTAGTTTTTAAAAACCGAACAACGAATTGTACATATATAATTAAAGTTAATTTTGTTTAAGGGACAATAAACACTGAACAACTAAATACAGAAAGGATATAATATTTTAATAATAAATAATTGAATAAATATTACGGTTTTTATTTCATTTACGCGAGCTCTCACACATTGGACTGAACAACTCAATATTTGACCCGGCAAAACATTGAATTGATTAGCCATCCGCCGTACAGTCCTGATTTAGCACCTAATGATTTCTTTCTGTTCCCACCAATGAGGAATAAACTACATGGGCAATGTTTTTCGACATCAGAAGAAGAGATAGAGGAGATATCTCAATGAGAATATATATATATATATATATATATATATATATATATATATATATATATATATATATATATATATATATATATATATATATATATATATATATATATATATATATATATCAACATCAACTCAGTGCAAAATGCAACTGATTACCTAACCAATTTTTAGCAATGATATGATTTTATGACAGAAGATTCCAATTTCTTAATATTTTTTTGTCATATTGGCCACATAAAAGACACTTTACTCTTTGAAAAAATAGATTTTTTTTAATTAATTTAAATTTTTACATTTTCGCAGGACAGAAATCAACACCATCAGCTGATTATATTACTCCTCTCCTCTTCTAAAACTGTCTTAATTTAAATTTAAAATTGAGAAATAAATAGTAGTTGACATTCTCTGTCGTATTTAGTAAATCTTGATTAATTTAATGCAGTAACTATAATAATACAATAATGTATTGTTTTAAACAACTGTAAACTTTATCAGTTTCTTGTTTTTATTCCTACTGCCCTATGCCACTGCCAAACCAGAAACAGTAGTCGGCCATATGCAGTTACCATTCTGGTCCCACTTGCAGAATCATGTTCTTTCCTGAATATACTGACTGCGTGAAAATGGAACCTCCAAAGTCTAGTGTGTGGCAAATGGTGCTATCTGACAAATACGACATCGTCAAGATGGGATTTGCATCAAGAATATCCATTGCAACTGAGTTATGCGTGATGCTTGATATACGGAGGAAACCATGAACGAGAAGAGTTTTTTGGGTATTCCGGTACATTTTCTAGAGAAGATAGCCAGAAAATTTCCAGCACTAATATTGCCATCACGGAACTCTAATTAAACCATACAGCGGATCAATTCTTCTATTGGAACCTTTAGTGTGAAACACTAAACTTGAAGAGATTTACCACTAAACACCAAATCACTTTTTTTAACTGCATGACGCATGTTTTGCTAACCATGTTAGCATCATCAGGAGATGATTTAATCTGATTAACTAAAAGATTAAATAATCTCCTGATGATGCTAACATGGTTAGCGAAACGTGCATCAAGCAGCTCAAGAAAAGTAATTTGGTGTTTAGTGGTAAATCTCTTCAAGTTTAGCATACAGCGGAGTATATTTCTGATGTATTTATTGATATTCTAAAAGACTGGGATATATCACTGCCTAAAATTGCTTGCGTTACAGACAATGCTGTTACAGACAATGGCGCTAATATGCTTACCGCAATGAAAATGATTCAAAACATTTGCCAGGTTTTGCACATACTATAAATTTGAGAGTAGATTCCTCAATAAATAATACTTCGACCACAGTTAGTGATACTATCAAAAAAGTTACAGAAATTCTTCTATTGGAACCTTTGATGTGAAATACTAAATATATTAAATATAAAATAGAATAATTAATTTTCTTTTAAATAAAGATAATTATAACGAAGAATTAAAATTAATTAGGGTGGTATCTGAAGTAAATGGTTATAATAAGAACATTGTAGATAAATTAATTAGAAAACATAAATTCAGAAAATTATTGAAAGAATCTTCGACTTTTCAAAAGGATCAGAACAAATAAATTCATGGTAATACCATTTGATGCCCAACTAACAAGAGGACTAGAAAAAATTTTGAAAAAAGTGGAGATTAAGGTTGTGTACAAATCATAAAATAAATTAAGAGAAGTTCTGGGTAATCCAAAGGATAAAGTAGATCAACATGAAAAGTCGAGGATTTACGAAATTAGTTGTCAAGACTGTAATCGAAGGTATATTGGGCAAACAAAAAGATCCATATTGACAAGATATAAAGAACATATTGCCCACATTAGATATGAGAGAAATGAAAAATCTTGTGTTGCCTAACATGCAATCGAACATCACCCCAGTATAGATATTAGTAATTTAAGAGTAAGTAAAAGTGTTACTAACAATAATAGGGCTTTGGATGCATATGAAAGCATTCAGATAGAAAAATGTAAGAAAATCATGAACCGAGATAAAGGACCTATTTCGTTCAGTCAACTTTTTCAATTATTAATGTAAGGCTTAGTAAACTTCACGGTTTATGATTTTTACACGTTTCGTTAGACAGGGTTTTCATATAAATAGAACATAGTTTAGTTTTAGAATCAGATTAAATCATATCCTGATGATGCTAACATGGTTAGCGAAACATGCGTCGAGAAGTTAAAAAGAGTGATTTGGTGTTTAGTGGTAAATCTCTTCACGTTTAGTTACAGAAATTGTTAAACGAGTCAAAAACAGTGTTATACAATCAGATAAACTTAGAAAAATCCAGTGTGAAACTGGATTTCCTGAAGGATGCACAAAAAAAATATTCATGACGTAAGACGCGCTGGAATTCGCTATATTATATGATGGATAGATGTTTAGATATGTCCAAAATTGCTTCGCAATTTTTATTAGATGTTACAGATAGTCCTGAATTGGTAACGGGTCAGGAAATCGAAATATTGAAACAGATAGTACAGTTGTAACAACCATTCGAATTTGTCACAAGAGAATCTTCCGGCTAGAATTATGTCATCTTATGCAAAATTATACCCCTGATAAATTGCCTCACATCGCAGCTAAAGACATTTTCTTCATCAATAGATGTAAAAAAAATATTTGATCTCTTTGAATTAAACACACTCGTAGCTTTGGTAATAATTTTAGACAAACGCTCCAAAAACCTCAATATTCAAGATGCAAATGCATGTGGGAGAACGGTACAAACATTAATAAATATTGTTAAAGAAGATAATGCAACTTGAACTAGTGGCTCTAAAGAAGAAACCCCCATCGAAGATTTTGATTTTTTGTTACAACTAGTACTTGGCGAAAAGCGGCGAAGTGCAAATTCAAAAATCGATGAGGTGTCAATATATTTGGCTAATCCTGTCGGCGCATTAAAAGCCAATCCATTAGAAGAATAGGACGATTTAAAACCCGTGTTTCCAACGTTACATAAACGGGAACATATGTTCTTACACATTGTCGGTACCTCTGCACCTTATGAGAGGTTGTTTTCCAAAGCTGGCGCGATAGTCACTGCAAGAAATAGTTTAACCGGCAAACACCTTGAAAAAATATTATTCTTGGCGAGCACCTCAAAAACCGAGTTTTTTTCTTAGATTTATTTGTTTTTTCTTTAGTAGTAGAGGTTTGTTGCATATGTAGGTATAGGTAGTAGATTTGTTGTATATGTCATTCTTGTCAGAAATTCTCTGCGAATATTTGAAAAAATAACAAAGGTCCATTCATGTAGGTCTTAGATAGACTTGCAAATCTATTGAAATGAAGTCGCAAGCTACCGAAATCACACAATTAAAACAGCAAAAAAGCAATCTAAAGCAAAAACTCAATCAAATAACCAAGTCTGATTTAATGCTGGTTTAAAAAGAGAAATTACAAGTTAATATGAATAATAGTCAGAAATAACACATCGGTCAATAAGTCCCCGATCTAACATATAGATGCCATCACTTACAAAAAATCCTTACCAGAGGTCAATTGTGCCAACCTTCAAACCTTATGTGCCAACATTTCATAGCAATCTGTCTACTAGTTTCGGAGTTGTTGTGCTTTAAGTGGCGCCACTTTTGATATTTTCAAAACAATGAAAAAAAAAATCGTGATTGATTAAACAATGCTTTTGGATGAAGAAATATATCGGTGAAGCAAAACAATGGCTTGATAAATATTACCCTGAATCTACCTCAGGAAAATCTACCATAATTGATTGGTATTGGAATTGATTGGATTCACAATCCTAGTGCAATGAATCCTGGTATCAAGACTTTGGTGTCCCTCAGTACTCATGACTTTTAAAAATGGATGGCTAACCAATTTCACTAAATCTGATGTACCAACAAAAGTACTCATCGACGATGCTACTGAACTTGAAGGAATAGGAGACACTGAAATTGAAGTTTTTAATGGAAAAGATTGGAATAAACTAGTTCTGAAAAATGTATTGTTTGTGTCGAAATTAACTTTTAATTTATTTTCAGTCAGTCAAATGATGGATAAAGTGTATGTGCAAAGTGCAGATACAAACAAATGGTGTTTCAAAACCCCACACGAAGTAGAGACAGTAGCGATTGATGAACGTGATGAGAAACTTTATAAAATGCTATTTCCCCGAAAGAAAATCAACAGATACGTATTATGGTGACATCAATCAGAATATGACATGAAAAGTTGTCTCATCAAAATGTCAATATATGCGTGACATCTAGAAGAATGGTATCAAATACGTTGATAACTGAAATAATTTAGTTTGCCCCAACTGTGTCTACGGAAAGCAACATCGTATCTCGCATCTCAAAAATGAAAAGGTAACTGACAACCCCTTGAGGAAGATCATATGTTTCAACGTTCACAGCTAATAATCCAGAGAATAAATATATATATTACCAAAATCTTGAAATCACAACGGCCGGAGTTCCGAGACGGAACTGTCTTGTTCTCATGGATGACTTCAATGCGTGGGTGGCCAGAGAAAATCATGTATAGCGAAAAGTAATTGGCGGGCAGAAAAGTAATAAGTTCAATCAGAACGGTTAATTACTGTCGAAATATTCGGAGCATGGGCTCATCTTATCAACTTAATATTCATAAACGACGAGGAGTTCGAAGGTACATGGTGCCATCCTCGTTTGGGCCACTGGCACCTCTTGGACTAGATTACAGTTCGTCAGAGAGATCTCGGGGTCAAAAATGTCAATGAAAGTTCCCCGAAACATTTGAGATCGGCTGAAACTCAGGGCAACTATAGCAAGTACAAAACAAAATCAGTGGCATGTCATCAATGACGCAATTGAGAGATACCACCAGAAATAAATAAGAAAATAATCACATGGAATGTATTCAATACAATTCAAATTTAGCGGCTGTATTCGGTTGGCAGCATATGCGACGTTGTCGAGTTTCACATTTTTCTTGTTGATTGACACGTTTGGAGGTTATCCCATATATAGATAACAGAATATATACTATCTGAACGTTTACTTTGATTCTTTACGTTACGATCGAAAACAGTTCTTTTAAGAATTACCATAGTGTTATAATTGTCAGAGTCGCACCTGCAAAATGCCAAATCAGTTAAACAGTCGTTGTCAAGAGTTAGTAGCATCTCTGATACACTACTTTGAACAAGCACCAGACAATAATGGGCCATTATTACCCTTTGCGGCTGTTAGAGAGGTATGTTAAGTTACATTGACACCGAGCCTTGGGAGCGAATCGCGGGAATCTGTCTGTGCGTTATTGAGTTTTGTTACGGAAGGTGGTGTCTTGCATTATGATGCCTCGTAAATACGTTAGTGTATTAGGCGCGCGTAATTATCGCAATTATAGTAACGATGACCTGAAAAAAGCACTAGAAGATATTAAAAAGGGCATATCTCAAGCCAAAGTAAGTAAAAAGTGGAAAATACTTCGTGGCACTATTCAAAATAGATTAAGTGACACACACAATAAAAAAGTTGGCGGTCCTCTTGCATTAAATCCCGAAGAAGAAACTTTGATTGAGGACACTTTACGCCAAGTTGCAATATGGGGTTTCTCTATTGAATCTCGAGATTTGAGTATAATATTACAAAAAAATATCTGGATAAAGAAGGTAGGATTATTAAAAAATTTTTAAAAAATTACCAGGACCCGATTATATCGTGAATTTCATGCGTCAAAATAATCTCTCTATCAGAACAGCATCTAACATCAAAAGAACTAGAGCTTCTGTTGGCCGTCCGCAAATAACAGACTTTTCTGAAAACATTAAACCCCCACCTCTTGAATGCTACTAGCTCATCTATGTATAATTATGATGAAACCAACATAATTGATGACCCTGGAAGTAGAAAAGTCTTGGTACTTCGAGGTACCAAGAGGGTTGAAAGAGTGCAAGAACATTCTCGTACAGCTATTAGCATCATGGTTTGTGGAAATGCTAACGGCGACCTCCTTCCACCAATGGTTGTCTACAAAGCCATGAACTTATATGATAATTGGACTTTTTGGGGACCTACAGGAACAATCTATGCAAACAGTCCAAGTGGGTGGTGCGACATGAACTTATTTGAGAAGTGGTTTTTTTCATTGTTTAGTTCCACACATTAAAAAAATAATGTGACAGGCAGTACTACAATTGTAATTGGCGACAATTTAGCATCTCACTTTTCTGCAGCTGTAATAAAAGCCTCGAAAATAACATATATACGACCCCATTGCCACCCAATGCTACACATGTCATTTTTTGCACCGATGAAAAAAAGTGGTGAGAAATTCTAGATACGTGGCGCAAAGAATCAGGTCTGAAAGGGTCCATTCCAAAAGAACATTTCCCTGGACTTCTTCATCGTTTATGGTCTGACCTAGAGAACAAGTCTAAGGAGAATTTGATTTCAGGTTTTAGAGCAACAGACCTTCACCCGTTTTCACCAGATGAAGTTCTAAAAAACTTCCTGATTCTTGTAAAGTCATTTAAGAAAATGGACTAACTCATACAGTAAGCACTTCCTGGTCTCACGCAAGTGTTTTGGATTTGTGATTTTATAATTTTAATATAAATAGCACACATTTTTTTGTTAGAATGACTAAATCAAAACAGTCGCAAGAGGCATGTGAACATTAAATAAAAACTAAACTTGAAGAGATTTACCACTAAACACCAAAACACTTTTTTGAACTGCTCGACGCACGTTTCGCTAACCATGTTAGCATGATCTGGAGATTAAACCATCCAACTTGGTTAGCGGAACGTGTGTCGAGCAGTTCAAAAAAGTGTTTTGGTGTTTAGTGGTAAATCTCTGCAATTTTAGTGTTTCACACCAAGGTTCCAATAGAAGAATTGATCAAAGTTTTGTGTGTTAAGCTGTAATTATGTTAAATTAGTCATTAGTTTTATTAATTGTGTAATCTCAATAAAAATAAAGATATATATTTTTGAGTGAAACCGTGTTGTAAAACGTAACTCATTGGCGGTTATGGAAAAATAAGCCTACATTTTTACTGTTATGGTATTACCAGAAATATAAAAAGAAAATAATTAATAATTATTAAACTTGAAGAGATTTACCACTAAACACCAAATCACTTCTTTAAACTGCATGACGCACATTTCGATAACCATGTTAGCATCATCAGGAGATGATTTATTCAGAGAGATTAAATGATTAATTGAGATTAAATCATCTCCTGATGATGCTAACATGGTTAGCGAAACGTGCGTCGAGCAGTTTAAAAAAGTGTTTTGGTGTTTAGTGGTAAATCTCTGCAAGTTTAGTGTTTCACACCAAGGTTCCAATAGAAGAATTGATCAAATAAAAAGTATGTTTATTAATAATTGTTTCAAAAATTTTGAAAAACATTAAAAATCTACCAATATAACCCCAGTTTAGGATAATTGCTAATAAATGCATATATTTAGTTTAAGTCATATAGTATATTATAGACCCTAGAATATTTTTGCGTGATGCAGTAGTCTTAAGGTTGAGTATGTTCACTGTTAGTACTATTTCACAAGATGTTAACCACATTCAAAAGATGTATGTTTTAAAATCGCCTAGAAAGCATAGTTCTACTAAAAGGGTTACCAATACTGCAGCTTTGGATACAAATCCTATTCGTGACACCATTTATATCATGTATGAACATGTATTCATAACCTAAAAATTGCAGAAAAGACTGTTCTTAATCCCACATGTTGTTTATTCGTAAGTACACACGGTTTAATTTTCATTTTCAGGGCAGCAGCATTGTAACTTTGAATCCTTTCATGGGCAATTAAAAGAGAAACAACTGTTTGATGGATGCCGTATGTCATTGTGCAACGTATCGAAATAAGTAGGTTTTAAATGGAAAAAAAGATGATTTAAGACGAGGGCTTATGGAACTTCCCAATGTTGCCCTAAAACGTATAGATTTTTTAAGAGGTTATATGAAGGAAAGAAAAAAAAGAATCTTGTATAAACATGAGGCGTGAGGTACTTCACACTGTTATTCCTGAGATATGGAAGAATACGATAAAGCATACAGAGAATGAAATCATGAAATTGTATGATCGAGAGCATATACTTGATCGAAAAGAAGTTCTTCCGTTAATTGTAAATACTGCAGATTAATAGCAGTGATTCCAGCCAGTACTTTTCAGATTCTGATTAATGAAAATATTAATGCATGCAGATATGTCATTGTTTTTCTGTTATGTACTTGCATATTATATTATCAA
Source organism: Cosmopolites sordidus (assembly GCA_031761425.1). Classification (NCBI taxonomy): domain Eukaryota; kingdom Metazoa; phylum Arthropoda; class Insecta; order Coleoptera; family Curculionidae; genus Cosmopolites; species Cosmopolites sordidus. Next base: position 343,875 of record JARFXV010000401.1, on the reverse strand, counting down.
TAGATGTAATTGGTAATTATATAATCTTTTTTTTTTTAATAACCATTCAAATATTAAAACATGTTGTCGATGGTTTTTGAACGAAGTATTTTGAAATGTGCTGAATCTATCTACAGGTACTAGATCGACGACACTTGCAAGACTTTCAACATGTATTATAATTTTTTTTTAGTTACTTAATAAATTGCATTTAATTTAGAATTTTTTTTTTTATTATTACTGAAGTTTAAATTGTAAAAATGATTCGCTAAAGTAAGGTGATGATGATTAATCACAATTTGGCAACAGGGCAGACAATATGTTGATCACGTACTTAATGACGTGCAATTGCTTTTATTTTGTACAAGCTATATCTTCGATGCCAGCAGACACACTCTCGACCTGAAACAAAAGAAGCCAGTTGATTTCTTCCAAGATTCCGCCAACAACATAGAGATTAGTCTTGGGCAAAAAAAGGCAAGCCTTTAAAAACACCTTAAATGTCACCACTCACGTCACGTCACCACTCACGATAAAGCCAAACAGGAAACACAATATAAGACTTTTAAAAAACCTGCGGTGGGGAAATAAAGCAAAAAAATCCGAGGCTATTAAGGAAGTATATGGTCGTAAAAACAACTTTTCACAATTTAGGGATGCCCATGACCAATTATTGAGAGATGATAGCGAGATAAGTTGTAGATTGGAAGAACACTATTCCCTTATCTGAACTTGGACCCGGAATTGAATGAGGAACACTTAACATAATACCGCAATACAAATGTGCTGAGTATTTAAGCAATTCCACGTGTGATGAAACGGCAGCAGCCACTGACGCGCTAAAAGACAACAAGGCGGCAGATATGGGCAGGAGTATCCGTAGAAGTATATAAAGCCCTCGGAAACGATATTAGACCCCAACTTAAACTGTTGTTTGACCTTATCTGGGAGCACGAGGTTGTGAGACAAGAAATAATTAATCATTGCCACTCGATGAAGTTGTCTGTCGCTATTAGTAGAGAGCTTATTTTTCGTTGCGATAGTTTACACGTTATCACGTAATAGATATGTCTAATCGACATCCTAAGGTATTGAAACCGCAAAAAATTGTTGCTGCTTTGACTGATATTGTGAAATTTGAATCGGATGGTGAACCTTTGGAGGCCTCTGACGAGGATTATATATTGCCGCAAGGAGAAATTACTTCAATTTCATGTGAAGAATCTGAAGATACTACCTATAGAGCCACCCACGACTCATCTAGCACAAAATAAAATGATTAGTTACATTGCTACAAGTCTATAATATATACACTCACATTCGCTGTTTTTGTTTTTTTTTTCCACAAATTTTATTGTAAAGGCCTATGAGTTTTACAGACAACGCAAATGTAGACAAGACAAGGACGAGGGGAAGGTCAAAGACGCGGACGACTACGAGGTACCCGAGCTCACGGCCGGTCTTTAGAAAGTAGACAATTGTCAGAAATACAGGCTTCTGGAGAAAACGCGAACATAGTACAAGAAAACGAGCCCATGACCGGTCGTCAACAAATACGCGATTACCAAAAACATCGACAAATCCTAGTACTAACGAAGGCATTACTAACGAGTCCTCTGAATTGAGAGAGAATCAGGTAACGTCATCTGACATAACTAGGCCATATGTTTCTCCCGATGATACAGTCGGGACAATGATCGAAACTGATGGTAGCTTTGGATACCAAAATGTCTTTAAAGATCGTGAAGGACCAATCCCACATGCAAAGCGTAACGTTGATGAAACATGTCTAACTGTTTGATTTTATCACAAGAATTACAAGACAAGGATTGGTCTTTGACTAAGGAAGAACTGGATGCATTAATCGCTGTGCAATTGAAGCATATAATTTAGAACTGGATTCATTATGGTCAATGAAATGGCGACATCTTATTACATAAGATCGACGAACATATTTTTCCTTCTAAATGCCGTTGTCGATTCAGTTTATGCACTCTAAACCAGATAAATAAGGACAACAATTTGGAATGGCAGTAGATAAAGATCAAAATTATGTAGTAAATAAACCTCAAGATTGTTTTACGAAACTATAATCACACAAAGTTAAAAAATAAAAGTGATAGATAACAAAGTAAAAAAATTGTTTTATTAGGCTTAAAAAAAGAGCAAAAATGTTACATGTGACAACTTTTTCACATCGCTACTATTAGCTGAACATTTGAAATCTAAAAATACTAGTATCGTCGGTACAATCAATAGAGCTCGCAGATAAATATCAGTGTGCGTGAAGACTGTAAAAGAAGAATTGTATAGTACATTTATACTAAAAAAATTACATTTCTTTGACTATCAGGCTAAGGCTAATAAGAACGTCCTAACGTTAAGCACTATGCACCCTAATGTAATAATAGGAACTGGTTCAAAGAAAAAACCTGAGATAATTTTATTTTACAATGACTCGAAATATGGGGTAGATGTTGCGGATCAAATAAATCGTAGAGTAAAGGCACACTCGAGACGTTGGCCAGTTCTTACATTTTACAATATATTAGATTTGACAGGTGTAAATGCATGGGCATTATATCAAATGCTTAACAACAGTAAAATACACACTGAACTTTTTTATTGCAATAGGGAGAGAAATTGAATTTCGAAATGTGGAAACTTAAAACTCCAGATCTGATCTCTAGTGATTACTTTTTATGTCCTACTAGCTGACCCGACAGATGTCCTGTCCAAATTTCAATAAAATTGTTTGTGATTGTTTTTTTTCCCTGAAATTTTTTCCAAGACCATAACGAACAAAATAAAAAAATAATTACTCATATGCATTGGTCGAATCGTGAGCTATAGCCTTGAATTCATACAAAAGTCTCATAGAAAAGAGCACTTTCAGTTTTTCCCGAATTTTCCAATTTATCGAGCAACTTTCCCAATTTTTCTTTCCCCAAAAACCTTATTTGGACTATTACAAAAATTGCCAAATCGGTCCAGTGACTCAAGTGATGCGCTTACCAACGAACAGAATTTAATTTTTATTTATATAGATGCTGGCAGAACATTTATGACGAACAATTATGTGAAAAATGTCATTGTTTAAAATGTTCAGATATTTCCTTCTAATCTTCTTGTATTTATGTAATATAAACATAATAAAGACAGAAAAATAAACATATGACAAGATCAGACTTATTTTCCCATTTTTTCGAAATTCTTTAGAATAATACATACCATAATCACAACATAAAACATTGTTGTATTAAAAACCTTTATAACTCATGAAAATGTACTGTTACAAAGTAACGGGTCGTCTCCAAAAATTTAATCTTAAATATATTCTCCACTTATTGCCAACAACTTTTCATTCCACCCTCGTAATCTCTTGAAAAATAGCGAAACATTACTACAAAAATATATTAAATGAGGTGATTAGAAGGGATGCTTTTTAGAATGTACACTCAGTGTCAAAATGTTGGACACATCATAGAAATTTCAAAAAATGTAAATATAATTAAGCTTTATTATTCTTTTTTTTATTGATTTCAAATGCAAATTAAAGTTTTGGAAAAGGGGCAAAGTTTAATTGACCTTGACCAGAATATAAACCAATTATTAGCAAATATTTCCGTTTTTAGATATCAAAATGTTAGACACACTTGTTTATATTTAAGATTTCTTAATTTTAAAGAGATTTTATCACAATTTATCAGCCAAAAAATATAAATTTGTGATTCATAATGGGAAAAAAATAAGTTTTTCAGAAGAAGAAAGACCATCAATTTTTTATTTTTTGTTATACGCAGACGGGATGAGCTGTAGGGATATAGGACACTGATTAAATCAAAGTTTTCATTGATTGTCATTTTTTCTGAAAAAACAAATTTAATTTGGATGGGCCTGATGGTTTTTCTTTATTTATGTGTTTTCAGGAAGGAGGAAAATATTTTATCAAAGGGAAGAGAAAGTGTCATGGTTTAGGTGAATATTGACTACAAAAAAAGGTAACTTTTGTAAGCGTTTCTTTCATATCGAGTTAATTTTCAAGAATATAAAAATGTATTAGAATAACAAAAGTTATATTTTAATGATATAAGTGAAGCTTCGCCAGTGATTCAACTAGATAACCCCGTTTATCTGACAAATTTCAAAATTGGACTAGCCTGCTATCTCTCTAAATCTGGGATATGCTTTCAAAATGAATTTACAGTGAATCAAGACAATTTACAAATATGGAAAATTTCAAAAGTGTTAAAAAGTTAATTCAAGTTACATGGAAAGAAGTTCCAGAAAAAAAATTGTAAATATTTGACAGTTTCAACTTTTACTTGATGAAAATCCATTATGAATTTTCACTGAATTATATTAATATGACATGCTTCGCCAACACAATGGCTTCATCGGGTTATAAACTAAATTACTTCGACCTATTAGGGTTATAATATTACATACAAAATATTTATTGATTAGGACATTGCAAATACCTGTAATCTATTTTATTTTATTGTGTCTAGCTCGACCATGGCCCAAACGTTTTTACTTTTCTTTTTAACAGATGGAAATAGCCGTTTAATGACATGTTTAACAGAGGTGAATTATTTGTCTCTATTTGATCATTTAACATTATATTTAGGCTTTCTAATTTATTAACACTAGAGCGCAGACGCACGCGCGGGCTGAATATATAGCCCGGCGTGACATAATGTCCTCTCTTTCATGAACACTTCGCGCTACAGTGATGCTCCTTCATGTATTCCTCTAGTAAGAATTTCCGTACCAGTCAGTGGCGTGCCGATTCCAGCGGCACAAGGACATATGCGCAAATCGCTAGTAAATTGACTGCGCGAACGTTCGAGAATGTTTTTGAATAAGTGATCTCATCAGATTTATTGATAAATATATAAGATGCATTCTATAGTACGTAATGTTATTTTTTTATTATTTAAGTGCATATTTACATTATATTTCGGTTTTTACATAAAATTATGGCCGCAAATACCAACGAAAGACAAATACAAGGATGGTTGATGGAGGAGAGCGGAGACAGCAAGATTTCAAGTGACAATGAGGGAGAAGAGGAAGATCCTGTGGAACAAAGTACGTTGTGTCAGTATCCATACGAGCCCGAAAATGAGCAAGATGGTCTAGAGGAGGATGAGGAACATCCACGTCCGAAGCTGATTTGCCTTTGTCACCTTTGGTCAGTTATCAGTCTCGTAACGGAACAAAATGGAGTAAGTCACCACCACCTACTTCAAAAACACAATCCCACAATATGGTTTCGCGCCCACCAGGCGTTATAGGTGCAGCATTAGACTCTAAAACAGCTCTTCAGTCTTTTATCCTTTTGTTTTATACTGACATATTGAATGTCTTTGTTAAATCGACAAACATTTTCATTGATACTATAAAAAGGAAATTTCAAAGAAATAGAAATGCACTTTATACTTGTCGATCAGGGCGAAGAAACCTCAAAGACTTCTGGGACAATTCAAAGGGTACTGGAGTTGAAATGGTTTACAGCGCCATGTCTGAGAGCAGATTTCGATTCCTACTGCCTGTTCTTCGATTTGATGATTTAAGCTATAGACTATACAGCGATACGTCAAATCATAACTATTATTCTACACAAATGCAACAATTAGTAGCATTCAAAGGACGTTGCGGATTTGTGTATAAAAATTAGTATGATTGTGGATGTTAAGTACCCATACGTCTATAATTTTGAAATTACCAAAAATTAAAAAAGCAGTTTTGTTATTCTCCACCCTTCACAATGACAACAAAATTGATCCTGATAGTGGAGAATCTAAGAAATCTGAAATAATCACCTTTTATAACGATATGAAGTATGGTGTCGATATTTTTGATAAAATGTTGACAGTACTATGTATCGCCGAATAGTCGTCGATGGCCTATTACATTGTTTTATAACTTTCTCAATTTGGCTGGTATAAATGGTTTCGTTATGAATATGAAAGTTATTCGCCGCCATTAATTGCAAGAAGTTGGATTTGAACTCGCACGACCTTATATTGAACGTAGTATATACATGCAAAATATACCAAGAATAATAAAATAGGATTATCAGAGCAACCGCGGTCTAATATGCCAATCTGGGGTGCAGTTGGTACTGTTCCTGTTGTAGCAGAGCTCGAAACCGAAGTACAAGCAAATAATACAGCAAATGTATGAGGCGCATTTGTAGGGACCATCAGATGACTGTCCTCAATGCAGAGAAAAGTAGTAAGCAGTAGACTAGGTAAAAAAATCGACTAATTTTTTTTAAACGAAGATCTTGAAAAAATACAATACATATTTGTAAAGGAAATTGATTGCCCTGCAAAAAAGGGGTCTTAACAATTTTCGTTAAATTCACTCCTCCCAAAGTTATTCAAGGTTAAAGTTGAATTTAAAAGTAATTTATGGCTTTTTTGCATAGACCCTATTTTTGTACTTGAATAAAAACATTTAAGGCTTAATAGTGAAAATACTTTTTTTTAAGTACAATCTACATGTAATATTTTAAAGCAATTATTGAACCTATGATCATGAGTTAGCACATGTGCCGGATATGTCGAATCAGTTTTTATGTACACAGGATTGTTAGTGTTCTGATGATAGTTTTTTTGAATGTTCTATCAGTTTGACCCTCATAAGATTTTGGACAATCAAAACAAGTTAACATATAGACTCCTAACTTAATTTTATTTGGTATTTTGTCTTTGTTGTATTTGATGTATTTACTTAAATTATTGTTTGTTTTAAATGATACTGGGTAATTATGTCTATTGAGGATTTTGATATTTCATTAGGTTTTCCCATATATTCTATTAAAGTGAAATGAGGGTTTACTTAAAATTGTTCGATAAATTTCGGCTAAAGCATTTTTATATAAATGTTTGTTTAAAATCTTATCTATTGGTTCTGGCTTATATTTATAATTAACTGCTATTTGTTTAATAATGTTAAGTTCCTTATCAAAATTATTCTGTATTAAAAGAATATTTATTGTATATGTATCATGTTATTATATGCTCCAACTTTATGTTGGTATGGGTGAGTATACTTGCTATGTATTGTAGTGTATATGTGTATGTTATGATAAATCTTAAGTGTGATTTTTATTAATATTACTAAGTAGTTGACCCGACAGACGTTGTCCTGTCCAAATTTCCATAAACTTGTTTGTGATCCCTTGTTTTTTTTCCCTTAAATCCGTTCCAAGGCCATAACGAACAAAACAAAAAAGAATTAGGCATATCCATCGTTCGAATCGTAAGTTATGGTCTTGAGTTCATACAAAAAATCAGAACAGAACAAAGCACTTTCAGTTTTTCCCGAATATTCCAATTTTCCGGGCAACTTTAGTCAAATCGGTCCAGCCGTTCTGATGCGATGCGCTTACCAACGAACATCATTTAATTTTTATTTATTTAGATTGTTAGATCGAGAAAATTCATTGATTTATTTACTTCTTTTCCATTGTAAATGTAATATTCGGGTGTAAACTATTAACATAACTTTAAAAATAATTTAGTTGCCAAGGCGTACCTGTAAAGCAAGTAATTATAATGTTTAAATGATTGTGGCGTGTTTATATGTTTTTTTCTTTATTTGGGTTTTTCGCCACGATCTAAAACTCAAAAAATATCAAAATATCTGTTCTTTTGTAAATAAAGAATCACTGGCCAAAAACAAAAAACCCAACGGAGACAAATTTCTCAGTGATTCTTTTTTTTAAGACATTTTCCTAATGTAAAAAATTTTCAAAATATAAAAATGTTCTAAAAAAATATACAAACTTAATATACAAACTCCCGTTTTCAAAACGAACCTAAAAATAAAGTATATTAATTTCTATAAATTATGAAAAGAGAAAGTAAATATATTTTTTGTGTATGTCAATGATACTTACATTGACAATTAGTTTTTAATGACAGTAACAGTAATACAGAAGATTAAAGAAACCGCTATAATTAATTTAAATAAAAATAAATGTATTGCTATGCCTTCGGTAGATTTAAATTCAATATGGTTCTCGATTCTAAAGAATACAATTAAACATTAACATTTAATAATTTTTTTTAATTTTCTTTTTATTTTTTTTTGGTAGTATGTCTGTCATTAAAAACTAATTGTCAATGTAAGTATCATTGATATACACAAAAAATATATTTACTTAAAATCTTTTCATAATTTATTGAAATTAATATACTTTTAGGTTCGTTTTGAAAACGGGAGGAGAATACTTCCTGAAACGTTAACGTTAAAAGTTCGTATTTTTTTAGAACATTTTTATATTTTTAAAATTTTTTTCGTTAGGCAAATTTATTATAAAAAAGAATCACTGAGAAATTTGTCTCCGTTTGGTTTGGTGGTACTGTAAATAATTGTGAGTGATTCTTTATTTAGGTATTCTTTATTAGGTTTATTAAACTTTTAACGTTAACGTTTCGGCAAGTATTCTCCTCCCGTTTTCAAAACGAACCTAAAAATAAAGTATATTAATTTCTATAAATTATGAAAAGATAGAAAGTAAATATATTTTTTTTGTATATGTCAATGATACTTACATTGACTATATTTTTTGAGTTTTAGATCGTGGCGAAAAACCCAAATAAAGAAAAAAAATGCAAGTAACTATTCCATCTACATATCTATACCAGTATATAAAATTATTGTTGATATTATTGTTAAATATTATTGATTTCAAATCATAAGCAACTATTTCCGCTCATAATGGGCTAAGGAATATCCATTATTAGGCCTTCCTTACAATTGTAAATCTTATAATTAAATTAGAAAAAAATGTTTTAAACAAATATCTATTAGTGTTAATATTGTTGTTTTATTATTACATTTTTGTTATCTTTATTTACTAATTTGGATATTATCTTTATAGTCTTTAGAAATACCTCCAATTATTAGTAATATTATTATTATTATTTCCTAGCATTCGCTACGAAAACGACTTTGTACATCAAACGATATTAATCTTGCATTACTAGGAAGTGTAATATTTGTTAGATTATTAATCAATTCTAAATAATTTTTGACACCATTTTTTGGTTTAAAATTGATATATTTTATTAAAATCTCTATTAGTTTCTTAGATAATATATAACTTGGAGCAGTAAAGAAAGATACGAGTGGTATCATCGGAAGATTGTCTTTATTTAATTTTATTAGAGAATATAGTTTTGGAGATTGTGGATGCATGATAGATACTCTGTTTATCATGTTCATTCAGTTTTCTCATTTTCATTAATATTCTCCATCTAACAATTAGTAATATTAATAAAGGTTAATTTTAATATTTCTCATAAATCAACACACAGAGATACAATACATAACAAGTCTACTCACCCATACCCAACATAAAGTTCAGCATAAAATAGCATGATACCTCGATTAATAAATATTCCTTTCACACAGAATAATTTTGATAAGGAACTTAACATTATAAAACAAATAGAACATTTTGAAACAAAAAGTTATATAAAAAAACTTCAGCGGAAATTTATCCAATAATTAAAAAAAACTCATATTACACTTAATCACCATATACGAAAAACCGAATGAAATAATGAAATTTCTCAATAGACATAATTACACAGTATCATTTAAAAGAAATACATCAAGAACAAAAATAAAAGACCAAATAAAAATATGTGTATATGTTAACTTGTGATTGTCCAAAAGCTTATGCTGGTCAAACCGACAGAACGTTGAAAAAAATAAATCAGAATACAAACAATCAATAGTATAAAGAACTGATTCGATATATTCGCAACATCTGCTAACCAAATTTTTCCTTATTCTTGGGTTCATTTCATGATTCACCAAAATGAAGGAAAAATATCCCCATTTCCTTTAAAGTTTGCTTTTGTAGTATTAATAATAATATAGATTTTTCAGTTTTCATAGAAATAGTCTTTGTATATTTATACATATCGCGAAAAGAGGATAGGGATTACTAAACTCGAAGAGATTTACCACTAAACACCAAATCACTTTTAGATTCATCTAGATTAAATCTATTTAATCTAGATTAAATCATCTCATGATGATGCTAACATGGTTAGCGAAACGTGCGTCGAAAAAGTTTCAAAAAGTGATTTGGTACTTAGTGGTAAATCCCTTCGAGTTTAGTGTTTCACAACGAAGGTTCCAATAAAAGAATTGATCATTAAAAGAAGGCTTTATGAACAAGAGTTGTTTGCACGTCGACCTATCAAGAAACCCCTTCTTTCAAAGAAGAACAGAAGGAACCATTGGACATGAATATCTCTATTGGACATGATTGGAAACGGGTATGTTGGAGCGACGAATCAAAATTAATTATGTTTGGAAAAAGAATGCATCATAAATACACAGTTCCTACTGTTAAGCATGGAGGTGGGTCTGTCATAGTTGTATTGGATTGCTTCTCGGGGTTTAAAGTAGGTCCATTACACCGCATAGAAGGGATTATGGATAGATTTATGTATCGCGATATAATGAAGTGAACGTAATGCTGCCTGATATGGAAGATAACAAGCCTTTAAGATCTTTTCAACAAGATAATGAACTCAAGCATTCTTCAAAGCTAGTCAAGCAATTCTTTATAGATGAAAATAGTGCTATCACAAAAGAAAATCTATATGAGGTATTGGAAGAAAAAATGGAAAAGTATTGATCGTGTCTTCGTTAATAAACTTCTTGAGTCAATGCCTAAAAACAGTTATGCCAAGCAATTATTAGTAACAATAGTTATACCACAAAATATTGAGATAAATAATTATTTACAATAAATTACATACTATTTTGGCTTATTGGAAGTGTTATTTAATTTTGTTTCATATAGATCTTGGTAATTTTAGTTTTGTCTATATACTTTTTTCCTGTAAGAATTCAACTTTTTCATTTCTCTTTACCTTATTATTTGGATATTTGGATTAATACTTTATATTTATACAACGTTTATAGTATTTGGTATTGTAATCCCAATAGGTAGAAATAATTTAGTTTATACTCGACATCCGAAGAAGTCACTGTGTTGTCGAAACATGTTAATATAATTCAGAGCAAATCAAATAAAACGGGAGTTCTTTTTTACACTAATTTAACAAACCATAAAATCATTACCACAGAGAATTCTTCATTTAATAAAATGTGGTGGAACGATCAGAAAATATTCAAATGTTATTTGTTTATGTTTTCATTTTGTTGACTAACCTTTCTTCTATAAAACTGAGGGTCTGTCTTAACATTTTAACGCATTTAAAATCCATTAACAATGTATAACAGACCGAGCCAAAAAAATCGTTTATATTTTTTTTTTTAAAGGGATATCGAAAATATTATTTGTGATGACAAAAAAAATATTGTGAAAGTTAGAGCCCTTAATAATTATATTAAGTGTATCATCGCGACTTTTGGTTTTTTAATAGCAATCGCATCTTTCGTGCAAAACTCCTAAACCATCAATTTGAAAAATTTGAGCAATACATACTCTTGAAGGGAATTGAATTCTCTACAAAAAAGGTCTCATTATAAATTTACTTTCCAACAAGCCCTTTCCATGTAATCGTGTCTTGAACATCTGTTTTTACAATTTTACAATGCTACTTACAATTTTACTTTTCAAATTTGAAATTTTGTAACTAATGAACGAATCAATATTTCAAAAAAATACAATACATATTTTTAAAGGAAATTGAATGCGCTACAAAAAAGGGGTAAACATTTTTCGTTAAATTTATTTTTCCCAAAGTTATTCAAGGTTAACGTTATTTTATCGATGAAGATATACACACTTGGTCCAACATTGACAGGTTTCATGAATGTAAGCAATTTTTGGAAAAATTGGCTGACGTCAATGATGTAGCGGAACGTGGTGTAGCATTGATTGAAGATTACAATAAATGTCTCACCAAAGACGAATAACAACTCCAGTACTTATTATTAGTCGTTAGTAAATATCGAAAAAAATCTCTAATTGTAATAAAGTTAATTTGATTAAGTGTTTTTTGAAATTGGTAGTTCGCTATTATGTGTTAGTAATTTAGATATTTATGATATTTTCTTTCAATTCTTCTGTTGGAACCTTTAGTGTGAAATACTAAACTTGAAGAGATTTACCACTAAACACCAACACGCGTTTTTGACCATCTAAGATGATTTAATCTAAGATTAAATCTAAGATTAAATCATCTCCTGATGAAGCTAACATGGTTAGCGAAACATGCGTCGAGCAGTTCAAAAAAACGTTTTGTTGTTTAGTGGTAAATCTCTTCAAGTATAGTATCTTTTCTTTTGTAAAATATGAATTATATATAAACACGCAATGGTTTTTCTACTCCATCTACTCCATTAATACCATTCCTTTCTAATTCATAATTCGATTTTTATATACATGCATATCAAAGATAAATGCTTTATAAATAAAAAGCCGTATATTTTTTACTCTTAGAGTTAGTTAAATACATTAAAATGAATGTTCGTAGATAATCAACTCTTTAAGCAAAATCAACTTTATATAAATTATGAATTTTGAAAAAATTTAGTGATTGTACTTAAAAAAACTTTAAATTTTTTAATCAAGTAAAAAAAAATACTTTTAAATTCAACTTTAACCTTGAATAACTTTGGGGAGGAGTGAATTTAACGAAAAATGTTAAGATACTTTTTTGTAGCGCATTCAATTTCCTTTAAGAATAAGTATTGTATTTTTTCATATATATTGATTCGTTCATTAGCTACAAAATTTCAAATTAAAAAATAAAATTGTAAAAACAGATCAATATTCACGGCACGATTACATGGAACCGGCTTGTTTGACGTACATTTATGAGACCTTTTTTTATAGAGAATTCAATTCCCTTCAAGAATATGAATTGCTCGAATTTTTCAAATTGATGGGTTAGGAGTTTTGGACGAAAGATGCGATCGCTATTAAAAACCGAAAGTCGCGATGATACACTTCTTAATATAAGTATTAAGGGCTCTAACTTTCACAATATTTTTTTTGTCATCAGAAATAATATTTTCGGTATCCCTTAAAAAAAAAATAGTCGATTTTTTTGGTCCAGTCTAATGTATAGGGTCATGTTTTTTTTTCTTGAGAAACATTTTGGGAAACGTCTTCAGTTCAACATAAGGAGCAAAAAATTAATTTTACCACGGTGTGTGTATTAATATGTTATTTCGAAAAGTCTAAAAAAAAATAATTGTTAATGTGACATTTTGACACTGAATGTAACTGCAACTACTGAAAATATCTTACACGTCAATAAGATCATTTGGATTAGCTATATGATGATTTAATTTCAAGTGATTCCGCAAATACCTTTTCTGCCTAAACGTCTGACCGCACATTTTACAACTAAAAGGTTTGTCTTCCGAATGGACCAATTTGTGTCTCTTCAGCTCGTACTTTATTCTAAACCTTCGACCGCAAACATCGCATGGGAAAGGTTTTTCCCCCGTATGTCTGGTAATGTGCGTTATTAAAGATTGCTTAGTCCGAAACTTCTGAGGACAATACGTACAATTAAAAGGAAACTCGGTACTGTGAGATCTGTTATGAACAAAAAGAGACGCTTTCTGTTTAAAAGATTTTCCGCAAAGGGCGCAAACATACGGACGTTCGTTGGTATGGATTCGTCTGTGTTCCTCAACGTTTCTTTTGGTAGAAAAGTATCGGCCACAAATATCACATTCAAAATTTTTTATTCGTTCGTGAGTTTCTTTCAAGTGTCTCACCAATCCTTGAGATACCCGAAATTGTTTACCGCACAAGTCACATACATACGGACGTTCACCGGTGTGAATTCGCATATGCCAAACATATGTGTACATAGAATGAAGACTTTTCCCACATTCCTTACATTTGTAGAAGACTCGACCATCAACCACCAATTTGGCTTTGTTCACTAGTTCTTGGTCGATTTTCTGTTGAGGTTTATTCATCATGTGCTTCACGGTGAATCTCCGTGAAACCCGCGGTTTTTTCTTCGGTGGCATTTTCAACTCTGCTTTCGATTCTAAATCTTTCACTCCAAAAAATACATCATCTGTGTTGACATTCGAGTGGCTACGTTTAACGTGTTGGGATATATCGCGTTCTGCACTGAACACATTTGAACATATCGGACATTCAAAGCCATATTCCTCGTCGACATCACTTATTTCGCTCACTTGCTTAGCCCCATTTGCACCAACTGCATTTGTTTTTACAATTTTGTTATTTATCATAACATCTTTTTTTACATTGACATATGGGACAGTATTTTCTAGTTCCAGATCTAAATCTTCCGATGTACACATCTCATCTTCGTCGTTTTCAATGGAATTGGCAACAAATTTTAAATTGGCATCATCGCATAAGTCTTGTTCTTCGTTTATATTGTCAAATAGGTGTGGTCCTTTAGATATGGTGGATGTATCTCTGTAAAAAAGTGTATTTTGGTATTTCTATTTAGGAACACATAATGAAAATAGTTTTTATACATATAAGTTTTGAAACTATCTATCCTTATTTATCATTATGTCTATATACATGCTAAAAGTATGGATACAACAATCATAAACGCTATCATCTATTTTATAGAAAAAAATTGAAGTTTTAATTTTTATACCCCAATAAACAATATATCCTCTGATACTCACACTAAACTATAGTTTATTTATATGTTAATCTTTCTTAGTAAAGTGTGTAAAAAATCATGAACACTAAAGACCAGAAACCATTAAACTATTTAAAAAGTTAACTATATAGAAAAAAAATTATCACACCTCTTTAAGCAAAAAATTTATAAGACACTCTAATCCGTGCCGTATGGAAGTAAAGCATAAATCTTATCCAAAAATTACCAAAATACGTTAGGAGTATTTGAAATAAAAGTCTTTAACAATATCTATGGACCAGTTTGCGAAAATAACAGCTCGAAAAAGAAGTATAGCAACGCACTTCGTTCCTGTGTAGAAAGAAAAATAAAATAAAGGAAAGTAAAAATAAATTTATTATAAATTAAAAGAGGCTGTAACTTACAAGGACGTTTACTACTATTCACAGCCGATGAGTGGGTGCTCGCCAGAACAGATTGTTAAGCTGGGTTAATTTTGTGTGTGTGTTGAATTTACTGGAACAATTTGTTCGAATTATCTAGCGGAAAACAGATGGTTCGTGTGCATGCTGTGCGGCGACAATATTTGTGTGTAAAAGTATCTTCATTGCTGCGCAGGCATACCACATACAACACATACAGCCCGCATAACGCAAATTTGTATTGATGTGGACCCAGCTTCACGGTATGTCCTGTGGCGATTCTATCAAAGCCATGTTGGATTTTTCGTCATCATTTCCAACATCAACTGCAGTATCCGTTTTGGGGTGCGTGCGATTTCTGCATCGCTTCTGCGACGCTTAAGCGTGCGTGCAAATTATGCCCCCCTTAGCCCATATCAACTGGAGAGTAGGGGTGGGTTATGGGTGCCACTAGCCTTGCCACGGAATAGATCAGAAAATGTCTACGATGTTCAGAAGTTCTCTTTAATTCACCCCACTCACCGCTATAGCGACAAAAAAAAGTATGCCAGTAAAAATAAAAAGTAAAAGTAAAACAAAAGGCTCACACAAAAGGTATTTTGCAGCAGAAAGCTCCGCCTTTTCATTCTCTAATGCAAAGGTAAATACTAGGTGTCCAATATCGTTGTTCTTTTTTGTAAGTATAATTAATAGAAGTCGACTTAAGGTATAATAATGTTATTATTATAACATTATAGTAGTGTTTGGAAATGATTTAGCAAAAATAATACTGTCGAGATGGCGGCCTTCGCGACGCTGGCATTCTTATATATTCTGGATGAGTGGATCTCACGAACAATATTCTCCTTTAGTTACAATATGGTACGTAGTTTATTTTCATAAACTTTGCTCTTAACCCCAAAAGAAAATAACAAGTATGTCCCTTCTATGCGGTATCACTTTTCCTCGGAATAATTCCTGTACAGCCTTCAAAAAATTGCATGAGGTATGACACGTAGCGCCGTCTTGCTGAAACCAACTCTCCTCGTGATAGCCTTCAAATTCTTGCAGTGATTGGTGGTAAAAAACTCGTATCATCTCACAATATCTAGCTGAATTAACATTGATCACTTTACCTCTGGCATCTTCAAATAAGTATGGGCCAATTATGCCTCTAGCTGACATTGCAGCCCATACAACAACTTTTGGGCTATGTAATGGTTTTTCGTGTTTTTACTTGGGATTTTCCGTCGCCCAGTACCTACAGGTTTGCTTCTTTACATGGCCGTTTAAATGAAAGTTAGCCTCGTCACTGAAGAAAACACTGTCACAGTTAAAATTTTCCAACATAGCATTAGCAAATGTCAAACGCATAATAAAATCGGTTTTTTTTTATTTCTTGTACAATTTCAATTTTATAGGGATGAATACGAAAATCTTTTTTTAAAATGACACGCAGTGAAGATTTCTTAATGTGTACCTGGCTACTTCGCTTCCGTACGGATTGGGATGGATTTTCTCTAACCGACTCACGCACAGGTTCAATGTTGTTTACACCTCTGTTTGACTTTAGACGACCTGTAGACGGTAAATTTAGAGTTGATCCTGTAGTTTCAAACTTTTTTATCCTTTATTTCTTTATTAAATTTACACTTGGTGCCTCGTTTATGTCGTGAAAATTATACTCGGCCCTATAAAGACGACGAGCCGTTATAAGCGAATTGTTGTTTTGATAATACGCGCGAACACAAAAAGTACGTTGTTGGCCGGTGTAACGCTGCATGGCAACTAATTTTCCCTGAACCAAGGTTCGATGTAAAGTTAACTCGGCCAGCGCGTTCTGCACCACCTAGGAGCAAACAAGTAATTAAATATGAACGACATTTCTGGACACCTGTTATGAAGTAATAAGGTATTAAGACAGAGAAAAAGAAAAACGTGGATATCGGCGTCAGGCTTCCTACAAGAGGGGCAAGGGAAGTGAAGTGGTACGGCTCACCTAAATTCGGTTCCGTCCAAGGACCCTGTAAAAAAGGTTTCAACGCTGCCCCGGTGTAGTGGACACCATGACGAGGTGATAGTGGCCCTCCCAAAGTTGGGTATTCCAAATCCTCCCAAAAGGAGTAGAGTAAAGGAACTAAATATTGACCAGGTCCCAAATATTAAGCAGGCAAAATATAAACTTAACATTCTTATTCATAAGAATGAGTGATATTAACCAAACCAATAACCCCTAAAGTGCAATGCCGATAGGCAGATGTGAAGAAGAGAAGCCCAAGCTAGAAAGGGAAGATGGTGACAATGATGATGCTCGTAACATCGAAGTGAATAACTGAAAAGAAACTCCCCGAGATAGAGATAGCTGGAGAAATAAGCTTATGGAAGACAAAACCCTTACGAAGTTGTAGAGCCATAGAAGTGAACTGGTACGGCTCACCTAAATTCGGTTCCATCCAAGGACCCTGTAAAAGGGTTTCAACGCTGCCCCGGTGTAGTGGACACCATGACGAGATGATAGTGGCCCTCCCAGAGTTGGGTATTCCAAATCCTCCCAAAAGGAGTAGGGTAAAGGAACTAAATATTGACCAGGTCCAAATATTAACCAGGCAAAATATAAACTTAACATTCTTATTCAAAAGAATGAGTGATATTAACCAAACGAATAACACCTAAAGTGCAATGCCGATAGGCAGATGTAAAGAAGAGAAGCCCAAGCTAGAAAGGGAAGATGGTGACAATGATGATGCTCGTAACATCGGAGCTTATGGAAGACAAAACCCTTACGAAGTTGTAGAGCCATACAAGAACTATATAGAATAGCTCAAAATATTGGTGGAAAACCATTCTCAAAAAGCAGTCAGCACCAAAACAATAACCGTTTATAAGAAAACATGGATATTATGGATGTGTGGCCTGGAAAAGGTTTTGATTAAGTAAGAAAAATAATATAGTACGTTGTGAAACCTGAAAATTATTGGGACTACGTTATTTTCTGTGATGAGTCAAAATTCAACATTTTTTGGCTGATGGGCGTCAAATGGCATGGCTAAGGGTTAATGAAGAGTTCAACACAGAAAATTTTGGTACAAAAGTGATAAACACGGTGGGGGATCGATAATGGTTTGGGGTGTATATCCTCAGAGGGGGGTTAGTAACTTGGTTTTTACTAACGGTATAATGGACAAAAATATGTATTTAAATATTTTAAGGCAAAAATCTGAGAGTAAGTGCGGAGAACATGAACATCACAAACTCATTAAATTTTACCAAGGCAATGACCCTAAACATAGGGCGGATATAGTTCGCGAATGGTTATTGCCCAAAAGTGATTAAAACGTCGTGTCAGTCACCTGACCTTAATCCCATTGAAAACGTTTGGCATTATTTGGAAGCTAATATAAGGAAACATGAAATTACTAATAAACTTTAAAGAATAAGTTATTAGCTGAATGGAATAAAATAAACGTAAATTATTTAAAAAATTGGTGGTATCCATGCCAAAACGTTTGGGAAATATGATTAAGATCAAAGGTGGCCATACCAAACACTAATTATTAGCTAAGTTTTATATGCACTTAATTTTTTTGTTGATACTAATTCATGTCTGATCATTTTTGTGAGTGTAAATTTATAAATTGATATTTTTTATTGACAAAATTACTATTAAGATGGATTTAAAATTATTTAATGCTTAAATTATGGTTGTACTAAAATTGTTTATTAATTTCCCTAATAACATTTTTTTTATTTTCATAAGTACAATTTAGTAATATACTTGTCCGAATATTTTTGGGATCCACTGTATGCGTTTGTGTCTAAAGCGAAATTGGACCCGCTCGATTCGGCTTGGCTCGGCCGGTAGTGTGAAAGACACCTTACATTGTGTACTTTTTTGCTATTCTAATTAATAGATTTGCATGTTGTTACGTCTCTCGTCTACAGGACGCGTTTACGTTTTCTCCCAGCGTTTACTTTCTCTTTCCAAACCTAAAGGTGACTGCGTTGAAAAAATATAAAGATCTCAAAAATATTCTGAGAAAAAAAATTGTCAACTCGAGAACTTTTCAGATAACCCTTCTAATACTTACTGTTCCCCAATCAAGACAAATATTTTTTTAAGCTTGTATAAACCTAAAAATAAGAGGTATTTTGGTTAATAATGTCGCTTTTGCTAAGAGATGGCGTTACTAATACACTTGATATAGGCTAATTACGTCTATGGTGTTTTGGGGGTAAACATACGTCATCAAAGGCCAGTTCGTTATTAATTGTCAATGTGTAAAACAAATAGTTTTTCATAGCTTTGAATATGTCGAGTTATATACCAGAAAAAGACGTTTTGCGGAGAAGCTTAACAACCTTCTTTCATTTGAAGAAAACTGCAGCTGAAAGTTATCGATTGTTGGTTGAAGCCTATAGTGAACATGCTCTACCTATATAAAACTACTCTATATAAAAAACTTGTGGACGATTGTTTAAACGCTTTAAAATTGGTAATCTTGATATATAAAAGACGAGGAGCATCCAGGGCAGTCAAAAAAGTTTGAAGATGCAGATTTGCAAACATTATTGATTGAAGACTCGACTCATACGTTGAAACAATTGGCACAAGCATTGAATGTTGCCCAATCCACCATTTCCAAACCTCTACACGCATCGGGAAAGATCCAGAAGAAAGGAAAATGGGTTCCATATCAATTAAGGGAAAGAAACATTGAATTGTGAAAAATCACTTATGAAATTAGGCTTGCCAGACAGAAAAGAAAAGGTTTTTTGCATCGAGTTGTGGCATGTGACTAAAAGTGGATCTGTTTTGACAATCTGAAACGCAAAAAATCATGGGTAGACCCAAGCCAGCCTTCAATATGAGAACCAGTGCACAATATACATGGAAAAAAATGAACAGAGCATTGAAGGGAAAACGACCAGAATACGCCCAAAGGCACGATTTTCACGAAAGTCATTTTTCAACATGACACAGCTCGGCCCCATGTTCCAAAATGTGTTAAAAACTATTTGGAAAGCGTTAAATGAGACGTGCTTCCCACCCACCGAATTTACTGGACTTAGCCCCTTTGGACTGCCACTTATATCGATCAATGCAGCACGGACTTTCAGAACAACACTTACATTCTTACGAAAAAATGAAATTTTGGCTTGATGAATGGTTGGCCTTAATAAACCAAAAGCTCTTTTGACGCGTAATCTATTCTTTGACAGAAAGATGGGAAAAAGTAATAGCTAACGATGGCCAATAGTTTGATTATTAAGGCAATTTATTTTGTTATGGAAATAAACGCTCAAATTGTAGATCGCGAAAAAATCGACATTATTAACCGAAACGCCTATTAAATTAAGAATAAAAACAACAAATTAGATAACAACAAAATCAGTGAAACCAGCGATTTGGAAGTATACTGGAGGAACTAAGTACATTCAAAGAACGGTAAACTAGGAATAAAACATACATTCAACTATTCAATAACCAACGTACACGCACCAACTGAAGAAAAAGAAAACCAAGAAGTATTTTATGAAGAAGTTGAAAAAATCGTGCAAGACTGCGCCAAGAAGGATGCCGAAATAATTAGCAGGTGTGGTAGTTAATAATCATTAATTTTTTAAGAGATGACGCTGGAAACAAATGTCAGTTCACGGTCTAATTTCTTATGACATTTTGTCGCTACGACAGTACCCTTTCAAAACCAAATAAAGAGTATTTGCGGCACGTACTGCTTTTCTTGTTCAATCGAAAGAAAAACGCGTCGTATACCTGTGGAAACTTACGGTGAAAATGTTTAGATAATTAAAAAGTGGTGATTTCAACTTGAAAGACAAAGTTTTTTTTCCTTTATTTGGGTTTTTCACCACTATCTAGAACTCAAAAATACCTGTTCTTATTTAAAGAAAGAATCACTTTTTTTTGTTTTTACCCAGTGATTCTTTCTTTAAATAAGAACAGGTATTTTTGATATTTTTTGAGTTTTAGATAGTGGCGGAAAACCCAAATAAAGGAAAAAATATATGAACACGCCACAATCATTCAGACATTACTTTGAAAGATAAAGAACGCCCAGGTCAACCGAAAAAATTTGAAGATGCCGAATAGCAACCATTGTTGGAAGAAAGCGATATGCAAACTCAACAACAAATGGCAGAGAGGTTGTTGATCGCCGAACCATTTGTGATGGTCTGCATGCTACAGAAAAGATCCAGAAGGTAGAAAAATGAATACCACACCAGCTGAACGACATGCAGAGACAAAAGCCAAAAATGGTGTGCAAAGTTTTGCTTTGTCGGCATGAAAGAAAGACTGTTTGCATCGGGTCATGATTGGAGACGAAAAAGGGATATATTTCGAGAACCAGAAACGCAGAAAATCATAGGTTGACCCAGGATAACCATCAACATTGACCGCAAGACCAAATCGTTTTGGAAAGAAGACAACGGTGTAGATCTGGTACGATCAGATGAGTGTCGTGTACCACGAGCTTCATTGATCGAAAAGCGACCAAAATTGGCTAGAAGACACGGAAAAGTGATTTTGCAGCACGGCAACGCACCATCACTCACAGCGAAAGCAGTCAGAGACAATTTTTGCACTTGGCTGGGAACTTGCCCCACCCGCCATACTCACTAGACTTGATCCCTTCCTACTTAAAAAATAATATAAGACAGAGCTGTTAAAGGATCCCCAAATATCTCAAAATTGTAAAGCGTTACAAGAAAGAAAATCTGAAGCCCAACTGAATAGAATTAACGAACATATAAATAACTACCGGACAACATGCAAAAACATAATAAAAGAAGCAGCTGAGGAAGTAATTGGTATAAAGCATCAGCAACAATAAATCTGAATAGTTTGAGGTAGAATGTTAAGTCGTCACAAAAAGATGCAGCCCACCTATCTCTGCAATATAGAAGAACTGAACAAACAAAAAGAATACAAATAATTATGAAGAAATAAGACAAAGACTTGATAAAAGAAAGAAAAAACAAGACTCAACTTCAAGAAATGGAAAAACTAAAATCTAAAAATGTAACAAAGAACTTTTATAAGATACTCAATAATGGTAGGAAGGATTATAAAGCTGGTCTTAGTATGTGTAGTAATAAGAATGAAGAGATACTGAACGATCATGAAACAATTTTAGAACGATGCGCTGAACATTTTCAAGAACAACTAAAAAACAGAAAAAAAAAACTATGACATAGAGGTGGACATGACAGATGAGAAAAAGATTTACCAACAGGAAATTCGCAAAGCAATAGAAAATCTAAAAAAAAACGATAAAGCTCCGGGTATTGATGGTATACTAGCAGCATTATTAAAAATGGGCTTAAATCATCTTCTTACTCATCTACATTAGATCTGCCATTTAATCGGAAAGATACTAGAGGGATCACTCTTCTTACAAATCTATAAAATATTAGCGTTGTATAATAGACTACAGCCATACGTAAAACAAATCATCGGAAGATAACAGAGTAGTTTTTGTCGAGAAAAATCTACAATAGACTCAATATTTATTCTTCCTCAAGCCTTACCAAAAACTTATACCTACGACATCGACAGTCACCACCTAATTCATAGATTTTAAAAGTGCGTATGACAGCGTAGACCGAAACGTATTGTAAAAAGCGATGACAGAATGTAACATTCATCAACACTTCATTAGACTGATTATAGAAACTCTGTCTAGTTTTTAATCTAAAGTTAAGATTAAGAGCAGCACATCACGCCTATTTCTAACCCATTCTGGTTTACGACAAGGTGATAGTCTGTCATGCCTTCTATCCAACATAACCATTGAGAAAGCATTAAGAAACTCCAGCATCAACACTCTAGGCACGATCATAAATAATAGCATCCAGATACTAACGTATGCTCATAATTTAGATGTTTAGGCTAGATCAAAGCAAGACCTCATAGAGGATAAAACACTTAAAGAAGCTTATGAAAAGATAGGGCTACAGATTAATATAGAAAAAACTAAATGCATGGCAGTCACAAACAAAATTCCCAATCGGCATCTGTAATATCAGGTAATAGAAACAGACATGATATGTGTAAAGGAATTCACATATCTTGGCTCCCATGTAAATAACATCAATGACATCAACTCTGAAATTATACAAAGAATATTTCTTGAAAACAAAGTCAACTACGGACTAATTAAACAATAGTTGTTCTGTTGAGAAAAACAAAACGTATTGTTTATAAAACACTTACTAGACCAGTATTGATGTACACATAAAAAGCCTGGACATTGACAAAGTATTGTACGAACCTCTTAGAGTGCTTCAAGAGGAAGATACTGTGACATGTATATAAGGGAGTTTTAAGCACGGCAAGAGATAGGAACCAATGGTGCCTACCTCTTGTAACGATGACACTCAAAAAAAAGCGATGATAGTTGAGCACTCGAATGTATTCATAATTTAGAAGTTAACAACTCAAAGTCAACTGTAAATACTAATAGATAAATGTAAATGATAATAGATAAATTTAAATACTAATAGATAATGATAACTACATATAAGGTAAAAAAAAGCCGCATTGCGTCGAGCATCAGTTCTCGATAACCGAAGTTAAGCGACGTCGGGCCAAACCTCGACACTTATGGGTAAAATAGGATTAAAGATTATGAGAGGAGAACTAATTAATAGATTTAATAACTAAATATAGATAATAAATAATAAATGTTAAGATGCAGATGTAGTTAGATAAATATAACAGAAACATGAACTGTCATAAGGAATCTATACAGCCAATTTAATTTTTACAAACTCTAATAGATAAGGGTTGTATATATAGCTAATTCAGGGAAATAATGGTTGCACGTCTTCAATCTAGAGAAATCTATTGCCAATTTAAATCCATAAGAAAGAAAAAATCATTTAAAGTTCGAAGCCCTTTCTTTCCTTCTTCCTATTAGAATAGGATCAAAATACGGTGAGCCGGTGGATCACATTCTGTAAATTCCCTATCAAGATAACATTTAGGTTTGCCGTTCTGCACAGTGTTGCCGGCCTAACACAACTTTCTTCGTTGAACCTGTCATTTGCATATTCTGATCGTTTTTGAGTTGTGCTTTCAAACGTTTTAAATTATTTTTACTGTATTCTTTGCTGTTTTAGCTATTTTCTGGTTTAGTTTCTGTTTTTGTGAGTTCTGTAGTAAAAAATCTACGATTATAATTGGAAAAAAAAATCCAAAACCGTTAAGCAGTCGGTGTAAGCCACTTGTCTTCTCACTTATCTGTTATTTTGAACAGGAACGAAATGATGGGGCTCCTCTTTGCCATTAAACTCTGTGAGAGAAGTATGTATGTATTAATAACTTAGTGGGTCTCATGGTTGATTGGAGTTTTTTAGCGAGTTTCTGCTTCACTAAATATTAGTATTGTACAGACAGTTAATGCAATTTTGAAAAAGTTGAAGAATAATGAAATCTTCACCGAAGAAAAAGCGTCTACATCCAAAACGAGTAACTAATCTAGATCATTTTGATGTGGGCTCAATTCGCAATCAAATCTATGAAATACATGAAAAAAGTGAGTAGATTTACATGGTAAGATTGCATTTTTATGAAATGTTATTGAACTATTTCAGAACAAACGATTAATCTTGAAAGTATTCATGAAAAACTAAAGAGCATGCAGCTCTTTGATGGGTGTAAAACTTCGTTTCATACACTCCTAAAAGAAATTGGTTTCAAATGGGGTAAGGATAATCCACATAGAGGCCTGATGGAACTTCCAGATATTGCCTTTAAACGAATCCAATTTATGAAGATGTATCAAAATATCAAAGACGAATCTCTGTTTGATTTTGTTTATTTCGATGAAACATGGATTTTTCAAAATGGCCCTCGAGTCACTCATGGCAAGATGATAACAAGTGGAGTGTAAAGATTACAGAAGTTGATGGAAAAAGGTGAGTGCTATACCTAATACTTAGGAGCCATTAAAGTCATGTTGTTATGAATAGTCGTTTTAAGACGTATCAATAATAGCATGTTATTGCAAATATATTGTTCTGCATGCTGGGAACAAGAATAGCTTTATTCCAGAGGCTGAATTAGTCTTCTCTTCTAAAACAAAAGGCGATTATCTGGAGAAATGAATCAAGATAACTTTATAGTGGTTTACAATCGTCATATAGGTCGAGATGAAAGAACGACTGATAACTGTTTGGATATGTGGAAAGAAGCTTTATCAATAGTTACACCACAGATCTGGATGTACAGCATCAGACATACAGAAGAAAAGATTGAAAGATGGTCGAATCACGAAAGAGTATTTGATAGACTAGAAGTTAATCCCCTAATAATTTACTTGAACAGCGATGCTGAAGGTTGTTTTAGTGATAGTGAATAATTAAACTTTGTGTGAACTAAATAAAAGACCGCTATGTTGACAAGCAAACATTTCGAAACAGGTTTTTGCTTAAAACTTAATGGGAAAAAATTTTCGTGGTACTTTTTCATTTATGGTTTTATCAATCATATAAAAACCAAAGTCTGGGTATTCTGGTGTTGATGTGGTAACATTGTAACGTGAGTGCGTCGTAGATTTTGATGATGTACAACCATTATTTCCCTGAATGAGCTATAGAGACTCTAGTTGAGTGTCAGAAATAAATTTGATCATCTCTTGATGATAGTTAGCAAAACAGGCTCCTTGACTCAATTTTCCACACAAAATGTTTGAATATCAGAATTGAAAAATTATGACTACAAAATTATATTTTGTTTCAAAATTGTTTGTTTTTCACTTTCTACAAATAGAAAATTTGGTATTTATTATAAATTCAGAAGAAATGCAAAATATTTATGTGATTGGATTATATAGATACCAACATCTATAAAATATTTTACTGTGGGAGATTACAAGGTGGTTAGTGAATATACAATGTTTAAAATGATAGAATAATAGTGTTCAAGAATATATTTTATAAATTCTAACTGTATAGTTATAATGATAATGTATCCAAACTTTTCATGTATAATTCATATATTTCATGCCTCTGATTAACAATATTAAACTTGGTTTCCACTTATCTAAGTGCTTTGTGAAGAAGTAATTATGACTTTAATATACCGTAGGGAAGCCTAGTACAAAAATATAATATATGATGGAAATACAGGAATATGCAGATAAACACGATACAAGAAATTTCTCCCAAAATATTAAAGGTCCAATAGGTAAAGGTAATCATTGGGCCGCAAATAAACAACAATGCACCGGTACGAAGTGCTGAGGGTGGGGTTACAATCACTACCATAGATGATATAAGAGACAGACGGAAGGAGCATTTCGAAAATTTTTTGGCCGGAGAGTCATTGCGGATTCAGAGCAGATCGCGGAACAGCGGATATAGTATTCTCGCTATGCCAGATACAAGAAACATGCAGAGAACAAAATGAGAGCGTATTCATAGCTTGTGTAGCTCTGTCAAAGGCGTTTTACTCCATTGTCAGAAACATAATGTGGAAGGTCTTAGACATCATAGGATGGCCGCCTAGGATGATGCACATGTTTACACTTCTGCACATTGGCATGAATGCAAAAATTTTGATAGAAATGAGCGAAACTAAGACATTTGGGATTAAGATAGGTGTTAGGCAAAGCTATATGATCGCTCCGACGCTTTTTTCTGCATTGGTTGCCAATCTCCTGCATCATGTCAGATGTAGATTGCCGCATTCGGCTAATGCGCTGTATGCGGATGACTGTCCGCTTGTAGCGCATAGTGCGTCAGCGTTGCAAACAGTACTGAATTTATTTAGTGACGCCGAATGCACTATACATTCGGTCATAAACTAATGAATAAAAAATGAATATATTACAACAAACTGCTCCCTCTAAATAGGGATAGAGCAACAGCTAATGTGAATGGTCAACCAAATGAAGAAGTAACATGTTTCCTATATTTAGGAAGTTAAATTTCCTGCTCTGACGACCTGCAAAAATAGGTTATATATAGAATGAAGTGTACTGGTGCTAATTTATGATATTTTTTTCTTTATTTGGGTTTTTCGCCACGATCTAAAACTCAAAAAATATAGTCAATGTAAGTATCATTGACATATACAAAAAAAATATATTTACTTTCTATCTTTTCATAATTTATAGAAATTAATATACTTTATTTTTAGGTTCGTTTTGAAAACGGGAGGAGAATACTTCCCGAAACGTTAACGTTAAAAGTTTATATATTTTTTTTAGAACATGTTTCTATTTTTAACATATTGTTCGTTAGGCAAATTTATTACAAAAAAGAATCACTGAGAAATTTGTCTCTGTTTGGTTTTTTGTTTTTACCCAGTGATTCTTTATTTACATAAGAACAGATATTTTGATATTTTTTGAGTTTTAGATCGTGGCGAAAAACCCAAATAAAGAAAAAAATATATGAACACGCCACAATCATTCAGACATTGCTAATTTAAGATGTCTAATGAGAAGAATGTGCACTAAATGATACTTAAGGGAAGGCAATAAAAGCACTGTTTAAAATGCCATAACTATTTCCACTCTTCTGTACGGAGCTGAGTCTTAGGTCCTGTATCAGAAGCAAATAAAACAATTTGAGAAATTTCAGCAAAGCTGCCTCCAGAAAATCTTGAGAATATAATGGCAAGTAATATCAGACCAATGTGGAGGTAGACCTCCTCCAGAGAGAAATTGGCTCAGACCAATGAACCAACAGTTTGGGCATATAATCCCAGCTAATGAAAGCTCAACTGAGATGGTTAGGTCGTTACCAAAGGATGCAGGACACTAGGATAGTGAACCAGATCCCCTATGGAGAATTAATGAACAAGCAGCAAAAACTGTCCAAAAGAAGATATAAAGACTTAATAAAATCGTCTCTAAAGAAGTCTATGTCAAGCGTGACCGAATAGGAAAAGACGGTAAACGGAAAACCCAAATGGCGTGGGAAGACATACAGAGCTGTACAGCTTCATGAAGAAGATGATTGCTAGGAAGCTGCAGTCACAAGGCAGGCATGACAAGCCAAATGGGTTGGACCGCGTGTAAATCTAAGTTATTATATTTGAGCCACTATAAAGCCTATAATTCTTCAACAATGACTCAGCAAAACTAATGAACATGGCTATCGCCATGGTTGTATCAAGTTGATAGTAATCGTCGTCATGATGTCCAGTAATGCAAAATAATATATTTAACAAATAATAGCATCTAAATTAAACTAAATCAATATATTATTTTATTTCAATAAATATCTTATTATACTCTGTACATGTTCTGGCTTAAAGGGTTCAAATAGAGAAAATTTCTTTTTAATTAATAAAAAAAATACTTACAAATGCCCATCACTATCTCTGGATATTTCTGTTTCTGACATTCTATAAGACGTAACATCTTGCAGCTGCTTTTCAGTAACCAACTGATAAGACCTCAGTCGTTTATCTGCTTCTGTGCTTGTTATAACTAAATCATGCCATGCTAAAACTGTTGATGCACATTGCCAACAGCATTGCAGAGGCAAGTTATCAACTTCAGTTACTTTAATAGGCAAATACAAATTTATTTTATTAGCTAATTCATTAGAAATACCATCTTCACTATATATGCCTATCAATTTATCACTCTGATTAGCACATATTCTACATATTGCATGAACACTGATCATTTCGGTGAGCTCGGTTTCCAATTCAACTGGAAGATTAACCATTTGAGTTCCTCCATCACTCATTTTTCCTAAAATTATAAATATTTTTTGTATTAAGAAGTGTTAGGTTATTATATATTGAAAATTTACCTTATTACTGTCTATTAACAATTAAAACTATTGTCACCCAATAACTAAAGAGTTTTACTAAGTTACTTAAATACATAAGCTGTATATTTGGTTTAACATTTGTTGATACCGGGCAATACTATTTTATAGTGTAAATCTGACCTGGTAATCGTCACAAAATAAAAACAGTGTCAGTTTAAAGATGGCGTACTTGGATTTACTTGAAGTAGTTTTATAGTAATATCCATAATGCTTCTATTCAAATAAAAATAGCGCTTGGGGAACAAATACACTTAAATATTTATTTTCTTTTGATAAAATGGGATTTTATAAAACATAATTTAAAAATATATTTAGAGATGTCAAAATATCATTAGCTACAAAGGAAGAACCACCAAAAAAAGGTCATAACCCACAAAATTTACCGCGTAATTGACTATTTAAAACCTAAACATTATTTTGAAATGAGTATGTTATGGGTAGATAAATATCGGCCGAAAGATTTTTCAATGTTAGATTACCATATTCAACAAGCGGAAGAACTGAAAAATCTTGTAGAGCACAGTGATTTCCCACACTTGTTAATTTATGGTCCCAGCGGTGCTGGGAAAAAGACCAGAATAATGTGCATTTTAAAAGAATTATTTGGTCCCGGGGTCGAACGATTAAAAATGGAGAATGTTACTGTTACCACACCCTCTAACAAAAAAGTTGAAATTGTAACTGTAAATAGCAACTATCACATTGAAATAAATCCATCTGATGTGGGTATATATGACCGGATCATTGTGATGGATCTAATTAAGAACATAGCACAGACTCAACATATTACAACTACTAATAATGCTAGGGATTTTAAGGTAGTTGTTCTTACTGAAGCAGATAACTTAACTATGGATGCCCAACATGCTTTGAGAAGGACAATGGAGAAATATTCAAGTAATTGTAGACTTATTTTGTGCGCGACATCTCTATCACCAGTAATCCCTGCAATACAATCCCGGTGTTTATTAATTAGAGTTGCTGCTCCTGGTGTCAGTGAAATTACTACCATTTTACAGAACACATGCAAGAAAGAGGATGTTAATTTACCACTTGCATTTGCAGAAAAACTTGCCAAAGTTTCTAACGGTAATTTACGCAGGGCTCTTTTAATGTGTGAAGCTTGTAAAGTTGAGAATAATAGTTTTCAAGATATCAAAAATATTCCACAACCAGACTGGAGCGTATTTATAACAAAATTCGCAGATTTTGTTATTCAAAAGCAGAGTATTCAAAATATAATGAGAATTAGAGAACAACTATACGAACTACTAACTAATGGAATACCTCCGGAAGTGATTTTTAGGAATGTTGTTGAAGCTCTAGTTTTGAAGTCTAAAGAAGATATAATTCCACATTTAGTTAAGCAAGCTGCTATCTATGAACATAGAATGACACAGGGAAATAAGCATATTATTCATTTGGAGGCCTTTATAATAAAAGCTATGTGTTTATATAGAAAAAAATCTGATGTTCTTAAAAATTAAAAATGTAAACATTTATATGATTTCTTTGTTTTAAAATTCAATTTTTCTATTATATGAGTTTCATTAACATTAAATAAACACTATTGTATTAATAAGTTGCTTTATTTATATCTTATATGTTCAAAAGCACAAGTGGGTTAAGTATATTAACAATGTTGCTGAAAAGAATTAATCAGCGAGTATATTATAATTTTGTCACTACACTCTAATATCACAATACAAATTCTAAATTAACAAACACGACAAAAATTCATTGCAATACAAGTTTGTTCCGAACTTTGTTTAAATAATTAGTTTATAAACATTTTCAAAAATTATTAACAAATTGATATACTGTGTGATGGATAAACAAGGTTATATGTATAATTGCATATATAATAAGATATGGAAAATGCAATATGTTATGAGATAATCACTCAGCAGTTGCTGTTGATTGAGTGTTGGTAGATTCTCTCCCTAGGGAACTACCTGCAAAATTAAAAACCCATCTCATTAAAATACGAGTCAAATCAGTTAGTATCAAGACTAGCGCTCCATATCTGGCAAGCTATAACATATTTAAATTGAATCACTTATTTTATTTTTAGGTTTGTGTAAACTACTTTAAAACTAAGGTATGATTAGAGCAACGCTTACAAATTGTCAAAATCAGTGTTCTGTGTGTCAAACTTATAGAGCACAGAATGTTATGGTGGCCATAATCTCCCAATCGATGTATTCACCGAATTATCGGCAAATTCCCAACGCATTTCACGATGCTCAATATTAAAACAGAACAAAAAAAACTGTGCATTCCGAAGAAAATATCGCCGCTGTTGCTGACAGTGTTTAAGATCCAAATTTATTAATTCATCGCTGTTCGCAGGAATTTGGGCTTTGTTATTTGACTAAGTGCAACATTTTGCGTAAAGATCTTAGTCTGGTGCCTTATAAGATCCAGCTTGTCCACAAAAGAAAACCGCAAGACCATCGTATGTACGATGAATGGGCTCAAAATCAATTGCAATTTAACCCAGGATTTAACTAAATCTTGTTCAGCGACGAAGCTCATTTTAGGCTAAATGGTTATGTTAATAAACAAAATTGCCGCATTTTAATAATAATAATATTCTTTATTTAGCACTTGGCAACTTCATACAATTTGTAATTCATTTATATTTGTACATGTCTATACATAATATAAATATATCGAAATATGATCTGTTCCGAAATTTAATATATACACATTAGTTTATCCAAAAGCAAACAAACCAAACCTATTTTGCAAATAATGTTTACAGATTCTATCTACAAACATTTCTACATTTTTTATACTTTTTAGCTCTGCTGGTAGACCATTGAACAGCCGAATAGCTTTCCCAAAAAGCGATTTCTGCACACAGGTACTACATTCAAAATGTATATGGAAATCCTCCTTTGAGCGAATGTTACATTGATGTTTTTCGGATCGCGCTATTAAGTACCTTCCGAGATATGCAGGCATTAAGTTATAAAAATAGTATTGAGTTATATAAATAGTATTGTTATATATAAAATAATCGAGCGAAAATAATCTGCATATGATCCAACAATTAACGCTGTATCCAGAAAAATGCATCGTATGTTGCGGATTATACGCCAGGGGTATCATCGGGCCATATATTCTTTAAAAATCAAGCAAGAAAGCACGTTACCGTTAATAAGGTTGTTACAGAGCCATGATCAATAATTATTTAATTCCGAATTTGAATGGTAGTGATCTGGAGATGTGGTTCCAACAGGACGGCTCCACATGTCACATAGCCAACGCAACAATCGATTTATTGAGGGAACAATTCCGAGGAAAATTATTTCGAAGAGGCAGTCCACAAAATGCAAATGACTCATCTCCAGCAAAAAGAATCAATACGCGTTAGGTCTTGTTTTTTAATGGTCCATGTTTCAGCCGGATATACCAGTACTAGAAAAACTAAGGTTTTTACTATCTGTTTCTTTGTGTTCTGTGTTATGTCCCTATCGATCAAAATCTTCTACAAATTTCGCATTGTACTTATTGCCATTTCGCATCTTCGAATGAGTATTACCGCCTTCGTTCGATATTAAAGCTCCCAAGATAGACGAATTGGCTGACTACTTTACTTGACTGATGTTGGGCATTGCTGCTGTTTTCTTGTCATTTACTTCTAGTCCATAAAGAGGTTTTCATCCTTTATTTTTTTGATAATTAAGGTCAGGTTCTCGGCCGACCTCGCAAGAAGTATAGAGTCATAGGAATATCTTAAGTGAGATATTCCAACGCCGCCAAAACTGACACTACACGTTCAATCCTCCAGAGCTCTATGCATGAATGTTGACTAGAATGCCATTCTAATTTGTTTATTGACACAAAACTTATCGGATGTTCGATCTCCTATTTTCGTCAATGATCCATTATTTTCGTATAGATGACAAATTAGGCCAATCAGGTGATCTGATACTCCCTTTTCTTGCAAAATTTGTCATAATTTTTCCCATTTTATGTTGTCAAACACCATCTGATAATAGTAACAGAGATATACAGGATAGTTGACTTCTTTGTCTTTTTCGATTATTTAATATCTGTTCCAGTGTACCTCTCCCCTAGAATGAATCCAGCCTGCTTTGTAAAATCTGCCTTAAGTAGGATTTTAAGCGTTCATTGCTAATGTAAAGGAGTATTTTTCTGTCATGTAGAATAAGAGATAAGGTAATTTTCGCATTTCTCTCTAGACCCTTTTGACACCACAAGATGGTAGTTGTAAATATTCCAATAACATTTTTACAAAACTGCAGTCAATCCTTTTAAATACCAACCATATCTTCATATTACAATATCATATCATGCAGTAATTGATAACTCTATCAAATTCAATAGATACCAGTAAGAATTCTATTAATCAAACCAACAAGATATTTTTTTGAGAATGTGAGTGATTCTCAATTAATATAAGTAAACCAGTCTCAATACATTTTTATTTAAATAGTAAAACTACTTATTTGGTTTTTAAAAGTATAGAAAAAATTACTTGGGGAATCTGCTTTTTCATTGATTAACCTTTGCCTTTCTCGAAACATGGATACTCTGATATTTTCCAGCTGATGATATCTTAATAACTTCAATAATGCACACACAGACAAGCCAACCCACGTGGCAAAAGAACCCCATACTCCAAACTGAGCAGTTCCTAACTCAATGTAGAAATTTTTTGTATTTATTTTATCTTTATGATCAATATCCTGTCCAGCTGCTAATTCACACCTGCAATTATGGTTTATATATCACTATATATTTATATATTTTTTAAATTTACACTCACGAAGGGAATCTTTGTGTCATATTGTCACACCAAGCCATAAATCCAAATGTTATCATGCAGGCAGCTATGATAGTCATAGCACTCAGAAATATGCCAGAGATAACATCAATAAAAGCTGAGAGAAAACTGCTGTCTGTTCCTTTATACAAAAACACAGATAATCTAAAAATAAAACACAAATATTTACTAACCATCATTCAACTGTTTCCCGTTATATTTGAATTACCTATAAATCTGGATTATTGCTATGAGGCATAACGTGACTCCAACAAATATTGTGTAGTTACAATAACCTTGAGATGCCCAATGAACATCCAATTGTCCATCAGTCTCCTGCCAAACGCCTGTTGAAAACAGTAAACAATGCCCCCTAAAAATACATTTTGACGGAAAACAACATTATGTGTAAATAAACAAGCTTACTTGAAATCATCTTGTTGCAAACTCATAGGTACTATGATACATAGCGACAGAATAAAGGCAATAACATAACCGGCAATCTGACTTAATAACAATATGTTTGTTAAAGCCATTTTAATTAAAATCACACAACATTTAACAACAAAGTCACTTTCCGATGAAGATGAACGTATTAATATTAAAAACAATGACAACTCTAGTAGAGTATCAACATTATATCTACCAAGGTCTGTGTTCTTTTTTCATGAACATTTCTATTTACACCAAGTATCACGTCCTACTATTAAAATAATCATAATTTTTTAAATTAGGGAAAAAAAGTCTATCAGCATTAATTTTAAATTTCATCAAATTATAGGTACTTTAGTAGTTCATATGCATCATAGCCGTAGTGATACAGACCATGGTTTAAATTAACCCTAAATTTTCTAATATACGTTTATTAACATTTCTTTGCATTAAATACGATAAAAATATGACTGTGCGTACTATGACTTTAGTTAAAATTGCAGCTATTGGAGGTTTTGCTACTGCAACAATGGGACTATTGGCAAGAGGCAAAGTAAAAGATAATATCAAAAATAGTCTTGTTTATAAGGAAGCTTTAAAATTAGTTCGAACTCATCCAGGAGCTGTGCATTTATTAGGAGAACCCATCAAAGATCGCTCAGTAGATATAGACGATCATAAAAAAAATTTTGTAAAAGATAATGAGGCCCATTTTGAAGTTCCTTTGAAAGGTGCTAAACAAAAGGGTACATTGTACTTGTGGGCCCAGCGAATAAATCAAGAAACTTCATGGACTTTAGACAGAGTAGAGCTGGAAGTTGAAAAAATTCCCGGCAAAAGACTCTCAATTAAAAAAATGGGAAATGGGTAATTTTATGAAATTGTAAATGATACTGGTAAAATAAAAGTAATTCATAGGCACAGATTTTAATATGGTGTTTTTATTTTAATAAATTACCACACAGAATATTCAACGTAACCATTAGGTTTAACAAATTTTTTTGTCTTTAAATATTCAGTCAAAAGCAATTCTAATCTGGTTACAGCACCTCCAGTAGATTGTGCTTTTTGGCACTTGGGCAGAAATTGCTGCAAGAATAAAATAAAGATATGCATAATTTGATTAACGGTAATTTACCTGTAAAATTGTTTTCAGTAGTTTCTGGAACATCTTTCCATATCTGTTGTCCATTTCAAACCCAACTGTTTCCAAAAATACATGTAGTGCAGTAGCAGTTATATCCAGGTGTGGTTCTAAGCGTAAAAATGATACTAACCATTTCCAGCCATGTCTGAGGTTATGAGGAGAAGTGGCTTGACTTCTTTTTGGTTTGCTAATGAGTATTGCAAAGTATAGCTTCAAAATACCTAGAAACAGTCACATATGATAAATGTGGGAATTGGTGCAATCACATATAGATTACCACTAGTATTAGATCTATAACAATACCATTAATGCGACAAAAAAATTAGTTATAATGCTTCGGGATATAATGGGCAAAGACAAGAGGTCCAAGCCAGCCTAAATGTCATCCCCGCCCGCTCGAGTCGTGGTGACCAAGTCATGGCGCTATAACTGTTCCATCAAGTAAAAAGGAAATGGAATATGTTGCTAACCGATCTAAGAAAATGATCTTTCACAGACCTAACTGATATAGCTTTCCAATATGCAACCAATGAATCCAGGAATTGAGAAGGCTGCCGGTAGTTCGGAAAGTGCGCGAATGGATTGAGTTTCAATAAGTCACGACTCTTCTGTAAAGATGAAAATAAAGAAGAGAATGATGCTTCTATGTTGAAGAGGGGGACTCTAATTATTCATAAATGTTCATGTTAACAGTTAATAAGCATCTTTATTTCCTTAAAATGTTATAGTGGTTATTATAAACTCAAAGCGAGATTTACCACTAAACACCAAATCATTTGTTTTTAACTTCTCGACGACAGTTTCACTAACCATGCTCTCATCATCAGGAAAAGATTTAATCCGGGAGATTGAATGACTTAACATCGTGATACGGTTAACATAATTGGTGAAACGCGAGCCTGGGAATTAAAAACAAGTTGTGGTCATTTTATCTAGTGGAACCTTCGATGCGAAACAATAAATTCACAGAGATTTGCGACTAAACACCAAATTAGTTGTTTTAAGTTTTTCGACGCGCATTTCACTAACTACGTTAGCATCATCAAGAGACGATTCAATATCCCAGGATATCAGGAGATTATTCAATTTAAATTGAATCATCTCCTGATTACGTTAGTATTAAAATTAATTAAAAAGAAGTGACTTGGTGCTAAGTCTCTTCGAATTTAGTATTTCACACACATTCACAAAAATTCCAATAGAAGAATTGGAATTAATTAATTAACTTACCTGTCATCCTTTTTAAAAATTTATCTTGCCTTTCTACTTCACCATCTGCATATTGATATCCTAATTTTATATAAAATTCTTCATCACTTTCACCTACTTGCCTAGGAATATAATAAGGTACTAAACAAGGGCAGAGTTTATAAAAATATCCTAATAGTAATTTTCCAAAGTCGGGAAAATCATTCCACAAAGACAATATAACAGATGCATAGCAGAAGGCTGATTCTGGATTAGCAGAAACCATCAGATCACCTTGTAAAATAAATTTCCTTGCCAGAAGGTCCATACAAAATGCGATACCTTGTGGATGTCTTGCTGCATTTACTTCTTTATCACTGACCATAACTGTTTGACCCATAAGTAATCTGCAAATTATATTTAGTGGGTATTAAAAATTGGGTATAGGCTTAACAGTCCCACTCCGAAAAATAATTGATGCTACGAAATCTGATGAGAGGTGTGTAAATAAAGTAATGAGACTAATTTTTTTTATCCAACTGAAAGTAGAATTCTACATTGTCACCTTCAAAGTAGTTGCCTCGGAAAGCCACATACCGCTGACGATCTGAAGAACTCAGATGGTAGAATCGTCTTCTGCTGGTCAGTTACAGTCTTTTCAATGTTGTTCCATATCCCAAAATGGTATTATTTCTGGTGAATTTTCAATCTTGGGAAAAGGAAAAAGTTTAGTGAATAATGAGGCTGCGGAGACCCTAGTGATGTTTTAGTTTGTCAAAAACTTGTTAATTGAAATTGCTGTGTGGCAAGGCGCAGTGTCGTGTTGCAGCGCCCAGGTGTTCTTAACGTTCAGTCTCACACGAATGACTTTCAAAAAAATCCTTGATAAAAATGCTGGTTTAATGTTTGATGCTGTGGTACTTATGAGCGGACTTCTGGATATTAAAAACAAATTAGCATGCTTTATATTTTTCATTTGCTCATTCTGGCTTTTTTGGCCATGTTGAATTCTTGTACCTTGGCTATGATAATCCAGGACTCGTTAATAGTACCATTTTCAATCTGCTCCAAAAAGTCAATACGAATATAAGAATGGCTTTTTGGGCCCATTTTGGTGCAGATTTTCTTCATACCTAATTCATTGGTTAAAATCAGAAGAATGACTGTATAAATTAAATTCAACTCTTTTCCAATCAACTGATGATCAGAACGCACAAGATCTCGAATTCTGTGGACATTTTCATCAACTCTTGCAGTGGAAGGTATTCTACTGAGAGGTTCTTCTTCAATCCAGTTTTGGTTTTCTGAGAATGCCTTAAACTACCTGAAAA
Source organism: Cosmopolites sordidus (assembly GCA_031761425.1). Classification (NCBI taxonomy): domain Eukaryota; kingdom Metazoa; phylum Arthropoda; class Insecta; order Coleoptera; family Curculionidae; genus Cosmopolites; species Cosmopolites sordidus. The sequence goes on along the minus strand of JARFXV010000401.1, from coordinate 306,175 downwards.
CTTGGGCCCTTGACAAAACACTGTTTTCATAGGCCTGTTAAAGTAAGAAACAAACGAAAGACGCATCAGATGTTGGTCCTAGACCCTTACAAAGAGGAAACCACCAACTGTTGTCAGATTGGAAGCTATACCACCTGTCTCATTACTTTATTTGTTAGTAGGCCTCATACACAGCTTCAGATTGTATTGATTTAATATATCAATCTAGTTGGAGGGGAAGGTTGTAGGAGGGAGGTCAAGGCTCACTAACAGGTTGTAGCACCACAAGAAGTATTAAAAAGAAAAAATACTCTACGGATCACCCAATTCAACTACTATTCTACTCACCTATGGAGTTTCTGGTATTTGTCGAGAATATGTTCAGAATTTACCCCGGATAAGGAATTAACAGGGATATTAATTGCCTTTTTTAAATTAAAACGGAATATCTTCAGTGCATTATCATCCTCAAGCTGTGCAAATGATTCTTTGTATTTTTCCAGAAATTCTATAGTATCGACATACAACTGCAAATCACTGATACTGACATACTTTGATAATTTACTATAATTTGCATTTTCATTTGATGTTCTTTCTATACTTTTTTCACCCAGTGGTTCAGCTGATGAAATTGGATGACTTGCCTTTACTACTGGTGTAACAGTTGATTGAGCACTATTTTGATTTTGTAAACTTGTCTTGTTCTCACTAGATGAAATTTCAGCTTTGTCTTTGCTTTGAGCTTGTTCAGTAATCACACTTTTTAGAATGTTTTTAAACTCTATAACCTTCTGAATAATATTTTCAGATTTTTGTACCTCTTCATCTGATATATCCAAAACATTTCCACTTTTAGTTTTGCATTTTTCTATAATACTTCCCATTTCAGCAGGTAAAGTTTGAAGTAAATTTAAGTCTATATTTGTAGAATTTTTTAATAACATATTTACATTTTCACAACTTTTTAGTACATTTACTACTTCTTGCCATTCAGTATAGAATTTTTGTTGATTGGATTTAATTTGATCAATTTTAAGTAGTAATGTTTTTCTTTGTTTTTCCCGTTCTTTGAATTGTTCTTGTTTTTCCTTTACTCGTAATAAAGCATGCTGTGTGTGTTGTGCAAGTAGTGCTTGTTGTGTAGACTGTTTTAAATCAAATTGTTCAGTGGCTTGCAAAATATTAGATTCCTTTTTTTCAACATGTTTCATTAGCTCATGTTTTGTCTTTAACCAAATCTCCCTACTTTGTTCCTTTTGAACATTGTCAAATTGCTCAAATACAAAAAGTCTGTTATTTAATGCATTTTGTAACTTTTCTTGTCTCTGTAGATCTAATACTTTTAAAAATTCCCTTGTAGGCATTTGACTTACAATATTAGAATCAGCATCACGAACTGTTATATTATTTTTCTTAGAGTCCTTTATGGTAGAATTTATAAGTAATGTACTTTTTTTGTCAACTTTACTTGAAGCATTTGGGCCAATAGTAACTTCATTAATTAAATGATTAATTTTCTGTAGCTTCTGGACAACCACTTTCAATATATCATCTTCCATTATTAAAATTGCAGAATTCAAAATATGATACTTTTCTATTAATAATTCAATATAAAAGTAAACCCATAAAAACAACTTTTAAAATCAAAACAAGTACAATTTCTCAACTGACACAACATAACCTAATATGTCAATATACTACCTGTGATGCATCAAAAAGTGTTTAATAAATACCGACCATTTCTAAGAATTATCGTTTAAGCCAATGCCAAACGTTAAAGAAAGGAAATTTAATCCATAATCTGTGGCGTGTTTTTTCCATTTTAATTTTAAAATATATAGTCTGGATTTATTGCGAGTGAGGTGGGCAGTTATCTTTATTATATATTTTCGAGTATTAATTAAAACCAAAATTATACGATTTTAAAGTCTGCTGTAATCACACTTTTTAAGTATATATTAAGATTTATACGTACCTTATGACCAAAGATTACTACAACTGATTATAGAGCACGTTAAACGCTTTGAACTCCCTAAATACTAAAAAGAAATATTGTAAAATACTGGTAAGAGCCCTTAGATATTTCAGTTACATACTCTCCACCAAATTACCCAACACACTTGGAAGAGACTGTAAATTACTTCAACTCATTAGAAAACAAGTTCTTGAGAGGTAGTGATTACAATACTAAGAATACAGCATGTGACTCAATGCTTTCAGCAGCTCCCAGCAGAGGAAGACTAATATATAACATTATGCAAACTGTAAAATTGGCGCTTGTAAAGACGCTGGCGGAGGTTGGCGTTTACGTTGGCTACTTGACAATGAATTGTCTTTTTTGTGTCCCAAAATAAAGGGACTGGCACAAGCTGGTATATATGCCAAGTCCCCATCCACACATTGGCCACAAGCGTGCTACCTTTTCAACGCGTCCAGACAATTTTTACTTTGTTTTATCAGTGATGTTGACATTGGTTCAGTTCTTGTGAACTGATAATGAGGTAAGTCTATAGCCAATGTGTGGATGTCCACTTGTGATGTGTGAAATTGGCATCCAACGTGTAGGCCATGTAGGGCAATTTGTAGCGCCGACTCTAGTTTGAACATTTTTATATTTGAATACTTTCATACGCATCCAAAGTCCTAATATTATTTACTAGTCTTAAATTACTAATATTTAATATATTGGACAGCACAAGATTCGTTTAATTTGTTCCATATCTATTGTGAGCAATGTGGTGTTCTTTATATCTGGTTAATAAAGATCATTTTGTTTGCCCAATATACTTTTGATCACAATCTTGGCAACAAATATTAAAATATTCCCGATTGTTGATCGTGTTGATCTAATTTATCCTTTGGATTAATTTATTTTATGGTTTGAAGATTACTTTCATGTCCACTTTTTTCAAAATATTGTTACTCGAGCCAAACGGTTTCTATAACAAGATTATTTCAGAGTAAATCTCCCTAACAAGATTGTGTATAAAACAAAATTGTTTTCAGCATAATAAGACCTTTTTGGAACAAGAAGGAACGGCAATGGGCAATGCTTTATCACCATTTTTAACCAACTTATTCATGAGCACATTTGAAACCGAGAAGAAGAATGAATTCAGTTTCTTTCCGAGGGTGTGGCTAAGATATGTGGATGTTTTTACAATTTTTGATTCAAAAAATAAAAACTTGGAAGATTTTGTTAAGAACTTAAATCGTAAATCAGAAACCATGACGTCCACTTATAAACTACTCGAGAACAACGACAGAATATCATTTTTGTGTTTTAGTGGGTAGGAATAAGAAAAATAGATTAAATTTTGATATTTTTAGAAAAAATCACCACTTCGAAATTACATCATTAACTATTCGAATCATAGCTTCTATAATAAGATGGCTAATTTAAATTTTATGGTAGATATATTAGTTAATTCTCTTTTAGCCAAAGATAATTATAACAAAGAATAGAAAATTTAGGGAGGTGTCCAAATTAAATGGTTATCATAAGAATATTGTAGATTGTGTACTGTTTTCTTTTACCGTCGCGTGCGAAAAACAAAGACAGCAACGCATCGCTTTGCTAGTACCCCGGATATTGAACGCATTTATAACGTCGCATATATTTTGAGCGCTGGCCTATTTTCAATAGTCAGGTGTTTTTCGCCATCGCACTTTTCGACTTTTCGAGTGGTTGTAAAGTGAATGTTTTGAACGATTATAATAGTGAAGATGAATTCAGTGCAATATATGAATAGAAATAATGTCACATTAAAATTTGAGGACCGAATTGTCATCAAAAATCTTGATCGGCCGACACCGATTCTGCAAATTGAGCAAGTTAATATTACTCAAAAACGAACATACAAACGCACATTCAATAAATTCAGTATTCGTGGTTATGTTGAAGCCAAACAACAAATAAATGTTATTATTTTCCGTGCATTTTGGCATAAGTCGGAAAACCAGTGAGTGCGGGCGATCTTGATCTTGACTGGATTAAACACGATGTTATTGATTTAAAACATTTGGACGCAAAGGTAAAAGCGCATTTTATTTCACAAAGATATTTGAAAAATGAGATAGAAATTGGTATGTTGGGGAAGACAAACATTCGTTCTCAACTCAGTAGTGCATATTAGGACTCTATTAAAAAGCACAATAAAACTGTTGATAGCAATCGTTACATATTGTCTTTAACTGACGGTATAAAATTTCACAGGGCTAGTAAATTTGATGAATATGAACGAATATTTGATGAAATTAACAAAAACCGAAATAGACGGCATTTTAGAAGCTCACTAAAAAGACTCTAAAAATAAATTATTTCTAGGCATCTCCAAACAAATTCAGAACGAATTATAGGATTCAATGTTACATGTTTGTCGCGATTTTTTAAAAAAGGAAATTCACACACCAAAATATGTTGCCATACAGGCCGATGAAACAACCGATACATCTACTCAAATGCAGGTGGTTTTTATAATCAGATATGTTAAAAATGGCGAAATTTGCGAGAGATTCTGGGGCTTTTTAATACCAAAAAAATCACACAGCAGATGGAATTGCAGACGAAATTCTGACGGTGCTGAGCGAATAGATAGACAAAGAACCTAAGAAACTCATAACCCAAAGTTATGATGGTGCTTCCATGATGAGGGATACATTCGGAGGAGTACAAGCCAAAATTAAAAATATTTATAAGAATGCACAATATATTCATTGCTATGCTCACCAATTAAATTTAATAACTGAAAAGTGTTGTACAATAGAAAAAGGTGTAAAGGTGTTTTTTTTGCAAATTTGTCTGCATTTTCCGCTTTCTTTTCTCGATCATTCAGAAGGACAACTGTTCTGGACAACGTTGTGAAAAAACGTTTATCCCGTGCGGTCCCTACCAGATGGAACTTTAAGTCTAAATATGTGAATACTGTTTACATTTACAAAGAAGAATTGCAAACATGCCTTGAAGAAATTGTGGACGCCGAGTCGGATAAAAATTTTACTAATCAAGCTCAGGGAATAATAAATCATTTGGGGATGATAATTTTAAATTTTGATTGTTTTTCTTCCATAAAATAATGCCTCGCTGCGACATTCTCTTTGATCAACTGCATAGCAGGGAATTAGGGGCACTTAAAGTCAAGAAGGATTTGCTAACTTTTTCAACAGCCATTCAAAATATTAGAGACAATATATAAATACAAATTAATCAAGAATTTGGTAACTTAACGGGTGAAGAATCTACAACGATCATAAAAAATCGCAGAAAGAAACGGAAATTTATTGACAAGGAGGATCCCAATCCGAATGTCAGGATATGCAAGGAAATCTGTGATACCTTAACCATACAAGTTCATGACCGTTTTAGTTTCGATGTATACCTAACTGTTGCAAATTTTCTTGAAACTGAAAAATTTGGTGAATATCGAGCCGTCTTTCCAAATGACACATAAAACTGTGTGTAACCTGTTTGCAAACGTAAATTACTTAAAATTAAAAAATTAACTCTCGATAATGTACGCACGAGACGATTTTATAAAACACAGTGGGACTGTGCCGCTGTTACAAATGTTTATCCAAAACAATTTAACATCAAAATTTAGTGAATCTGTGAAATTGCTGACTGTTTTGTATACCGTCCCTACGACGACTGTGGAAAGCGAAAAATGTTTCTTTACCCTCAAACGAATCAAAACATTTCTAAAAGACACTATGGGTCAGGAACGACTGTGCGCGTTAGCAAAGCTATCTATTGAAAAAACTTGTGAAGTCAATTTCAAATTTTAATGATCAAGTCATCGACCACTTGGCTGCTCAGAAATTTAGGAGGATGGACTTCAACTATAAACATATTTAATGGCCATGTTCCCATGGTGAGTTTAGCAAAATTTTATTATCTAGGTATCTATTTGAAAATTTGATGTCTGACAGTTACACTCGTATTTCTGCACAGCAAAGTTTGTGTATGGTACTAAGAAATGTAAAATTTTTAGTTGCGACGCATTTCCTTATCCCCATTCCAAAATTTGGTTATACGTACCCCACCTGTTTTTTCACCCACAAACCGCCACTGGTTGTGATGAAAGGTATACTGGGCAAACAAAAAGATCGATAATAACCAAATGTAAAGAACACATTGCCCTCGATAAATATGGGAAAAATATAAAATCTTGTGTTACCCAACATGCACTCGAGCAGTATAGATATAATTAATTTAATTTGTTAAAAGTGTAAATAATGATGGCTTTGGATGCGTATGAAAGTAGAAAACTGTGTGAAAATCATGAATAGGGATGTTTAGTGGTAAATCTCTTCGAGTTTAATATAATAATAGTTCAGTATTTACTTAATTACATATAATAAACACATTCTCACATAACACTTTTGGATTGATTCGCAATGATGCCTAAGATTTTTTATATCATCAGATTATTAATCAACAAAAAGATTTATTATTAGATTACGCTCCCTAGAATACGATGAAATTAGTTACATATCTGTATTGATCAAATCATTTGCAATGTTTATCAAATCATTTGCAATGTGCATTCTGAGGAGAAAATGCAATGAATATATTGAGTGTCATCAGCATAGAGTTGCCGACAACGAAAGAAGCTTTGCCAAGTACACACGTTCAGCCCAATTGCATAAGTAGGATTTAATTAAAAACAAAACAATATGATCACAGTCAGGGTATGCCCATTTTGCACATAACAGCTCATGATCTATTTAATCAAAAGCCTTGGAATAATCCAAAGAATTAACGGAATGCATAATTTTTTATCAAGAGATCGAAAGATATCGTTAGTAAGATTTAACATGACGGTGGTGGTACTATGTTCTTTCTAGAAACCTGATTGTTGAGCTAGTATAATCATGCTTGCCGAAAAATAATCATACATTTGGGTATATGCTACCTTTTTTAGGATATTTGAAAAAACAAACAATGTACTTATTGGGTGAATGTCTTGAATGGAATCAGCGATATGAGTAATATGATTAAGAATCACAGGCAAACATAATTTCAGCATATAGAGCGAAATTCCCTCACTTCCATCACTATTAATTAGACTTTATTATATTCAACAACTTCAAGTATCATAATTGTATTCATTAAGAAGAACTTAAAGTTAAGTCTTGAAATAAATCCTAATAATACAAGACAAATACAAGATATCCCAAAAGAAAATTTCTTTTTAATATAGGGGAGAGTGAGGGAAACACGAACGCCGGGTAATCCAGAACGCAACAGTTCTAATATGTTAGAAAAAGATGACAGTATTTTGTTTACAGACATCTTAAAGATCATGGTACCTGTAGCACCAGATAACAATACGGGAGAAACGAACGCACGCACGAGTCAAGGCATGAATATTTCAATTTTTTGTGTTTCCCATGTATTTTTTTCATAAATGTAACTTGATGCACCTTTATTTTTATCAACACTAGTAATATAACGTTTAGATACTGGAATACTCACAAATAAATGATTCTAATGACAGTAATGTTAAAGGCAAATGTAATATGACATAAAATAATGTCAACAAGAAATCAAACACAAAACAGTGAGACCGATGTCCATCCTCCAAATAATCAAGTATCCAACTTCAATACTGTCGAAGTGCTAACTTTTGACCGACAAGCTCTCGATGTTCACAATTCTGTTTTACAAGATTGTGTCGCACATGCTATTGAGAAAACTTCTGATATATCTGCAGCTGTATGAGTTTGCGATATTCAAGCTTTCGATGCCCAAGCTTCTGATACACGTGCTGTTTATTTCCAGTCAAGTGACACACAACCGCTTAATTTTTTTTTTTTTTTATTTAAGTCACATCAACGCTCAAAGGCGTTATTTAGTGACTTACCAACACCGACAAACACAAACATCCATGTCCAAACCAGGATTTGAACCCGGGACCATTGGATTGCCAGGCGGGCGACTAACCCACCAGACCACCGCGGTCGGCTCAACCGCTTAATGCTTCTGCTTCTCCCTCCATGGTACAAAATTCTGGTTCAATAATGGATATTCTTGGTGTCCATAGCAATTTAGTTGCAACTGAAAAGATGAGCACGCGAAATCGTTGAATTGCTTATTATTTCCGTCAAAACATATAAGCGCAACATTGGAAAGAAAAAATCGATTATTTTAACAAGCACACGTGTGAAAGGTCAACTAGAAGAAAAGGAAAATAAGAAACGAGCAAAAGAAGGAGAAACCAAAAGCAAAGCTGAAAAAGTACCAACGAAACCAGCTGAAATGAAAAGACTGAAACGTGATGATGAAAAATCCAAAAACAATGAAACTAGAAAAATACTGAAAAATTGCATGAATATTAAAGATTTTAAAGATTTTGACCAAGACAAGAAAAAAGGAAAGCACAAAAATGATGATTATTATTGTCATTTTTGTGATGAAAAATATAAAAACCTCGCGCCCTCGCGCTGACGTTGCAGCCCATACAGTGACTCTAGGCGAATGTAGGGGTTTCCGATGTTTGTGTTTCGGGTTCGTTGCACTCCAGTAATGACAGTTCTGCTTATTTACATGACCGTTGAGATGAAAATGAACCTCATCCGAAAACAATATGTTATTGAATGTTGCAAAACGTTCACTTACCTAATTAACAAATTGAAGCTTCTGACAGGCATTTTGGGGCCTTAATTCTTGCACCAGCTGCATTTTGTATGGGTGTAGTTTGAAGTCCTTGCGCAGAATGCGGTGCAGTCATGATCAAGGCACATTTAAAGCATGCGCTTGCTTACGAACGGATAGATCCGGATTGTCACGAATGGACTGATTTATCATTTCCACATGTTCGTCACTTCGTAATGACCTTGATTGCCCGGACTTACGTGTATCCATAGTTGAACCGGTCTCTTCAAACTCCTAACCCATTTTCTGATGAGGGGAATACTTCGCGCATCTTTAATGTTACCCAAACTAGGATGACTGCAGAACGTTTCGTTCGTTTTTTTAATTCTCGCACATGCAACGCACGGTCTGCTTAAGAGAAACCATCCATACTGACTAAAATCTAAAACGCGAGGCGATCGATTAACGTGTGCCCTGCATCCCTCACAGTTGTTGCGTTTGCGCAGTGAGCCAATGAAATAGAAACTTTCTTATAGAACACCTTGTATAACTGATTCAACCCTTTCTGAAAGGGTTCAAATGGTTGGTATAGGGTCTTGGGGGTAGTTGTGGGTATCAATACCTAGTCCATGGTAAAACCCTGTGAATTGCCCAAAGTCTACCAGAGACATAAATCCTACCTCCAAGTCCACGTCATGTTGTTGTTTGGGAAATTGAGAAGTTACATAAATTGGCCTCCACGTAGTCCTGATTTGAGGCAAATAAACTTTTCCTTGTGGAGCTATCTAAAATTGAAAGTTTACGTCAATAAACCGGGTTTTTGGTGTAGTTAAATAATATATCCGACACGAAATGGTAGCCATTCCAGAGATTGTCCCGAGTTAACCAAGGGAATTTTGCTGTTTTCATTCGGATCACATTATTTTTAAAAAGTGATTTCTTAAAATGTATATTTCAATAATTAATAAACGTTTTTTGATGGACGTCTCTATTTTATTTATAACGCTGTATCAAAAAGAAACTCTCTTTTGGGATACCTTGTACATTAAGATGTGCAGATTGCAGCTGCCGGATGAGAGTAAGATCGAATCTCCAACGCCTTAAATCTGAAACCCGTCGACTAAATTATGGCAACCCCTACAGAAGAGTTCACGGTCCTCCCGGTTAGGGGGCTGGGCATGGATTTGTCAGTTCCACCTCTGTAGCACTCATAGAGATGAGAATACTTTTTTTGCGTTTCATTTAGATAGTTATTAAAATATCTTTTCACAGAAATGGCTTAGCATGTCCAATTTTCAAGAGCCTGCATCTCCTTTATATTATGGTATCATTGAAATTATTTATGACTTTGGCCTGGAGAATGTAAGAATTACCACAAGACCGTAGAAGGGGTATTTCCACAGTATTATACGAACCTTTAAGGGTAGTTTTATTGTTTTCTATAGTTAAATTTGTTTCTGTCTCGCTTACTGTACAGTCAAGTGTTTAAGTCGATTTTATATACAATGGCAAGTTCTACGGACGATTTATTTTAAAGTCACAAGCTAGATCGATATTCGGGGAAGTCAAAAAGCCTGTCTTTTATATTTTAAGTGCCAAATTGGAGATCAAGATAAAAGTTGGGCTCCTCATGTTTGCTATCTGAGTTGTCACGTAAATTTAGTACAATTGATGCGTCGCAAGAAAAAATCTATGCCGTTTGCTGCTCCTATGGTGTGGAGAGAATCTACTGACCATGTCAGTGATTGCTACTTTTGTATCACTAAAACAGAAGGGATTTCAAAAAAGCAAACGGACAAAATTCAGTATCCAAATTTGTCTTCTGCAATTAGGCCAGTTAATTTACAGGAACCACCGGTACTGATTGCGCCTTTAAACCTAGATAACATGTTTTCCGGTGATTCTAATTCTTCATCAGGATTTGATCTACATCTTTCTGAGAACACCAGTTGTGACCCAACATTTTTAACAACTACCTCACCTAATAACTCAGAATGAATTAAATGATTTGGTAATGACCTGGGATTGTCAAAACGAAAATTCGAACTTCTTGTTTCCAGAGTAGAACCTGTTAGATAAAAATGCGAGTGTTTCACTTTACCGAAAACGGAATATAACATTTTCAAGTTTATATAAAATCGAACAATCGCTATGTGTCTATTATGATATTGATGGCTTAATGAATGAGCTTAATATGGAACATGTACTTTCCGAGTGGCGTATTTTCATAGATTTGTCGAAATATAGCTTAAAGTCTTACTTCATAACGGAAACAAAAACCAATCTATTCTTTTAGCCCATTCAGTGACAATGAAAGAAACCTATGACGGCTTACCAACCATACTAAATCGCGTTGAACAGTATCAGTAGGATATTTGTGGGGATTTAAAAGCGATATATATATTGCTAGGACTTCACAAGGGGGTTTTACACAGTATTGCCGTTTTTTGTGTCTATGGGACAGTAGGACAACACAAAAACATTATAGTAAGAAAGATTGTTAACCCAAAAAATGTGCTTCTTCCGCCTCTTCATATTAGGTTTGGACTAATGAAAAACTTTGTCAAAGCCATGGACAAAGAAGGTAATGGTTTCAAATACCTAAAAGAAATATCTCCTCAATTAAGTGATGCAAAACTAAAAGAAGGGATATTTATTGGACCTCAAATAAGGAAGGATTGGAAGTGTTTTGTAAATGCAGTGAAAGGGTATCTGGGCAACAAGAAAAATGAAAACTTCATAGATAAACTCTTGAAAGCCTGTGAAATACTAGACGGTCGCATGTCCTTAAAATGCATTTTTTACACTCCCATTTGAATTTTTCCGGAAAATTTGGGTGCAGTAAGCGACAAACAAGGAGAGAGGTTTCACTCTCACTGGACAACAGAACGATGGAAGCAACATACCAGGGACGCTGGAACCCATCTATGTGAATATAAAGAGCTGGAATGTGGATGCCATATCAACTTTCGTTTAAAAACAAAATTCAGCGTGTAACCATCTGCAGTGCATTATTATCCAGGTTAGACACAAATCAACAAAAAGTTACGGACGATAAAAAGTGGCTTCTACTCCGTAAATCACATAAGAGTATAATAATGGTTACCACCAGGACAACCACCTTTACCAACTTGAAAACCAGGTGTTCACTCCTCCAGGGTCCCTCAAATATGATCGGTATCATAGATTACACAAGTCTACAGTGGATTTGGTGCCGGAATGGTGAATATATTCGTTATGCTGGTTCTAACGGTTCATATTTTTTTTGAAATGTACGTGTAGGTTTCGATTTTCGATTATTTCAATTTTTTTATCTTTTGTTACATCATTGAACAAGCAGAAAGTTTCTTTTTCGTGATTTCTTCGAGTTCCTTCCAGGCATTCACGCATGATACTCCAGCAGTAATCAGCCATCATGTGTTAATCCCATCGATCCTGGTACCCTTCTTCCATATATTTTAGGCCCGCTCTTCTGAAATTGCTCTCCATATTGTAAGAGCCTTATTGTAAGAGCCTCGTTGTAAGAGCCAAGGTTGTCTGGAAATTTGTCCAAATGATTGTGGAGGTAGTGAACTATGATGATCATCTTACATTCAAGCTTTCTGACTTTTTCCAGCATGTTTTGCACCAATTCGCGATAATTTTCAGACTATAATTCCTTACCAAATTTTTTGCAACATTGGCGAAAGAAAACCAGGATGATGATTCATTGAATGCACGAATCTGTTATCGAAATTGTTATTTTTATCAAAAGCTCGGAAATTTCCTTGATATATAATTAAAACACGAACCATTTTTACCTAATGCTTTAACATACTGTTTCATTAGTCCCAATTATATGTGCAATGGAGGCAAAATTATTCTCTCTCTCTCTAGTAGCTTCACTATATATATGATATTTTGTTTCCCAACTGTCAAATTTTTCTTTCAAGCCGGTCTGTTTTAATTCAATGCTCGCTTTTTGCTCTGCTATCCAACACACAGAGAAAACATGAAAATTCATGTAGCCGCTTTGTTGACCCAATAAAAAGTTTACCAATTTTAAATCAACGCATATAACCCAGTTGTGATCATGGTACTTTTACGTTTTGTCAATACCAGATATATGGTTTCATACTCCTCCTTGAATTTAGTCGTATGAGCAATGGAAACCGCACCATGCTTATTGCCGTTATGAAGCAAAACACATTTCAAACTCCGCTTGGAACTGTCTATAAAAAATCTCTATTCATGTGGATGGTTGTACAAGAAACCCATTCTTGATAATCAAAATCATTTTCTGAGCAAAACTCGGAAACAGTTATTTTTCTGTAGTAGGACAACATGTAATTTTAGTACCTGCAGAAAGTGAATTGAGTCTGAATGCCAACAGTTCTAATCTTTCTTTTGAAAGGTTAAGGTCTCTTATAAGGTCATCTAAAATGTCTTGAACAAAAAGTAGGGGTCTGGACGATGTAACTTTAAAATTATCACTTTCTTCGCTAGTACAAGCTTGTCTATCTTCGGATGTACTATATTCTGTATGTGAAAGATCAGACAGGCCGCGAAAAGTTGGAACAGGGACGTTTTCTGAATGAGAAACAGATCTTTTAACAGATACCAATTTGGGATAGGTAATTTTTTTAGGGTTAGTACCATGTACCATGTACTAAGCAAGAATAGCAGTCATCGTAATTATTTTGTTGTTCGTCCAAATCATAAGCACACCAAACTTCAATTAACTTCTTTTACCATTCGTTCATTACCTTAAATGTTTACTATACATTTTGCAGCCATTGCTTGGAATCCATGGTTTATCAACGTCTCGTATTTTCAAGTTAAAGTAAGTGAAATACATAAAGCACTTTGCACAAATTCAGATATAGGTTTTCGAAACTTTTGCACCGTATATCGCCAGAAATGCAACAAAAAGTGTTCGAGTCGTTTAAACACGATCATTTTGACGATTACATGTTCCAGGTTTTATTTACTAACTTTTTTAATTGAACAAACAACAAAAATAAACAAGTTAAATGGTTACTGAGAAGAACATATTATCAATGTGGGTAGATTAAAAACTGTACGTACTTTTGATAACACTGGTCAATAGTGACTTTGTTGCCCTTGATATGCGAGTGGTTCTAAGGTGATTTTATACTGACAATTACGGAACTACAAATGGTTTTCCAAAATTGACTCTCGTTTTTTAAATAATCGCCATTTTCATGTCACACTAAAATAGTACAGTAGGTATGTATGAGATATATTTAAATTGTTATTTTGAATATGCATAGTTTATTTAAAATCACTTAATTATTCTATTAAAGTATTTATTTTAATTATTTAAAAGTAAAAAAGGGTAATAGAAATAAAAAAGGGGGAAAAAGTATATTGCATCTCAAAAAACACCTCTTATAAGACTTCCTCTTATGGGGTTCTTGAGAATAATCTCTTTGCAGTGCCCTGATCTGCCTGCGTCTGCCCTGATATCTCTCCTCTCTGACTATTATATCTTGGTGAAAGCGCTCTTCCTGCTCCTCGCTAAAATCTCCCAGGTTATCGGGAAATCTATCCAGATGACTATGGAGATAATGGATTTTTATGCTCATATTTACTCCTAAAACCCTTAAGCTCTCTAAAATCGTTTTGACAATATCTTCATAATTTGACGCTCTATGGTTACCAAGAAAATTACTTATAACAGATATGTGTTCCAGGCTTCAGCTTCCACAGCAGTCATGACTTTTATAAAGTTCGCATCTTTAACTAGTATTCGAATTTGAGGGCCGTCAAAAATTCCAGCTTTTAGCTTTCCCATACTTAACTTAGGAAAAGCTCTGCAAATGTATTTAAAACATTTTCCGTTGTTATCCAATGCTTTGACAAACTGTTTCATGATACCCAGCTTAATGTGGAGTGGCGGAAGTATAATTGTGTCCCTATCAATAATGGCTTATTTACTACATTAGCTTTACCTACAGTTAAGAATTAAGGATCTCTCAAAGGCCACAACTTTTGGCCTCAGTGATTTTGTTTTGCTCAACTGTCCCAGAGACAAATGAAGCAAGGGTATTTTGTGAATCCACTTTGCTGACCAAGTAAGAAATGTACCATTTTTAAATCCACACAAACTGGCCATTCATGTTCGTAGTAGTCTTGTTTTCAAGAACTAATCTAATATTGTCGTTTTCATGCAGATCGATTTCCATTCTGCAATAAAACATTGTGCATGTTACGGGAAACTAAGGTCAAGTGGACAGCCGCGTGATGTGCAGATGCGCAAAATTAATGCGCATTAATCGCGTTCTAACTTGTAGAAGAAGATAGGGTTGAAAATTTGAATATTATTACGAGTTCTAGATATACTGTCATAACATAAAAACTAGGGCCAGTCTGATACACTTATGATTTAATTCTTAAATTGTGTATTGTAAAGTACGAAAATTTACAGAGATACATCAATTCTTCTATTGGAACCTTTGGTGTAAAATACTAAACTTGAAGCGATTAACAACTAAACACCAAATCACTTTTTTTAAACTGCTCAACGATGAGTATAATTAATGAATGAAATCATCTCCTGATGATGCTAACATGGTTAGCGAAACGTGCGTCGAGCAGTTTAAAAAAAGTGATTTGGTGTTTAGTGGTAAATTTCTTCAAGTTTAGTACAGATATACAGTTGCAATACAATACAACAATACAGAGATACAATATAGCTTGGCCTCCGAGGTTTGGATGCGCAGTAGCCTAACGCCGGAGAATTCATTCGAAGCAGTGCATTTGTGGTGTTAACATGGGTTAAGTATACTCCGCTTAGAAAATTTAAATTGTGATATTTTGTGTGTTATTAAAAGTTGTCAATTTTAAAGTGTCGTTTACAACTAAAGTAAATAACAAAGTATTAAGTGGAGAAAGACGTGAGATAATTAGCAACTTATCGAAGATCTTAAGCAGAAGCAGTGGCTGGAGAGGTTACTATTCCTCTCGAAAAGGTAAGTTTTTTCAACGTCTAATTTTCGTAATGAATTAACTATTATGTTCATGTGATATATCAATATAAAATTCCGATTATACCCGACGGGTATATGTTTTGATATTAGAATTTTATTTATAGATTCAAAAACGTGTTGCGGCAGAAACGGCCATTTCCATTAGAAATATTCAACGTATTAAAAGTGAAGTACCACACCACATAACAGAAAATACGTTCCCTACATTAAAGACAGTTCATAAAAAAATTGTAGATGATATTGACTACCAAGGCTGTTCAGAATCTTTACGTAAATAAATTCACAAGATTGGTTTTCGATAGAGAAAATTTAGGAATAATCGACGGATACTAATGGAACGTCAGCTCATCAGATTGCTTAGAATTGAATTTCTTAGAAGAATGAGTCAGCACTAGGAAGAAGCTCGCCCTATAATACATATGGACGAGACGTACATTCACTCATCACACATCCACGAAGAGTGATGGAGCGATGAAACTTTAGAAGGCTTACAAAAACTAATAGGAAAGGGACTGCGTCTGATCATAGTACACGCAGGTGGTGAAAATGGGTTTGTTTCTAATGCCTATATTTGATGGAAATCAAGCAGCACAAGTGGCGACTACAATCATGACATGAATTAGAAATTTGATTGGGAAAAACTTTGCCGAATTTGCATCCAAAAAGTATTGTGGTAATCGACAACGCCCCATGTCATAACAAACAAGTGGAAAGTGCTCCAACCTCATTGTCAAGAAAAGCGGAAATGCAAGAATGGTTACAGCGTAGAGGTATACCTTTTGACAATAAGATGATATAACCACAACTTTAAATCTTATAAAAACCCATAAACCCCAAAAGATCACGACGTATTCCGACTGCTTCCATATCATCCAGATCTGAATCCCATCGACTTGGTTTGGCCGAAATGAAAGAATATGGCGCCAGAAAAAATGTCAATTTTAATTTTAATCAGGTTATTAAACATTGCTATAATTTCTTTGAGGAATTCTCAGCCGACAAATGGAAATCTCGGTGTGAGTGAGCAAAACGGTTGGAGTAACAGTATATTTTGAATGAACCAACAATAGATTGTGGAAGAAATCATTATTAGTTTGGGCGAAAACGATTCTGATTCAGAAAGCTACGAAAGTGATAGGTCAGACCTAGAGGAAAGCGATTTATCAGAAATAGAGGAATAGAAAAGTTATATTAATTTGTATATTTTGTAATGTAAATGTGTCTGTAAAATATTATTTGATATTATTACCTTTATTTAGGTTAAGTAGTCATTAAGATATAGATATTGTTATTTCATTATCACTCATATTCTATTTTATTATGTAGAAATGTAGGTTAGGGATTAAGGTGTATTGTTAGTTCATTATTACTCATATTATATTTTATTATGTTACATATAATGCATATGCTAATTAAGATGCATCCCTATGACCCTATATGTAATAAAAACTTTACCTATTTGGATGTCAATAAATCTGTAAATAATGAATACGCTTCTTTTAAACACGCATCGTTAATTATTATTAACTTATTTAACTGAAACGTTATTCGAAAAATACGAATTATATGTTGGTTAAGCTATAGCAAGAGCAATAATTTGTTTGTTTTTTTTTGTAGAGTTGTGTCATTTATTGTTACTGAGAATGTTGCTAGATTATATACTTTAAAATTACGTTTAAGTCTAGGCAGCACCATTTTTTTTTATTTTGTAGACCTGTATTATATCTTGTACAATTTAAAAATAGATTACCTCAAACTTATATAAAAAACAGGAATTTCAACTAAACCGGATCCCTTTTTAATGGTCCAACAGATGAGTTACTTGAAAGAAAAAATATCGAGATAATCATGAGATAACCCTTATCAGTATCAGAATTTTTATTTAAGGCGTATCACATAACAATGAGATAATTGAACTTTATAAAAGATTATACTGGCTTTTAAAGATTCTATTTGCTTGTATCAATATTTTCTTTTCTTTCTGATAATATAAACTTAATAATTTATTACAAAAACGTTACTATATTGAGGCCGTCCTGTAAATTTTAAAATTCAAGGTTCCTTCTAAACAAATAACACAAATATGTATTTTAATGGCTATTCGCATGACTATCAAGTGAATCTGTTACAATATATTTTATGAAGGCGCACCAATTCCATCACCTCCTTTATATCTCACAGAATAATTGCTCCGTTATCATTATTTACATGTACATTAATTTTAAATTACTCTAGATAGTAAATTTTGTTGAAAGATAACAGTAGAGTTATTGTGTCACTGCTACGTAGACTTTTTGATTTGTGCACGAGAAATCGTATAGACATTTTTCTTATATAGAACTGTAAAAAGGTGTTTCTCAAATAGTAAGTGGTGTTAGTGAGTGTGATATGATGTTTAAAGTGTAATCGTAGAAACTAAGGAACAAAACAATGACAACTGTACAAAATCCTAGTAATAATGAACCCAGCACTAGTGATGATAGGTTTGAAATCCAGCATATATACAGGCCGAGGAGTAACAGCTGGGGAACCCAAAACAGTCGAAGAAGACGTACACCATCCGTCATCCAGGTTCAGCAAGAGGCCAGAAGAAGAATCAGTTGCATGCCAGCAGTTGTAAGTATAAAGTTCTACGCATCTTTATCTCCCTGTTTTGTTTTTTTCTGCTCAAATCGATTCAACAAAGAAGGTACACTTTATAGGTTGGGTTTTATTGAACGCTGTTGTCAAGTTGTATATTTTCTCAGAATTTGATTATTTTTATTACAATGCTAAAACATTACCTAAATGTTTTATAAATAAATATAATACAAACCTGATATGATTAATCCTTATAGAGATATTTTCGTTAGAGATGATTGATTGATTGATGATTTTATTATATATTTTCGGATATATTCTTATTCCCATTTCCAATTATACATATGGAAGCGTTGTAACTTTAATTTAGTTATCATTAATGCACATCGGTACTTCAAGAAAGTTAAAATACTCATTCGCCATTTGAGCACTGTCATCATCGGTTGGTATATTTTTAATATCATTTCATACATTTCTTCTAATGCTAAATTTATTAGACATGTTGGGCAATGAAGGCGTCCTTTTCAAACGAACTGGCGAACTGTTTTTTTCTGTAAATAGTATTTTGAAATACTATTTACTTGGTTTAAATAATATATTTGAGTATTTATTATGCTAAAAACTTGTTTTTGAAGCCCCAGAAGGTAACAAATTGTGACAATTTTTTAAAGGACATCAGTTGCAACCAACAAGTGAGTGAGTTAAGAGGCGCTTTGTGTCCCAAAGCGATAAGCTCATTATAAAAGCCAAAGTTATGGTTATGTCAGAGCGGGCATTCGAAAAAAAG
This sequence comes from Cosmopolites sordidus, assembly GCA_031761425.1. NCBI lineage: Eukaryota > Metazoa > Arthropoda > Insecta > Coleoptera > Curculionidae > Cosmopolites > Cosmopolites sordidus. The sequence goes on along the minus strand of JARFXV010000401.1, from coordinate 287,241 downwards.
ATGATTAAGGGTTTTAGTGTCACCGCAGTCAGAGAAAAGAGATTCAGCGATTTTAAATTTGAATAATCGATATTTAGTTAGGCACTGTCTCGTTCGTAGCCTAATAATATTAGTAATGTGTCTTCTGTCTTTAAATTCGAATTTTTTAAACCAATTGATTTTAGGAAAATCAGACACGATTTGTTGGTACCAAGAACTTCTGTCGTTTAATTTCTTCCATCTCGCACAAAAGTTCTTAAACAGTTTTTCCTTTAAGATGGGAAAGAATTCTTTAAAGTTGAGTTTAATGAGTTTAGAGACATTGAGACGAGATGCCAATTTGGCTAGCTGATCTACCACTTCATTACCCTTACTGGATGAGTGACTAGGGATCCAAGTCAATCTAATATCGACATTATCGCGACAGGCGCAATGCAGATGTGATTTGATGTTAAGTGTTGTTTTTCCATTAAAGGGGCCGATATTGCTTTTAATAATTTTATCAATAGCACTCCTGGAGCCCGAAAGTATGATAGCTTTCTCAAGTTGCAGGAATGTAATTATTGTAAGGGTCTTTTCAATAGCTACCAATTCAGCCGTACAAATCGAGGTTTCGGAAGGGAGTTTCTCATTATCGTTCTTGGATGCATCCGTGTAAAATTGAAATGTTTGAAACCATTGATCGTTAATATAGCTTAGGAGATGCTTATCGTTGAAAGGGTCCTATTTTTAGAGAGGGAGGTTAAGAGTTTTAATAGGTCTGATTTGACAGGAAATGTTCATAAAGGGAGTGATAATCTTCAGGGCATTTAGAAGGTACGGTGTATCCTTGTTATGCCAGTAGCTATTTCCTACTGTAATTTTGTTATCAAGTTCTGTAAGAATTTTTTAAGAGGGTGGTTAGAAATCGCAAAAGTTTTTATGAGAAGCCTAATCGAGGGCTAGCTCTTTCTGTGTTCAAGGTCCGTTTCACCAGCCTCTGATAAAAGGGCCAATATGGGAGATGATTTCATGCATCCAATGATTGTTCTTAACGATTCATGATGGAGTTTATCCAATAATTCAAGGCACCCCTTACTACAAGGTTTGAAAAGGAACGAGCCATACTCCAAGTAAGCTTTAATAATGCCATTGGAGACCATCTTAAAAATCTTGGGGTCAGTGCCTCACCACCAGTCAATGTCTGTAATTATAGGTCGATTTGAGGTCGAGGGACGTAGCGATTACTACTTCGTCATTAAAAAATGCTTGTAGGATAATGGACGAGAGAATGGCTAGGTTATTATTAATGCCCAAGCCCTTTCTGAAGGCTGTTTGAAACATTGAGAAATGGTTTTTGTGTTCTAGCGTCTATTCGAGACTTTTTAATATAATTTCTAATACCTTGAGAAAGCAGGAGGAAATGATAATGGGTCTATAATTGTTAGGATCTAAGGGATCCGTACCATGTTTAAAAATAGGGATCGTCAGATAATATTTCCAGGGTAAAGGGAGTAGTGAGCCTCTCAGGCAGTCATTATAAATGTTAAGAAAGATGTTTAAACGATCCGATTATTTCTTTTTATTTAGAGCGTATTGAAGTTTGTACGAATTAAAGCGAGGGCATTGAGTATCTGGAATGCCTAGGGAAACCAACGTTTGTATATTGGTTTGAGTGAAGAGTGGATTCCAGGAATTTGTCATGGGGGGGGGGGGGGGGATTTAGAGATTAGATATCTTGGAGTTGTAAAACTTTTTTTGGTTAATTTTTAGGACAGGGAAGGAATTTTCGCCTATATCCATAATGTCGTGATACAAATTCCAAAAATTAGAATGAATGTTTACCGGAGGATCTGACTTAAGATGTATTGCGTATGAACAGACAGAAATGGCCGTCTGAAGGCCAATACAGCATCCGGAGGGGAAGTGTTCGCTGTAGGCACAGTCAGAAAGAAACTCGAAAGTGGGGAGGGGCTTAAGATGATGGTGAACTATAGTCAGGTTGATCACGTTGACTGCTGAAGAGTGGAATAATGTGAAAGAACCATCGTTGAGTATAAATAGATTATGTTTTCTCGTGTAGTTATACAGAGTAATGCCATTGTTGTTATTTATATAGTTACTCCATGATTTGGGGTGTGCCTTTAGGTCATCCATTATGATGAACGGGATTTTGAAATTGGACACAATAGAGTTAATATCGTTTTCACTGATGTCAAATTGTGGAGAGATATAAATATTGCAGATAATGATATCACCAATTTTGACCGTTAAGGATTGGAGATTCAAGGGATAGAAACTATTTGTCGATTTAATATATGCAAAAATTGATATTTGTTTTGATGCAGCTGATCAATCCGCCGTGGCCATCGTTACGATCAAGTCTAAGGATCATGTACTTTTTAAGATGGCATATAATGTTAGGAGATAGCCAAGTTTCATTCAGTAGAATGGCGTCTGAATTGTTGTCATAATTAAGGCATTTTAATGACTCGAGATTGTTGATATAGCTTCTGATGTTTCATTGTATAATGGTTAATTTAGTCATAGCGGGTTTTTTGGTTATACCAAAATATATTTTGACATTAATAATATATATATTCACAAAATGCCGGTTAACGGTAGTGCCGGATACTCTGGATTCCCCGAAAGTTGTCTAGTGCATTTTCTAGAATCTGTAGCCGCTGCTCTGAAAACGCCGGCATTACGAGACCTTGGCCGATCTGTTCCCCTACCCTCAAGACTCATGTCTGAACAATGCAGATTGAAGCGACACCTTCACCCACTACTTCACTCTCTAATTTCGCGACTTTCGCGACTCAACCATTTTAACGTTTTTGTTTAAAATTGTCGACTGAATATTTCGCAATGGAATTTAACACTGAAGAAAGAATGTTTATTTGTCGGAGGAAAAAGTAGAAATTGAACTAAATCTCTAAGGAGTGAAGTGTAGTCTTTGATTTTTAATCAAAAGAAAAAATGCAGATAATGCTTTTTTACACCTTAGTTTTTGGTCATCTGGGATATGTTTTCCTTCATGATTTTCTGAATTACTGTTTGGTTATTTTTTTTTATGTTTTTTTATGTGTGTTTTTTTATGAGTTTATAAATGATCATGAAAACATAACAAGATCAGTGCAAATAACCACGAAGGCCTACTGTTTGGTGAGATTATAAAAGTTTATTTATTAAGAATTTTTGTTGTCAAATAAGATGATTGATCTCACTGTATGCTTCTCGTTAAGACAATATTTAAGAAGGTATTTCAATCCTGTAAGGGATAATGGGAAATGTGCCAAGGGGTGGCGCCATCTGACGTGTATCCAAGTCATCAATTTAAACTTTTTATGGCGTGTCGACTTAACAGTTTGGGGTTCAAATCCTCACTATTGCTATATTTATTTTTGTTAAAAAATTGTATTAAAATTATTCTGTTATTAATTTCTGATAATTATTAAGTTGTAAGTTTTTTTTTCAGTCTCTATAGTAAAATAAAAAATGTACGTGTTTCATCATACACATTTGTTTTTTTGAAGGAAAAAGAGTGCAATAATTCTAATTATTATAATTTATATTATAATTATAATATTATAATTTATTCAGAAAATATAAAAAGACAGTAAGATTAAAGAATGAATATACTTGTAAAAAAAAAACAATAAATTGAATATATTCATTTCCGCGCGATTTTAGTTGAAGTTCGCATGTATCCACTTCAAGAGCTGTAAAAGACGATATTCTGACTACCTGGTTGTACTGTTATATATTTAGCTAAGAATATCGTTTACAGCTCTCACAGTGCATACATGCGAACTTCAACTAAAACCGTTCAGAACTGAATCTATTCAATTTATTGTTTTTTTAAGTATATTAATTCTTTAATGCTATTGTATTTTTTATACTTTCTGAATAAATTATATAATTAGAGTTATTGCACGCTTTTTCAATTAAAAAACAAATGTGTATGAAGTATGACGTATATTTTTTTCTTTTAATTCTACTAATTATTTAGCACTAGAGTCTAAAAAATAACTTGTAACTTAATAATTATCAGAAATTAATAACACAATAATTTTAATATTATTTTTGGACAAAAAAAATAACAATAGTGAGGATTTGAACCCCAAACTGTTAAGTCGGAACGCTATAAAAAGTTTAAATTGATGCCTTGGATACGCTTGTAATGGCGCTATCGTTTAACACATTTCCCATCGTCCTTTGCAGGATTGGAATACCTTCTTATATATTATTTTACTGGAGCCACATTGGCTGTGGTGTCTAAGGCATCAGCCTTACTTAGAATCCCGTACTAGGCAAACAAGTTTTACTAAAATTCTTATGGATGTTTCTAGGTAAGAGTGTAAAATCTGACAAGGAATTACCCCTCAGTCACGCCAGTTCGAGGCTGGGTAAGGCCGGATGCCTTCTGAGAGGTTTTCTACGTTGGTCACTCGCCAGTCGGTAGGCTTCTCGAGATACTTTCGGTTAAGCACAAAACTAAGGGCAGATAGCCCGAGGGGGTGCTGACCGGGGTGTTCGGTAGCTGATGACCGTGATTCGGAACCCAGGTTAAGCTGTAGGTCCAGTCGCTAAATAGCCTTCTCAGTTGCTGATGCGCCTCTAACCCCAAAACTTTACTTTATTATCTTACTTCTCATATACTACATATCCAGAATTGTCAAATCTGAAAGAAAACGTCTATCCCTTCAACAATGTCAGACTGACACTGATTGACTGTAGTTCTGATTTGATTTTCAGGTGACAGCTCATAATAAACGATTCTTTTCCAGTCCCACCACTGAAATTCCTTCTTTCAAACAATATCAAAACTTTACCCGTGTGAAGTAAATAACATTTCGGTTTTGAACCGGGCGAACTTTTGCACGGAGGTGTATTCGAAAAATTGTTTTATTTAACTTGGTTATCTCTGTATAATCGATTTATTGAAGTAAATCAATCCTGGAATAACTGCTAAATATCAACACACCTTATTCTCTTGTGATAATTTCCGCGATAATTAATATCAGCTGCTTTTTGTTCTCGAATTAACAATGTCTTTATATTGATATACTTTAATCTGATTATTTTAAATATGTTTGATTATATTTTATATTTATAAATTACTATATAATTAAAATAGTTTTCTATTCTGCTGAAAAATGTAAATTTATCTTCTTGTAGTACTAAAAACTAGTTGTTTCTAAAACTGCAAAACTTTTAAGCAAACATGTCTTCCTAACTTGTTGAATCTTCAATTGTCACTTTATTTTAATCTTTTTTACAATTTCTACAGCATTTGGCTGAGTAAACTATGGTAAGAATTATTAGATAACTATGGCTTATTTCCTATAAGTGAGAGGAAACGTTTAACCCTTTTCCATATAATTATTCGTTGACAATATTATAAACGAAATCATTAAACTATTACTCACCGTTATTTATTACCTTACATTTTTTAAATAGCTTGTAAAGTAGATCAATTCTTCTATTGGGAACTTCGGTGTGAAACACTAAACTCAAAGAGATTTAACACTAAACACCGAATCCCTTTTTTTTAAGGTTCTCGACACACGTTTCGCTAACCATGTTAGCATCATCAGGAGATGGTTTAATCTAATGATTTAGTAAGATTAAATCATCTCCTGATGATAGTTAGCGAAACGTGTGCCGAGAACCTTAAAAAAAGCGATTCGGTGTTTAGTGGTAACTCTATTTGAATTTAGCTTGTAACATGTTTTTTTTATCTTTAATTTCAACGTTTGACTGTCGTTACAGCGATGGCAGCTGTTCGCTCTATCCAGTTTTTCAAAATTATTTCAGATCAAAATAAACTACGGGCGTAGCTAGGGGGGGGGGTTGGGGGTTCAACCCCCCCTCCCTGAAATAAGCCAAATATTACCTAATATTATACCGAAAAAATACGAGGAGTGAAGAGAGTTAATTTATTACATTTGAATTGAATATATATATCCGAACTAGTGGACGTTGCGCACAGTAACGCCATCTCTTGTCGAGTAGTATATTTTTGTTGTTTTATTTACTTCAAACTAACCCCCCCCAAAACTAAATCCTAGCTACGCCCGTGAAATAAACCCTAAAACTGGGAAAAGGTTTATTTCTGTCAAAAAGACGCAATAACAGTACTAGATATTTAATAAGTACAAGCATAATTTCAGAGAATAACATGCAATAAAAATTAAAATTATACAGTCCAGCGGTGGTGCCCACTACTACCCTACTAAATTAGGCAGGTAAAGAAAAGGGCTTGATTTTAACAGACATTCTTATCATATAAGGGCTCTTGGCTAACTTACAAAGGAATTTAAATTAGATTATCTTAAATCAACTTAACTTAACCTAAACATAACAACAACCAGAGTTGTGAGTGTGTTTAAGTTTTGTGTTTAACACATCAATCTAAATTAAATCAAATCAAAATAAATTAAATTAAATCAAAATAAATTAAATTATATCAAATTAAATTAAATCAAATTAAAGTAAATTAAATCAAATTAAATTAAATTAAATTAAATTAAATTAAACCAAATTATCTAACGTTATTAAATGGTGGTAGTGAAATAGTTAGCATAGATTGAGCAATCATTGTTGAATATTCATGAAAATACTAATAAAATATTATCTACTGTTATCCTTTTGTGGTGCTGTTCGATTATCCAGCCTCTGGACTATCCAGTTACCAAGATGGTCGATCACTGAGTAATTCTGTGGTCTAAAAGGTCTGGATTCGACATTGACCGGGTTCTACAATGACCGGGTTCTATAATGACCGGACCCTAAAACCCTCTATAAAAATATAGGACTCTGCAGGACTCTGGTAGTCCTGCTTGAGTCATCCTGATAGTTCGGCGTCGACTTAATCTCTGTCCGTCTTGTCGGCCTGGGGACATCTATCCAGCTCGAGGTGAGATGTTCGACTCCCTCAGTCTTCGTTCCAGACAATACCGGTGCGTTCTCAAGTAAGACTTACGCAAAACAATCTTATCTGTAGAAGCCGATAATTTGAAAAATAAATTTTAACAATAAAAATGTTGTATTTTGATACAAAAAAAGTAACTAATATCATCAAATTTACAGTGTTACGAACTATAAATTAAAAAAATTCTAAGGTGTTTAATACTCCATTAATTAATAATAATAATATAATAATATATAATAATAAGTTTATTTATTTATTTTACTTGTTATAGTAATGATTAAAATACAATAATTAATTAAAATATATGCAATAATACAATTATAATAAAATAAAAATCCATTATTATACCACAACACCATTGATGGGATCACAAACAGAAAAAAGTAACCAAACAATCCATTTCACCATTTCTAGCCCTTTATACTCTTTAATTTTTGATGCTGGAGGATACATTATTCGATGTTCATTTTATAGTGATCTTTAAACGAGTCTGGTTATAATTTCTTTAATTTGCACGAAACTTTGTTATACAGTTTATACGATCGATACGATACGTAAACGATCTCTTAAAAATTTGTAATCGATGTGAAGGAGGCGATATAAGGCCCCCAAATCTAAGGTTCAAATAATGGACATCGGTTCGGTACGTTAGTCTGTCAATGAGATATAGGTTGGGATTTGTTACAAATTATTTTATGAAATAAATATCTATAATATAATCTATTTTATGAAGAAAAATGCCATAAAATGTATCGAATAGCCACGATATTCACCTAATTTCATATAAGCCTTAGGCCGCACTATGGCTAAATCGCCGTGGTTTTTAACCGCGTGATGTTGTGAGTCAAGGAAACTAATACAAGCTGCCGCACTTGCGGTTTTTTTCCCGCGACTGATTTTAAAACAGTGAAATGTTACAAAATGACTCGCGGGTAAAAACCGCGCTACGATTTGTAACCAATAGAACTTAGCTAGAGCTATTCAAACTCTATCTCCATATTCAAACTGTGAAAATCTCCGGCAGATCCGTGGTTTTTAATCGCAGTGTGTGCGTCCCAAGCGGTTTCACGGTTAATCGCTCACTGGAAAAAACACCGTAGTGCAGCCTAAGCCTTAGGGAATGTTTTGACAGGAGGGGGGGGGGGGGGGGGTCAAATGAATGCAAATGAATCGATGTTGGAATCGATGGGATTTTCGGAAAGTTCGTAGGGATTTTTTAAGAGAAATATCAAGGCAAATAATTTATCTAAATATTTATTTACTCTATTATGTAATTACCATTATTATTTACAACTTTTTACCGACGTAATGGTAGGTCTATAATGCCCTTTGCCAAAAACATTTCAATAGATTGATTTTTACCGGTTTTAAAAGATTTGCGATTTAAACGATTTTAAACGTTATAACGATGGCAGCCGTTCGCTTCATCCAGTTTTTCAGAATTACTAAAGATCAAAATAATCCCTAAAACTGGGAAAAGGTTTATTTCTGCCGAAAGACACAATAACAGTACTAGATATTTAATAAGTACAAGCATAATTTCAGGTAATAATATACAGAACAAAATAAAAAATTAAACAGTCTAGCGGTGGTGTCCAGGACGACCCTACTAAACTAGGCAGGTAAAGGGAAGGGTCATCCATCATCATCAGTTCAATCCAAGCAGCCGTTGAGATCGGATGTATTTCGATCGCCTCGCGCTCCTTCAAACCTACAGTATTCGTCAGTAGTCGCGTCCGCGGACTAATCTCGCCGGTACGCGATGGAAGATAATTGGGCCGCCTCACTAATAAACAGGTTAAACCAACGGACCACCGAGTTAACCTACGAAAATCTCAATCTCTCCGCCAAAAATGATGAGTTGGTGAAGAAACTAGTCCTAAAACAACAGAAAATCGATGATCTAACATCGGAAAACTGAAAACTGAAGGGAGACATCCAAGCTCTCGAGAACCAAAAACAGGCTCTTCTCAAAGAAGCCCTAGAAACTAAAGACACCTCGTCCCAAGAGGAAGAGGTCGATTCCGCCTCAAAAGACGATGCCCTCCCGCAGAAAATCACCAGATCTCCGCCAGAGCCAGAAGGCGGAGAAGAAAGAAAGCCAGACTGCGCGCTGAAGAAGACTGCTCCAGCCGCTCCAACCGAAAACTCGGACTCCATCCACCTGGAGACCGCCGACCCCCGGGACCCGCCGATTACGGCGATCGTTCCCGTAGCCAGCAAGGCGCCAACACCGCCCGCCGGCACCACAGTAAAACCAACGCCGATTATCCTCCAGGATAAGTTGGCATTCCTCGACGTAATTCACCACTGAATGGTGGTTCCAAATTTCACCAAGTGAAGTCAACATTCTGCAAGTAACCCGCATCCTGCACCAGCCCGTAAAAATCGAGGTGCAAAACCGCCAAAAGAAAATACGTCAGTGCTTCAACTGTCAAAAGTTTGGCCACGTAGCTGTCAATGGCAAGCCGATCCAGTCTGTGTCAAATGTGCGGGCCTTCACCGTAACTCCGACTTCAAACTGGATGCGAACCTGCCGCCAACGTGCTGCAACTGCGGTAGTTCTCATACAGCGAAGTACTCCAGGTGCACCGCTAGACCCATCAGGAGGCCAGCCACGAAGACATCGTCTCCACAGCCAGCCCACACACCTGCGGACACAGCCGTACTCTTTCAAAAGATGACGGAACTGATCCAATCACAACAAAGAATCATCCTCCTCCTGCAGCCACCACGCACCCAAACTACAGCATACCCGGACGACGTGACCGAAGTCGCACTGACCTAGTTCAAGTCAATCTCGCTCACCCCCCTCCTCGCGCCGCTCTTGCGGCGCGCCCACCTACCGGCCAATCATGGCACGTTTCTCTTTCTTAACCTCCAATAAAGTCGACCAAGACTTTCTTGCAGTTCACAACCATCTTCATAATCTGCTGGCACAATGTCAGCAACTTCATGGGTCAACTAGAGGTCCCCAAACAAAATACCCATCCAGGGTGATCGCCCAAAAAGGGATTAATTCAGTTTAGATGAGTAAGGGCCGAAAGGCTAACTCAAATCCAAGCTAACAAAAATGGAAGGGAAGGGTTTAATTTTAACATACATTCTTATCATATACGAGCTCTTGTTTAACTTACAAAATAATTTAAATTAGATTATCTTAAATCAACGTAACTTAACCTAAACATAACAACAACCAGAGTTGTGTGTGTGTTTAACACAATCACATAAATCCAAATCAAAGGAAGGAAGAGGTTCACTAAATATGCCCAAAACCATACAGCAATTCCAGGACAATATCAGTGTTGAAAAAGCTGCATTAACACTAGATATGTTGACAAAAGTTATGGGAAATGTGTTAAAAATAGCAAAAAGTTGCATTATTGCTAATGACACACATTTGATTGACATAATTTTCAAAAATTAATTAACATAAATTTTAAAAACAAAATAAACATATTATAGAAACAAATTTCTATCTTGTTTCTTTTAAAAGTTATAAATAATTAAAATGGTAGTGTCACATTTGCCCCATCCTGTATTATATCTTAAAGTAATACTATTATTCATTTTAACAGTAAACGGAATAATAGTTTTACTAAGTCATTAGTTTAGTTTATAGTAGTTAATAAGTTATTTTAGATTTACTTGAATATTAAAAATTTAGACTTTTTAGATAAATAAGAAATATGATAATACAAACAAATATATGGCAAATATCAATTTAAAAAACCTATACATATCTCTAATCATTTAGTATGATAAAGAAACAATAGATCAATATTTTCAATCGAACAGTAATAGATGTATATCATCAAAAAATGTCAAGTAAACATTCACAAAAAAACTAATATTCAACATTACAATAAAATACTGTTTTAAAATATTTCTACCAGTTTGTACGGAATAACTTACAAGAAATATTTAACTAACGTCCCATTTGAATATACCTTCCTTACCTACCTATATACCTCCTTACCTTCCTTACTTATAAATAATCTACCTTTGATACAATGCTCCAATGATAAACTGCTCCTTCAAAAACAATGCTTTGTAAGTAGGCAGGTGAGTTTCAAAGTTGTCGTACAAGCCTGGATGGTGATCCTCGTTCTGGACGTCCAATAAATGCAACTACTAAACAAATAATTATTTCTATACTTGATATGGTTATGGATAACAGACAATTGACTAAGGTCATGAACATCTCAACTGAAGGGGTGTTTCATATTTTGAAAAAGAAATTGCGCTTTAGAAAGCTATGCGCAAGATGGGTGCCGGATTTGTTAAATTCTTAACAAAAACGAATTCGAGTAAAACTTTCTAACCAACGTTTGGATCTTTTTCGAAAGAAGAAAATGGATTTTAAACGTCGATTTGTAACTATGGATAATACTTGGGTTTATCACTATGATCCTGAACTGCGATAACAAACCGCAGATTGGGCTGAGACCGGTTGTTCAGCTCCGAAGCAGCCAAAGTGGTCAAATCGACCAAAAAGTTTATGGCATCAATTTTTTGGATGCAAAAGGCATTTTGTAAATTGATTACCTTCAAACCGGTAAAACAATAATGGGACAGTATTACTCAAACTTTTTGAATCAATTGGATGCAAAAATTCATGAGAAAAGACTTGGTCTTGCAAAAGCCAAATTGAAGAAGTTACATTACGAATTTTTGGAGTAACCACCATATTCAGCAGACCTGGCCCCCTCTAACTTTCATCTGTTTCCTCAAAAATTCCTATTCCTAAAAAAAAGTTATAGCAGTCGTAGATGAGTATTTTGAAGGACTTCCAGAAAATCACTTCAGCGGTAGAATAAATTAATTGGTGAAGCGCTGGAAAAATGTATCGAGATTAAGGGAGAATATGCGAAAGAATAAAGTCATTTTTTCAACTATAAACTTGTTTTTTCTTTTCCGTCCCGCGAACTTTTCAATTGACCTAGTAGCCTAGCCTTCGCGGCCATTTTCGGACAGATTTTCTTCATTAATGTGTTAAAATCTGATCTTTCTGACCGTCAACCGGCGATATGAACGCACTAGATCTCGGATTATATGGACATTTTCATCACTTCTTGGAGTTGAAGACTTCTGGAAGTATCTTAAATCATCTGAAAACACGAGTCCCTGATAAAACATTGTTTCCACAGGCTTATTGTTTGCAAACGTTTCTGTCGCACCATGCCCAAGTCTGAAACAAAACTTGATACTGCACCATTACTCGAAATTGTTACTCATTTTCAGAATTTACTAGAAAAATCCGATTCACGAAAAGAATTGCTAGACTACTAGGCGATTCTAGAGACTTCAAACTCAGAATGAAGAGCTATTCGTTTACCACCCCTCTAAAGGGGAAGCCAACAGTGTTGCCAGATCGAGTGCCACGCCACCAGTCTCATTTCTTTATATATGTTACCGGCAAAGTTCGTTGTGCCGTCTAACTTAAGTTTGCCTAGATAAACCGCGCATTGCGGGAACGATTTACGCAAAACCCGAAATCATTTTATATATCGGAGTTTGCCTACTGTGTAGTACGGTAATCTTAGGTTTGTCAAATGTGTACCAGGAACAAAATGTGTCCGAAACAATTCCAAGCTATTGTTCTGATTCTAGTCGATTTGAGATCTGCAACGTCAATATGCATTATTTGCGAAATGGAAACATCGGGTGCACATAAATGCAGAAACTGTGACGAGAGTGTTCACGTCACTTGTGCTCAAAGCACTAGCAATGTGGAAGAAGGTTATGGATCAAGAGTTTTGTGTCTGCGTTGTGCGCAAAAGATATCTATAAAAACGAATAAGGATATTGTTTATAGCGGGTTGAAGTTCCAAGCAGAAAAAATGAAACAACCATCAGAAACAAAATTCCCGGAAATCTAAGTCGGAGAATCAGTTACAATGCCAGTTCCAAATTTAGACAGGAGCAAAGTAGATGCTCGTAGCGTAGTTGGCGTTGTGATGAAAAAGACAGACGACGATTTTTATCAAATAGGCACTAGACAAGGGGCGATCAGTTCTCTGTATTCAAGAAATCAGATTCAACGTTGTAAAGAAAGCTTTATAAAAATCAATGATGTTGTCAATGAAATCATGTAGATGTAAGAGAGGAAACTTACTTTGTAAATCAAAATGCCACCATTCTACATCATGTGCTAATAAATAATTTGTGTTGTAGACTACACATATATTATGGTATATTTTGTATTATTATTAATATTATGTACTTTTTCTTCAATATTCGAATGTTTTTTGTTTTGTGTTCTAATAAATACATATTTCACTACAAGAATATTGTGAACTTTGCCTAAAACACATTCGACAAACCTAAGATTGCCGTATTATACTTCAGGCAAATTCCGATATATAAAATAATTTCGGGCTTTGTCTAAATCGTTCCCGCAATGCGCGGTTTATCCAAGCAAACTTGGGTTTGACGGCACAACGAACTTTGCTTAAAAGTTAAGAATATTTAAATTAGATTTTAATAAAAACAGAAATGTCCTGGCAACAACTGTAGTTGCTACCTGGAAATGTTCGCCAAAATCTCCATGTTCACGGTATTTTACACGTTTTTTTGCGTATATAAAAGTTTTCCTTTTTTTATATTGGAATGAATACATATATTTAAATGATTAATGATTTAAATTATAATGATTGTGCTGAGTTTCTTCGAGGTTTTATAATAGTCAAGGGTCTACTAATAAGAATGATTCAGACATACAATTTATTATTTGAACATGATTCCAGCCAAATGACTACCACAACTCTTTTTGCAGACACAGATCCGCTTACGCCAATTTTCGATGACCCTGGCACACATTTCGTTGTGTATGACGACTATGACTTGAGGAATGTTGAAAATTAACATTCCTAACCTAACAGTCGCCAATAGTAGCGGATTTATTGCTATAAACCTCTATTTTCACATGCTCCCCGAGAAAATAATCTAAAACAGTTAAACCGCATGATCTCGGCGGCCAAGCGATGAGGGCATTTCGTGAAACTAACGAGTTGCCGAACATGGCTCGCAATAAGCCAATATTTACTTCGGAAATATGCGGTGGTGCGCCATCCTGTTAAAAATAAAGGCCATCCGCATGGATTCCATTAAATTCCAGGAAAAAAATGTTCCAGCATTGCTTTGTAGTGCTCGGTATTGATAGTAACGGTGGTTCCTTCTTAATTTTTAAAGAAATAAGGACCGATGACTCATCCATCCAAAATCCACAACAAACTGTGATCTTTTGCGGATGCAAAGGACTCTCATGTATCACGTGGGAATTAGATTCGCACCGATACCGATAATTTTGTTTGTTGACGAAGCCAATAAACCAGAAATGAGCCTTATCGGAGAAGAAGATTTTGCGATGAAATTCATTGTCGGTTTTCATCATTTCGTTGGCCCAATCGGCAAATTCACCACGAATACGATGGTCGAGTGGCTTCAATTCTTGTGCCGGTACTATCTTATATGGATGAAAGCTTATGTCCGACCTCAAAAATCGCCAGGCGAGAGGCCTAAGTTTTGCGAGTGGCGAGCAACCGAGGCGTTGTCATTTTCGGCCACACTTGCTTGAACGGTGGCAATATTCTTAATACTTCTGAAGACTTCTCTTCTTCTTCATAAGGACCATCGCGACGAATACCATGATGGAGGTCTGAATTGCTCGTTGAGTAGCCCGAGGGGACCGCGAATTTGTGTAACAAAACTGGACAATTTCCAAACGTTCTTCTAACGTGAAATGAATCATGATTTAATTACAAACCTTTCAGAAAACAACGGATCAGACATGTTACAAATCTGTAAATGCCATGACCTGTAAAGTTCCATCATCCCTAATGGTAGAACTTTTAGATGAAACATGAATTCACCATCACATACCACAGACGAAGCAGCAGTTCAAACAGTGGGTTTCAAAAAAACGATTTCACGATAGAAACAGTCAATACTATTGTTTTCTGGGATTGGTAGTCATAAAATATCTGGCAAAAAAACAGGACCATCACCGGGAAGTATAACGCTTCAATACTGGGCCAATTGAAGGAAGTTGGAACGTCGTTGATCTAAATGTATTAAATTGCAAGACGATTACACAAATAGGTAATTTGCACATTAAGTCACTATTTAGTCCTTATTTGTTATTTTGGGTATATTTCTTGCATTTACATTATATCATTTAAATTCGAAAATATTTACCACATCATTAGGCGATAGTTCACCTCCACTACTGGATTATAAAACAACATAATGCTAGGCCACATAGTACTCTGAAGATAAATCAAAAACTGAGTTAACTTTGTGATATATCAATGGCAATGTATTTTTAATCCAATCATCGGATAATGCCAACATGGTTAGCGAAACGCTCGTCGAGAAGTTAAAAAAAAGTGATTTGATATTTAGTGGTAAATCTCTTCCAGTTTAGTGTTTCACACCGAAGATTCCAATAGAAGAATTGTTTGCAGCATTTGCAAATAAATGAGGCAACTATCACTTAGGCTGCGCAATTCTAGTAGCGACCACATACCCCCGTCAAGGCCCCAGTAGGGATACGATCAGTATTGAATTCACATAGTTTAGGTGTCGGCAAAGTTCCTTTTGGGAAACGATGATGCCTCTCACCTCGACTGACAACTACTTGACGTCCAGAGTTAAAATAAATCAGTTAAGAACGGATATCGCATTTCAATAGTCCACAGTCCATTTTGAGGCACATTTTTTGTCCTTCGAACAGGATCTAGGGTTTGAGCTACCACCATAAGTAATTTGTACATTAACCCACGTTTCAGTACTTATTTGTAATCTTGGATATATTTCTCTCATTTACGTTGTAGTATTTGCAAAAAATCTATTACACGATTACGCAATGTGAGGTTTATGAATGACTGGCATTACAGTTTTCTTCACGATACTAATTATTAAATAATATTTTGCAGTTCTATTATGAATACTTGAATATAAATATACGAGGGTTTGTAGGGTTGTTGTAGGGTTGGAGGGTTTAAATATCCGGAATTGGTAACAATGCTAGACGTCATCTGACATATACATCGTAAAATTTTATATTGTTGACTGTATCCGTATTCAAAACGTTTTGTCATACAGACACTATTTGTGTTGTTTAGAGACTTGACAATTTCATCTCATTCAAAAAATGGAATTAACTCGTGAGAATTTTCGTGCGATGATTTACTACAACTTTCGACGTGGATTATCTCGACAGTTCATCGATCAACTCACTAAACGAAGCACCATCTAAAACTACTGGTTTAGTTAATGTAATCGTGGCCGTCGTTCGCTCACAGACGAATTTTCAAGTCGTCTAAAATCGGTTGTTGTGCCAGAAAACATTGATACTGTGCGCGAACTAATAAAGCAAAATCGTCATGTCATATACCATGAGATTGAGGCTTCCCTGGGGATTAGTATGACCAGCATACATAAGATTTTACATGAACATTTAGCCGTGAAAAAGATTTGTGCGCGTTGGATTCCGCATAATTTGACAATCACTCAATAAAAGGCTCGTGTCCGTTGATGCAAAGAAATGCTCAAAAAATATGACCGTGGTGAGTCATAAGCCGTGTATAACATCTACACAGGTGACGAATCTTGGATCTATGCGTATGAGCCTGAAAGTAAACAGCAGTCGACTGTATGGGTCTTTCAAAAGCCAAACCCAACAAAAGTTGTTCGCTCAAGAAGCACTTCGAAGCAAATGGTCGTATTTTTTTTTTATGATAAATGGGCATGTGGCTACAGTACCACTAGAGAATCGTAGAACAGTCAATTGTGAATGGTACACAACTATTTGTTTGCCAGAAGTCTTTGAAGAAATAAGAAAAAACAACCAGCGACGCAGTATCATTCTTTACCGTGACAACGCGAGCTCTCGCACATCGGACAGAACTCAATATTTGACCAGTCAAAACATCGAATTGATGGCCCATTCACCTTGTTGGCACTCAATGATTTCTTTTTGGTCCCGTCTGTGAATATTAAACTATGTGGTCAACAATTTTCGTCGCCAGAAGGAGCGGTTGCCTACATGCATGCATTCAAAATGCATGTTTTGAAGATACCTCAATCGGAATGGAAAAAGTGCTATGAAAATTGATTCAAACGTATACAACACAAATTAATAAACTAATAAAAAAATTGCATTTTTTTTCCATTGTATGTTCAGATCGGATCAGATCCGGGGGTTCAGATCTCCATTTACATCTGTGCATGTGCGAGCGTATACTATTTCAATTTTTTTTTAAATAGTCGTAAAAAAACATTTTTGTCAAAGATCCATGTACATTTCAATTTAAACTTGGCACAAAGTCGATATGTAATGGAATCTTGTTTTGACATCCTGAACGATGAGTTGTCGATGGCGTGGAATGAAGATGCTGTACTTCTACAGGAGAACAATGAGGAAAGTAATAATTTTGAAGATGATATGAATGATACAATATTTAGTATTGTCAAATCAAAACATCAAAACATTACATCAAGCTTTGTCAAAATGATAAATTATCAATGTCGAAATGACAATGTCAAGATGACAATTTATCCATTTATCCATTTTTAAAAAATTGCGACAATTTCCTTTAACAACATTTACAAAAGGAGCTATAATTTCAAACTTAATAAGCGAAATGATGTGAAAGATATGTCAGATGTCAGGAATCGTCATACCAACTTAAACATCAATGGTTGTGTTGAGACGTAAAGCGCGCAAATGTTTAAAACAAAAGTCGCCGAGCTTTTTGATCATAGTAGTACATACAGTAAATAAAAGACGAGACAAGTGTATCCATATATATATATATATATATATATATATATATATATATATATATATATATATATATATATATATATATATATATATATATATATATATATATATAATACTATTATATTGCTGATATCTGTAAGTGGAGGTGTCACGGAGTAAGTGAGACAGCAAATATCTGCTTCTATGTCTTTTTCTATTACTCGACCTGTTGTGCGCAAATATCGCGATACATAAACGTGACAGAAAAACATAATGCTTTAAAGCGTGAGGATGGCACAGTGTGCAGGGCGTGTACAGTACACAGTACAGGACAGTACATAGGGGGAGATTATCAGAAGGTTTTATTCCCAGTTATATGAAGATCAGAGCCAGTCAGGGACAGCAATACCCCCGGAAGAACAATATATAATGCCAGATATCCTATTGGAGGAAGTAACAAATGCTATAGAATTGATGAAGAACGGCAAGGCTCTAGGAAAGGGCAGTGTAACTGTCGAAATGCTAAAAGCTGGTGGTCGGGCGTTACATAAAACATTGGCAAAATTATACTCAAAATGCCTCAAAGAACAAAAAGTACCTGACCTATGGAAAAAATGCAGAAGTGATCCTTTTACATAAAAAAGGAGCACAGGTAGATTTAAAGAACTACCGTCCAATAAGCCTCCTTTCAATGATGTACAAAGTATTCACTAAGATAATTTCTAAAAGAATATTAAAAAAACTGAATGACGCACAACCAAGAGAACAAGCAGGATTCAGAAGTGGATTCAGTACAATTGATCATATCCAGGTTGTTCAGCAGGTCATAGAAAGGCACAACGAATACACCATGCCACTGTGCTTGGCTTTTATCGACTACGAAAAAGCATTTGATTCCATCTCAAAGCATGCGATAATGGATGCACTGCTTAGCCAAGGTGTAGAGAAAGCCTATGTAAACCTATTAGAATCGATATATGATGGAGCTACAGCCACAATTCACCTTGATGATCTTGAAGTGGGAATTAATATAGAATGAGGTGTACGGCAGGGTGACGCAATATCGCCTATTCTTTTCTCGGCTGGCCTTGAAGAAGTATCCGTAAACTGGATTGGGAACAGAATGGTGTAAAGATTAATGGTGCAAACTTAAAC
Source organism: Cosmopolites sordidus (assembly GCA_031761425.1). Lineage (NCBI taxonomy): Eukaryota > Metazoa > Arthropoda > Insecta > Coleoptera > Curculionidae > Cosmopolites > Cosmopolites sordidus. The sequence continues at coordinate 268,420 of JARFXV010000401.1, read as the reverse complement.
CATCTTAGATTTGCAGATGATATTATTCTCATTTCACAAGACCCAGGTGAGTTGCAAAGGCGCATACAAGAACTGCAAAGGGCTGGCGAACCATTTGGCTTGAAAATAAACCTGAAAAAGAGTCAGGTTATGTTCAATAACTTCGCTCAGGACAGAAGAATTTCAGTTTTAGGAAGGGATTTAGAGATTGTGGACAGCTTTATATATCTTGGGCAGAGGATTTCAATGGAGGGGAATACCGCCCGGGAGGTGGAACGGCGTGTTAAATGTGGCTGGCAGGCATTTGGTAGGCTCAACATAGTGTTTAAGAGCAGACTCCCACTTTGCCTGAACAGAAAAGTATTCGATCAGTGCGTTCTACCCATTATGACATACGGAAGTGAAACCTGGACACTCGCATCGCAATCAATTCAAAAACTTCGGGTGGCACAGAGGGAAATGGAAAGATGTATGCTTGGCATTACAAGACGAGACAGAAAGTCCTGCGCATGGATCAGGGAACAAACAAAAGTCTGTGACACCATTGAAAGAGTAAAACAATTGAAATGGAGATGGGCAGGCCATATAGCGAGGCGATGGGACGACAGATGGACCAAGGCAATCCTGGAGTGGATACTGCTTCATCGCAAACGTCCGCGAAGAAGACCGAAAGTACGATGGATTGATGACATCGTTAAGTATATTGGACCCGAGTGGCAGAGGAAAGCCCAGGACCGTGAAGGTTGGAAGCATGCTGAAGAGGCCTTCATCCTACAGTAGATCGATACTAGCTAGTAATATAGTAGTATTATATATATATATATATATATATATATATATATATATATATATATATATATATATAGTAGTATAGTAATATAGTAGTATTATATATATATATATATATATATATATATATATATATATATATATATATATATATATATATATATATATGTATATATATATATATATATATATATATATATATATATATATATATATATATATAATACTACTATATTACTAGCAAGGTCTGGAGATCGGCGAAATCATCCGCGATCATTACGGTGCAAATATATGCGTCTGTTTCTCTCACTACTTTTTGAGTCTTATGCGCATGTCCGAGAATTGAATATGCTTATACTCACGTGTATCACTACCATTTTATTTTGGCGCCATTTTTGTCGTGATATTTGTGACAGTTTGGGTTTGGCTGTTGTATAGTGCACTCGTGTGAATTTTATTATGGATAAATACATGCTAAATGAACGCTATGAATAATCAGCGAAAGGAATGGATAAGGGATGAAATGGGGGAGCTTATTCGGAGAAGACGATAAGAAAATGGAAAAATAATACAGATACCGAGCACCGAATGGAGACTTGAAAGACAGGAAGCATATAGAGAGTTAAACAAGGCTGTAAAAAGATCTGCACGTCATGATAAAATAGCATGGACTGAACAAATGATTCAATAAGCACAAATTGCTGAAACAAATGGCAACATTAGACAACTTTATCAAATGACCATTAAACTAACAGCTAAGAGGAGCAGCGGTGCACGACCCGCCAAAGCAATCGCCGGGCAAGTTCTGACCACAAGTTCTGACCACTCCCAGAATAACTCAGTAGATGGAAGGAACATTTTCAAGAGATATTGGGTGGACCACCACAAATCGAACAAAAGTAAAAACAATGGGGGGCAGCACAACAAGAATAAAGCAGGCAACTTCTCATTAACTGTGATGCACCTTCGAAAACGGAAATATAACGAGCTGTAAGAGCATTCAAAAACAACAAAGCCCCGGGACTCGATAATATACCAGCGGAATTACTCAAGGCACACCCTGAGTCGTGTTCTGAATTGTTACGACCCCTAATAATCAAATGTGGGAGTCAAACAATGTTCGCGATATTTGGAAAAAGGGATTAATAATTAAATTATTAAAAAAAAGCATTTGACAATTGGCAAGGTATAACATTACTAAACACAATCATTAAAGTTGTAGCACAAATTATCCTAATAAGATTGGTAGGACATATAGAAGCAGAAATGAGTCTACGTTAAGCAGGCTTCAGACCGGATCATTCGTGTACCGATCACATAAATTTTGTTAGGATCATACTAGAACAGTCAGCTAAATGGAGATCGCCACTCTACTTATTATTCATCGATTTTGAGAGTGCATTCAACAGTTTAGTCCACCCAGCCATATGAAAAGTTTTAAAACAAAAAGGAATACCGGAAAAAAATTATACGCCTTATTCTGGAAATGTATACGAATGCACAGTGCTGTGTAGCCCATGGTGGATATAGAAGCGAGGAATTTAAAAATTTTACTGGTGCGAGGCAGGGTTGTGTCTTGTCTCCCCTTCTCTTTAATGTTCTGCTAGATTATGTCCGGCATACAGTGGCCCATAGTGGCATACAGTGGCCACCAAACAGACTTTCAAGGGAAGCCCAGAAAGTAGCCCTGAAAATTAATATAACAAAGACCAAGTCGCTGAGAATCAACACCAGAGATTTCACCCCACCCTTTCTTCCACAACGGACCACCCATAGAAGATGTGGAGAGATTTACATTGGGCAGCATTCTCACAAAATATGGAGGTGTAGATGATGATGTTAAAAGCAGAATACGAAAAGCTCAATGAGCTTTTGGAGTTCTGGTACGTGTATGGAGATCAACACAATACTCAACGCAAACAAAACTTCCTATATTTAACATCCAGGTATATATATATATATATATATATATATATATATATATATATATATATATATATATATAATAAATATATATATTATTATTAAACATATATATAGAAATTAACAAAACAAAAAACCTGGAGGTGCCCAAACACGTACATGGGTGAATTTCAAATTGACCATGTTGCCATTTCGTACCCCAATTATAAAGAGATTTTGAATGTTCAAGTCAGGAAAGGAGCAAATATAGACACGGATCACTACTTGACTAGAATCAAACTTAGCTTAAAACCTCGAAAACTTATTCAAAAGAGGCCGCTAATACCAAAGTTTGATCCAACGAAAATAAAACCAGCCCTAACAGAAGAGCTTGATAAACAACCAGCACAGAACTGGCAAGAATTGAAACAAAAAATTATTAAAACAGCCTTAAAGTTGGTCCCTTTACAAAAACGTAGAAAACATCCGTGGTGGGATGAAGTTTGCGAGCAAGCAGTATTAAGCCGAAGTAAAGCATTCAAAGATTGGAACAGTCACAAAACAGCAATAAACTATAACATCTTTTTGGAAGTAAGAAAAGAATCATCGAAGCTAATTAGACAAACTAAAAGAAAATATGAAAACAATCAACTCAATGAAATAGAAAAAGATTTCCAAAAAAATAACACCCGAAACTTTTATAAAACATTTAAAACTAAATTAACAGGCTATCAACCGCAAAGTCTTTGCTTCCAAAAGGAAAACGCACAATTAGCTCTAAATAACCAAGACAATTGCAAGGAACTTGCGAAATATTTTGAACAAATACTAAACTGTCCTGAGCACTTAAACAAATTAGCAACACTAAATCCTAAACAAACAAACCCAGATTCATTAGCACCCAATAAAGATGAAATAATTAGGCAAATCAAGCGGCTTAAAAATCACAAAGCTTCTGATGAAGATTGAATCACTGCTGAACTTTTGAAATCCGCTGGTCCAGGTACAATCAAGGATATAAGCAAAATTCTACAAGAAGTTTGGCGATCCGAACGGATTCCGGAAGATTGGAAAGATGCTCTAATCCATCCACTACATAAGAAAGGAGATATAACGGATGTAAACAACTATAGAGGGATATCTCTTCTCCCAGTTTGTTACAAGATTCTATCTCAATGTCTACTAGACAGAGCACAGGGACAGTTAGAACCTAACATTGGTGAATATCAAGCAGGTTTTCGACCGGGCAGATCCTGCCCTGAACAGATCCTGAATCTAAAGTTGATTCTAAGACATCAAAAACTGAACAATAAAAATCTCGTCTGTACATTTGTGGATTTTAAAAAAGCATATGATTCTATTTACCGCGAATCTTTATTCCGAATCTTGAAAGAACAAGGACTAGATCTGAAAATGCTGGCGATCATTAAAGCAACGTTAACTAACACAAGATCAAAAGTTAAATTCATGGGTGACATCTCAGAGCCCTTCGAAATTATACTGGAGTGAGACAAGGGGATGGACTCTCGCCACTCTTATTTAACTGTGTTCTAGAAAAAGTAATACAGGAGTGGCGTGAAAAAAAGTCGGCCCTGAATATTGACCAGCCCATTAAACTGGGGAGAACCAACATCAAAATTGATTGTCTGGCTTTTGCTGATGATCTAGCAATTTTAGCTGAAGATGTATTAACGGCACAGAAACAGATTGAAATCCTAAAAGAAACAGCAGAAAAGGTAGGACTCCAAATTTCCTTTGAAAAGACACAATACATGACTTGCAACAGACTAAGAATACCATTTCTAAAAACAAAATATGGTAATATCAGACGAGTCTCTCAATTCAAATATTTGGGTGAAATAATCATGGAAAATGGGTTGGAAAAAGCGGCCAATAAGGGTAGATCTTAAAAAATGGAAACGGCATTGAGACTTACACAAAATATTTATAACAAAAAATGCCTATCTAAAAACACAAAACTGAGGCATTACAACACACTTATTAAGCCAGAATGTCTATATGCCGCAGAAACGCTCATTTTGAATAGAAAGAGGGACATCGAGGACATTGAAAAGAAGGAAAGAAAAATCATAAGAAAAATCCTAGGCCCCAAACAAATAAATAGCACAACATACCGACTTCGAGAAAACAAAGAAATCAAACAATACACAGATATACATAGCGATATGAGAAAAAGAAGACTCAAGTTTTACGGACACATAAAACGGATGAATCCGAGTAGGCTAATTAGACAAATAGTCGAATTTTATGAAAATAGGAGTAGAGCTAAAGTAGAAATAATTAAATGGATTGCTGCAATTAAAGAGGACCTAAGATCAGCAAATATTACACAAAGTGAAATTCAGGATAGAGGCTGTTTCAGACACAAGGTTAACGTTTGGAAGGTTGGCCAGAGAGAAAAATGTAGGAAGACTGGAACAATTTGGTCTGACGAAAGGAAAAAAGCTCATAGCGAAAGAATGAAATTAGTATGGGCGCAAAGGAAGGCTAACAACAACAAAGGCCTCTAATTGTACTTCGCGTGGTCCACCAGGGCCCATACGTGTATAATATATATATATATATATATATATATATATATATATATATATATATATATATATATATATATATATATATATATAATTGTTGTAACTTACATTAAAAAAGGTAATTCATTTATTGCAACTCAACGTGGAAAATATCGTAATGGTCCGGCGCATCATAAAACGATAATTTATCATTTATTTAAGCAATTTTAACGATAATAATTAAATCGAAATAGTTGGGAATAGTCCCCGCATTAGAGTTCCAAGAACAGACTGAAGCGTTGAAAATATTGCTCGTGCGGAGAAGTTTACAATAACGCCGATTTGATGACTTGGTGGACAATTTGGAATTTCTCCACGCAGTTTACGCTAAATTTTGACAAGTGATTTGCACATATTTCCTTACAAGATTGATTCTAACTGTTCTTATGGGCCTACAGACAATAATAAGTATTTAGGATACGGTAATGCTATCAAATCTCCTGATTTAATGGTTCCGGATAATTTTTATGGAGATTTTTGAAGGAAAAGGTTTACAAATAAGCTCCAAATTATATAGCAACTCAAGGACATTTCGTTAACATCAGATAACGTTGACAAAAGTTATGTATAATGTATTAAAAAAGGCACAAACTTGCTTTGGTGCTAATGGGTCACGTTTGATTGACATAATTTTCAAAAATTTAAATACGAAATAAACAGATTATAGAAAAAAGAGTTTTCTTTCTTTTAAAAGTTAGAAATAATTAAAATGGTAGCGTGATACTTGACTCAACCATCATTGCATGTCATAATTTTACGAGTTTTATTGGTAGACAAATTAACACAGAACATTTGTTCGGAACGTTATGTATATGTATATAATAATTAACCATTTTGTTATCTACCGTCGGATAATTCAAGGTAAAGTTTATAATTTGCTGACGGTCGCGATGGCGCGAATCCCAGGGCAGATGTTCGACGATACCTGCGGCCAAGGCAGTGGTAGATTAAGCTCCTGCTTTCGGCGTGGATGTTTATCTTTGTTTATTTAATTTGTGCAAATAGTCAATCGGAGTTTAACTGGGATGCATTATTAAATATACTTACTCATTTAACCTGTTTCCTTTTTTCACGGGTAAACCCCTATGTCTTGTTCGCTATCTTGCCTTCCATAAAAAAAGGTAGCATCATTTTCTTTTTTTTTTTGTATTGAATACAAATATCTAGAGTGGGAATAATGCAAGATGGGACTTTACATAAGGCAAAAAAGACAGAAACGCGCAAGGGAGAAAGGCTATAGCTATGATCAACGGAATACTGTGGTATCAATCAATATCCAAGAATAACAAATATCTAATTACAACACCATTCTGAAAAGTATTGTTGCGTATGGCAAAGAAGTATGGGAAATAATGAAAAATACAAAGAAAATGCTGCTAACAACCGAAATGGTCTTCTGGAGACGATCAGCGCGAAAATTTAGAAGGGACATAGTACGAAATGAAATAAATCGAGAAATAATTGGTGTCAAACATACAATAGTGGAGGACCATCATCAAAACTAAACAATTAAGATGGTACGGCTATGTACAAAAAATGCCAGAAGATAGGCTAGCAAAATAATTCACAAGGAAGAAGATTTTAGGGGAAAATATTGTAATGGTCCGGCACATCATAAAACGATAATTTATCATTTATTCAAGCAATTTCAAGAAATCGAAATAGTTGGGAATAGGCCCTTCATTAGAGGTCCAAGAACAGAGTGAAGCGTTGAAAATATTGCTCGTGCGGAGAAGTTTCCAAAAACGACGATTTGACGATGTGGTGGACAACTTGGAATTTCTCCACGCTGCTTACGCAAAATTTTGACATGTGACTTGCACATGTTTCCTGAGGCTGGAGAGATGGAATCGACGAAGAAATGAAGGAAAATATATTGTCAGAAGATCTATGGAAAGACATATAGATTAGATATCGGAATGTGCTGTAGAAGTCAGTAAATATATATCTATATCTATATATATATATATATATATATATATATATATATATATATATATATATATATATATATATATATATATAAATTATATATATATATATATATATATATATATATATATATATATATATATATATATATATATATATATATATATATATATATATATATATGTCAAGGCTCCAGGAAAGGACAGCGTAACTGTTGAAATGCTAAAAGCTGGTAGTCGAGCTTTACATAAAACACTGGCAAAATTATATTCAAAATACCTCAAAGAACAAAAAATACCTACCTGGCTTATAGAGAAATGCAATGAAGTGATTATTTTACATAAAAAAGGAGCATAGGAAGATTTAAAGAACTGTCGTTCAATAAGTCTCCTATCAGTAATGTACAAAGTTTTCACCAAGATAATATATAAAAGAAGATTAAGAAAACTGAACGACGCACAACCAAGAGAGCAAGCAGGATTCAGTAGAACGGATCATATCCAGGTTATACAGCAGGCCATAAAAAGGCACAACGAATACACCATGCCACTGTGTCTGGCTTTTATCGACTTTCAAAAAGCATTTGACTCAATATCAAAGCAGGCCATAATGGATGCATTGCTTAGCCAAGGGGTAGACAGATCATATGTAAACCTATTGGAATCGATATATAATGAAGCCACAGCGACTATTCACCTTGATGATCTTTAGGTTGGAATTAATGTAAAGCGAGGTGTACGGTAATGTGACGCAATATCGCCTATTCTTTTCTCGGCTTGCCTTGAAGAAGTATTAATGATGCAAATTTAAACCAACTTAGATTTGGGCGTCTACAAGACGTATACAAGAGCTACAAAGGGCTGGCGAATCATTTGACTTAAAAATAAACCTGAAAAACAGTCAGGTTATGTTTAATAATATTACTGAGGAGAGAAGAATTTCAGTTTTAGGAAGGAATTTGGACATTGTGGACCACTTTATATATCGAGGTGGAACGGCGTGTGAATTTTGACTGGCAAGCATTTTTTATATATATTATGAGACACTACATTAAGTCATTTTATATAATAAAAGATAAGTAGCAATAAGCATACACTAAAAACTGGGATATTTGGATATAAACAAAAAAAAACAAAAGTACACATAAGGTCAAAATATACACTGCACATACACACAGAGAACTAGCCAGAGACGACGTACTTGGGTGATTATATATTGACGTCTAGATCGTCGAGCCATTTCAGTGCAATCGGCGTGACATAATTGAGTTCCCGTAGGCCACCTGGGAGGATTCCCAAAAAGCAGGAGTGCACCAGATGGTTCATTGTATGATGTGGGTCATCGCAGTCCCATCCAGGGGAAGTCGCCATCTTCCATTTGTGCAACATGTCATTGAATCTGCCATGTCCAGTTCTAAACCTATTCAATCGGCCCCAGCTCCTCCGCGACAGGTTCAAACCCAACATTTCCTTATCCCGCAGATTGATAAGGTCGGCATTCTTTGTATGGTTGTTTTGATGAAAATATATCCACCTTTCATTAATGTCTACGACATTTTCCAAGTCTGGGTATGTCCAGATTGGATGGCGCGATTTCAGCCTATTCCTGATAGGGTTGAATCACAATAATGATCTATTTTATCCTGGACTTCTCTTAACTTATTGTATTGTTAGAAGACGAAAGATGAAATTTTTCAAAACCTAACTTAAGACTTGTTAGAAGTGTAAATAATAATAGGGCTTTGGATGCATAAGAAAGCATTCAAATATGAGAAATAAAATAAAACCATGAACCGAGATAAAGGACCTATTCTAGTCAGGCAACTTTTTAAATTATTAATACAAGGTGTCCCATAAGAAAGTCTCTATTTCATCGGCTCACTGCGCAAACGCAACAACTGTGAGGGGCGCGAGGCGCATGTCAATCGATAACCCCGCATTTATAAATTTGATCAGTATAGAGCGTTTCTCGTGAACAGACCGTCCGTTATGTGTGCGAAAATTTTACAAAAATAATGATTCGGCGAATGGTCATCGTGGTTTGCGTAACATTAAATATTCGCTAAATGTTCCCCTCATCAGGAAATGGATTAAGAAATTTGAAGATATTCCAAATCCACAAAAATGTGGAAATGGTTAATCAGTCCATTCGTGACATTCCGAACCTTTCCGTTCGAAAGCGAACGCACGCTTTAAGTGCCTCGATTATCATTCCACCGCATTCTGCGCAAAGGCTTAAAACTGCACTCATTCAAAATTCAACTGGTGCATGAGTTAAAGCCCCGCTCAGAGGCTGAAATTCCTTAATCAGATAACTAAGCGTTCTGCAACATCCAACGACATATTGTTTTCGGATGAGGCTCATTTTCATCTCAATGGTCATGTAAATAAGTAGAACTGTCGTTACTGGAGTGTAACGAACCCGAAACACAAGCATCAAAAAACCCTACATTCGCTTAAAGTCACAGCAGGGGATGCACAGTTATTATCAATTCAGGACGTAATGTGAAAATGTTGGATAATTTTTTGGTATCTGAATTGCAAAACTTTGCTGGGTATAATCAAAGAACATGGTTTCAGCACGACGGAGCAACGTCACACACTTCCATTACTTCTCTGCCACGAGTTGGTGAAATTTTCCCAAGTAAATTGATCTCCAGGAGAGGTGACATAAATTGGCCTCCACGTAGTCCTGATTTGAGCCCTACGGAGTTTTTCTTCTGGGGCTATGAGCGTGAAGGTTTACATTTGGATGACATTATTTTTAAAAAGCAATTTCCTAAAATGTTTATTTCAATAATTAATGAAATTTTTTTTGACGGACGTCTCTCTTTTAAGGTAGTACTGTCGATTCCACAAGTTTCAATTGTGTGCTCTGTGTTATTTGACTTTCATAGTATTTATATTTGGCAACGAAAGTGATAGAAGTATGCTTACAGCATATCTATACTAATATATAAATCTACAGTGGTTTTTACGGATGTTCCGTTATAACTACTGAACCATGCATCCGATTGACTTGAAACTTGGTATCCATGTAGAAAATACATGTACTTAATGGATAGACTAATATTTAAGTGTGGAGTGTTGGACTCCCTACACCAGTTGCGGGAGCGTTAATGATGAGAATCGCTAATTATCTGATTTTATAGTTTTTATAAACTTATTATTAAAATGAAAATTTGAAATTAATTTTTTCTTTCTTGGGCTATATTAAGACTCATTAAGAACGTCTGCAACGGAGTTCAAACTCCTAAAGCGGTTGTGAGGGCGCTAATGATCAAAAACGCTAAATTTAAAATTTCAGCTTTTATCAACTTATTATTGATTATTATTATTATCATTAATTATTAATTAAACTATTAAACTAAAATTTTTCTGTAGCATTAAAACTTTGTTTTTTTCTAACCTAAACAAATTTTTACCAAGTGTCAATTGACTGATTTAAAAATATATTAAAAACATATATCTATAAGTATATGTTTATATTTATTAATTAAGGAAGAAAAAGAATCAGGGAATAATGGCGTGGAATAATTAGATTAAAACGAAAAATTAGTTGCCTAGCATTAAATTAGTAAGATATTTATTTCAACTTTTTATATTGAATTTTCGGTTGTCAATCTCAAGATAGTTTTTAATTATTTCCAATTATTTGTTGTAGTCATAAATGCCTAAAAAAAGGAAAGCCCAAATTAAATTTGGTAACGTCTAAATCAAAGTATATGAAAGCTAAGCGTGCATGTGAAAGTCAAGATGAAACGGAAAATAGATTACAAAAAGAACAAAAAAGGAAAGAAGATTTACGACGTATGAAATTAAAAATTCGTTGGAAAGTAAAAATAAATTGTGGTTTTTCGTATGATCCTACATTTGATTATAAACAAGAATCAAAATTAAGTTCAATGACAAAAATTTGTAGTTATTGTAAAGCATTAAAGTGAATGTGAAGGTTTATGCTGTTCAGCTGGCAAAATAAAACTAGAACCTTTGCGACAATTTCCAGAGCTATTAAAATCGCTACTCCATGGAACACATGTAAAATCAAATGCATTTTTAAAATCTATCAGAGCTTACAATAATGCTTTCCAAATGACATAATTCGGTGCTATGAAGAAGATGTCGTTTTAACTAATAAGTACATGGGGCTCATGAACGTTTTGCGGCCAATCGAAACTATCATCGAAGAAGATTAGATAGACGACAAAGATTAAATTTAAGACGGGAAGGGGAATTTAAAAATTTTGTAATAAAGAAACTGTAATAATGACAATAATTAATAATGTTAATTTGAAATGCCCAGCGGAGCGGACGGGTACAGCTAGTATGTATATATATATATATATATATATATATATATATATATATATATATATATATATATATATATATATATATATATATATATATTATTATTATTATTATTCACGTATGGGCCCTGGTGGACCACGCGAAGTACAATTAGAGGCGTTTGTTGTTGTTAGCCTTCCTTTGAGCCCATACTAATTTCATTCTTTCGCTATGAGCTTTTTTCCTTTCGTCAGACCAAGTTGTTCCAGTCTTCCTACATTTTTCTCTCTGGCCAACCTTCCAAACGTTAACCTTGTGTCTGAAACAACCTCTATCCTAAATTTCACTTTGTGTAATATTTGCTGATCTTAAGTCCTCTTTAATTGCCGCAATCCATTTAATTATTTCTACTTTAGCTCTACTCCTATTTTCATAAAATTCGACTATTTGTCTAGTTAGCCTACTCGGATTCATCCGTTTGATGTGTCCGTAAAACTTCCGTAAAAGTCCGTAAAGTCTTCTTTTTCTCATATCGCTATGTATATCTGTGTATTGTTTGATTTCTTGGTTTTCTCGAAGTCGGTATGTTGTGCTATTTATTTGTTTGGGGCCTAGGATTTTTCTTATGATTTTTCTTTCCTTCTTTTCAATGTCCTCGATGTCCCTCTTTCTATTCAAAATGAGCGTTTCTGCAGCATATAGACATTCTGGCTTAATAACCGTGTTGTAATGTCCCAGTTTTGTGTTTTTAGATAGGCATTTTTTGTTGTAAATATTTTGTGTAAGTCTCAATGCCGTTTCCATTTTTTGACATCTACCCTTATTGGCCGCTTTTTCCAACCCATTTTCCATGATTATTTCACCCAAATATTTGAATTGAGAGACTCGTCTGATGTTACCATATTTTGTTTTTAGAAATGGTGTTCTTAGTCTGTTGCAGGTCATGTATTGTGTCTTTTCAAAGGATATTTGGAGTCCTACCTTTTCTACTGTTTCTTTTAGGATTTCAATCTGTTTTTGAGCGGTTAATATAACTTGAGCTAAAATTGCTAGATCATCAGCAAATGCCAGACAATCAATTTTGATGTTGGTTCTCCCCAGTTTAATGGGCTGGTCAATATTCAGTGCCGACTTTTTTTCACGCCACTCCTGTATTACTTTTTCTAGAACACAGTTAAATAAGGGTGGCGAGAGTCCATCCCCTTGTCTCACACCAGTTTTAATTTCGAAGGGTTCTGAGATGTCACCCATGAATTTAACTTTTGACCTCGTGTTAGTTAACGTTGCTTTAATAATTGCCAGCGTTTTCAGATCTAGTCCTTGTTCTTTCAAGATTCGGAATAAAGATTCGCGGTCAATAGAATCATATGCTTTTTTGAAATCCACAAATGTACAGACGAGATTTTTATTGTACAGTTTTTGATGTCTTAGAATCAACCTTAGATTCAGGATCTGTTCAGGGCAGGATCTGCCCGGTCGAAAACCTGCCTGATATTCACCAATGTTCGGTTCTAACTGTCCCTGTGCTCTGTCTAGTAGACATTGAGATAGAATCTTGTAACAAACTGGGAGAAGAGATATTCCTCTATAGTTGTTTACATCCGTTCTATCTCCTTTCTTATGTAGTGGATGGATTAGAGCATCTTTCCAGTCTTCCGGAATCCGTTCGGTTCGCCAAACTTCTTGTAGAATTTTGGTTATTTCCTTGATTGTACCTGGACCAGCGGATTTCAAAAGTTCAGCAGTGATTCCATCTTCACCAGAAGCTTTGTTATTTTTAAGCCGCTTGATTTGCCTAGGTATTTCCTCTTCATTCGGTGGTAATGAATCTGGGTTTGTTTGTTTAGTTATGTTTGTTTGTTTATATATATATATATATATATATATATATATATATATATATATATATATATATATATATATATATATATATATATATAAATATATATATTTTTTTTTTTTGAGGAGTGAAACAGGGTTTATTGCGCAAAAAATCTTCAATGTTAAAGTTTATTTATATAATACTATATATTTTGTTATGTGTTACTTTATGTAATAAATGTAACTGTATTAATAAAAAATACTTCGAATGTTTTGTAATAAAAAATGTGTATGACACTGATATCCCCACATACCTCATTCGATGTATGTTTAAATTTCGCGCGCGTCATAACCTCTTTGACGGCGTTGCCACATGTAATTAACGTAGTACATTTTTCATAATTATTTGCTAATTACTCTTATCAAACGCTCTGAAGCTCGATTTGTGAGTAACCAAAATGTTCGATCTTTTTCTTTCCGTTGATACCACTTGCATTGTATTCTGAACAGTACTTTTTGAATTTGAATAAAATAAAATTTGTGATTTCTCAGGATCAATGGTAAAGGCAATTTTTTTTATTAATATCCTTTTTCTGGTTCTCTGCAGCTCTTTAAACGTTTACCTGGTTCATTATCTTATTATAATGTACCAATATGCCAAGTTTCTTTTCATTCTGAACAGTAATTCTATAACCGACAGTACTACCTTAATTATATTGCTATATCAAAAAAAAATTATTTTGGGACACCCTGTATAACGCTTGGTTTAAAAGGAAAATTATATCATGGAATCAGTATGCTTAAAGTGGTTGGTATGGACAGTTGCACTTATATTTTATTTATTTGTTTCTGCATTGTTGTATCTTTCGATAAGTTCTCTAGATAAAAATGTAAAATGTGACAAAGGAATTGCCTCACAGTCATGCCAGTAAGCAGGCTGGGTAAGGCCGGATGCCTTTATGAGGTTTTCTTCGTTGGTTATCCCAATAAATTAAACCTTAAGCACGAACTAAAGGTTGATAGTTCTAGGGGGGAGCTGATTGGGATTAGTCAGTAGCTGAGACTCACGATTCGGAACCCACGTAAAGCTGTAAAAAATGGTTCGCTGTATTCCACTCTATAGTTGTTATCGTTGAGATATAACGCATTCGAGTTGCCCAATTTATCATTGATAAATATTCATCCTAATTAGTGCGTCAGATTATTACTACAAATAAAATATCCCATACAACCGTAGAAAATTATTTGCGTATAAGTTGAGATATGTTTCTCGGTTTATCGTTTGAATTTTGCGTAAATTGTCCGAGGTCTCGTTAACCACTCACATATCCATCAGTAATTTGTTGCGAAACGTTAAGAAAACAAAACCAAAAAAATATATTCTTTTCGAAATGTATAAACAATCATGGGGAACAGCAAGGAACCGACAGGTTAACATCCTTGAAGGCGAGATTGGCATATATCTATTAGGAAGTATTAAATCGAAAAATAGGGGAGGTCCGGGCAAAGTGTAACACCTTAAGCTTTTCGTGAGTATTACCGGTATTGTATAATAGAAAAAATTAAAACAATTATCTGAGATTAGTCTTTATTTAATCAACTTTCGAAACACATTAACGATTTACCTTAATTCTAATTTAATTAGTTGTTATAAATCAAATTACGAAAAATATCAAAGTATCCACTTTGCCCGAGCCCATGGGTAAGTGCATACGGCATAAGGATAAAGTGGATAACACCAAAGAAATCTTTGGAAACGTAAGTTACTAACAAAATAAGCTGTGACTTTTCGAAAAAACATAAAAATCAACATTTTAGGTCAAAAATCTAATCAATACAATTATCACAAATGTAATTCGCCTTCAAAGGCTGAACACTCTCTGTGACACCATTGATGAAATACATTAACATAGTATGCAACCTTCGATTGAATTTCCATCTTTTTTTATTTATTTATTTATTTATATATATTAAAAACAAAGAAAATATACCCGCGCTCCACGTTAGTGCTTTGTCGTTCCCCCTTCCGCCATCCAAGCATCTCCCAGGACCCGTTTCTGGCCTTAAGCCGTCATCAGCTGGGCTCAGGCTGAACGCCTGGAGAGCGGATGAAAGCAAGAACTAAAGCCATGACCATATAAATCGGCCATGTCGATTATATATATATATATATATATATATATATATATATATATATATATATATATATATATATATATATATATATATATATATATATATATACATGCATATGGATATATATATATATATATATATATATATATATATATATATATATATATATATATATATATATATATTTATATATATTTATATAGATATATTTATTTCTTTGGGGGCTCGATCCCGGTCAAGCAACTAACAGAATCTTAATTTTGGCGGTGACGCAGGTTATGGTGCGTTCCACATGAGATTCGTAAAATATAAATCGTTCCTAAAATAGAAATCCTTTTGTCTGACTCTTCTTATTTTCAACCCAAATAGTTCCCCAGCCCTTTGCAATTCTTGTACGTGTCTTTGCAGCTTATCTGGGTCTTGTGAAAGAAGAACGATATCATCTGCGAATCTAAGATGATTTAAGTATGCACCATTAATCCTTATTCCATATTGTTCCCAATCCAGCTTACGGAACACTTCTTCCAGGCAGGCTGAGAAAAGAAGGGGCGATATTGCGTCCCCCTGCCATACGCCCCGCTCTACATTTATTCCCACCTCAAGATCGGCAAGGTGGACTGTGGCTGTAGCTTCATCATATATCGATCCTAGTAGGTTTACATAGGCTTTCTCTACACCTTGATTAAGCAATGCCTCCATTATGGCCCGCTTTGAGATTGAATCAAATGCTTTTTCATAATCGATAAAAGCCAAGCACAGTGGCATAGTGTATTCGGTGTGTAGTATATATGTTACATCTAATATTTTCAGGGACGGTAGATAATGACGGTAGATGTTTCTAAATTATTTCGGGTGTCGATCCGTTCATTCTGTGAAGAATCGCGACGTTTCGTCAAAATTTGGCATTTTCAAGTGTTGTCCGTTTCGAGTTGGCCTCTTCATTCGGCCTCCTCAATTTCTTTGTGTGTTGACCGTGTAGAAGAATTGGAGGGACTTTCGCCATTTTTACTTAGATGTTTCAGCTCTGGTTGTAAATAATATCTATTTTGAGTTAACATATTTTTAGGATTCCACTGGTACTGTTTTTGTACATCGTTTATCGGTGAAGATAAGTGAAGTAAGATACATTTTTGAGATCAATATTAAAATGTTAATTTGTACCGCACTTGTGATTTTAAGTATTATTCCGTTCAATGTTAGTGTCTATTTTTATTCATATAATTTTATCGCACTCTTTTTATCGCTGTAACACTTATAACGGAGCGAAGGAATTACGTCCACACTTTTTCACTGCTCGCAAAGATCTGCCAATTATTTGTCTATTTTTTGCTAAAAATCAAACGAGTACAGTTCCACAACCACCATATTCACCAGATATGACACCGTGTGACTTTTTCCTTTTCCCTCAATCCCCCATCGTGTATGCCGTTTTGAATCATACAACCCATTCAAGAGTTTGCTGGCCGCTTTGAAGGAAATACCAGAAATCGAGTATAGAAACTGTTTGGACTGGAAGAGACGTTGGAGTACGTACATATATTGCAGCACGGGATTACCGTGTAAGAGACAAAATAAATTTGTATTTAATGGGACCAGTCTCTGATTTCTCCCCCATGTTATCTTATGGAAATTCTTGATTCATCTAGGTACAAATATTTCCTAAACCGCTTGACATACACGGTTCAAATTTTGCAAGATTTTTTTCCAATGATATTTTACATCTTCTGAACTAGACTCAACTTAATTGATTAATTATTTAATTAAATATTAATTAATGAAAATGAATGACGGTTTTAGCCATTTTTTTAATTAAATTTTAATTTTTAATTAAGCATGTGTTTTATATTTTTTATATTCTAGTTCATTTTTTTTTTTTTTTTAATTTAATTTAAGTCACGTCAACGCTCAAAGGCGTTATTTAGTGACTTACCAACACCGACAAACACATACAAATACGCACACAAACATCCATGCTCGCACCAGGATTCGAACCCGGGACCATTGGATTGCCAGGCGGGCGACTAACCCACCAGATCACCGCGGTCGGCCATATTCTAGTTCAGATTATTGATTATATACACACGAAGGTGTAAAAAAATTCAACGTCCGTATCTTTTATAATTTATTTTAAAAATGTACCTAAAGTTGTATAAACAAATTTTTTAATTATTCCTAAGTTTGAGACCATTCGCCTCAGAATACCTCGGCTAGGTACTACTGGTCCTCGTCTTCTTTTTGTTTAATGACAAGCCTCTTCCTGGCTGTATTTTTCTTCTTTGCAGCACCGTGTTGTATTTCTCTTTCAGTTTTTTTTTGTCTCGGATTCCTTTTGTATTGTTGACTGAGCACGTCATTTCGAGTTTCTGTAAAACATTCAGCCTGCCTACCGCTCCATCCTTGAAAGTAGTTACAACATCATGAACTTCGATTTCTAAGGTAGATCTACCGACAAAATATTATTTTTGGTAATCTAGTCCAGGTCACGTTGTTGCTTTCATTGGGATTCTCTATTGAGGGGGAGGGGGGAGCCACTCACAAAGTGACGTTTTATTTAAAAGATCCCAAAAAACTGCTTTTATTGCTTTCATAACTGCTTCTGGAAAACTATGTTTGTGTTAATAAGATGCTCTATTCCAGAACTTTGACATTTTTTTTTCTCTATGAAATAATTTTATTTTTAGCAAATGTAATATACCGTTCGATTCAGAAAATTGTGCTCAATATTAAAATAAAATATAAAAAATATGTAAAAATTGTTTTTTTTTACGGACTAGTTTCCTTAAAAAGTTACGTTACTTTTTGATCATACTAAATCGCCATATATCAAAGCTGATCAAAGAAGTTCTTGATAATTTAAAGAATAAATCAGACAAAATCCACTAGCCTTTATTTAAATGACTTCTTTGTAAATTTAAAAATAACTGAAGAAGTACACAAACAAAATAAAAATGCCACCATAATAGATTTGTTAACTTCAGCTAATAATTCAAATATAAAAATATCTACAACTCATAAGCTTATTTAATATCATTACTTGATCTTCTCTGTTTCATTACTAAATAGTTCCAGGGCTATCTTGATTTAATTACAGAATATAGAAAACTCAACTACAGGTTTTAAAAACCTTGAAATTTTTCACGTTTAATATTTGGTAGATATCAATTACTACTAACCAGTTTTGAAATTACATGTAAATATTTTTGTCTATTGTTATAAACTACAGATTATCGTTTATCATATATCGGCATTTTTATTGGATTGATGCAAAATTTCGTCCCATTTTTTTTATATAATTGAAGAAAAATGTTATTTACTAAAAATTTCATTTAGTCACTATGGTATGTGGCGTTCCGTTTGATGACCTTTCTCCACCTTTTCGGTAGCTGCTTAATCCCTCGCTCATTTCTGCCTTAGAAATTAATCCAGGAGATTTTTTAAGTCTTCTAAGGAGGTAAAGTTTTTACCATCTCAGCTATTTTGAAGCAATCTAAAAGATGGCAATCGGAAGACGAAAAGTCCGAAGAGTACAATGGATGGACCAAAACATCCCAGTCTAGTTGTAAAAGTTTGTGTCAAGTAACCAAAGACATGGTCTAGCATTGTCTTGATGGAACGCAATGCTCTTTCTGTTGGCTATTTTAGGCCGCTTTTGGTCGATTACTCTCTTTAATTCATCTAGTTGTAAACAGTATTTCTCCAAATTAATGATCTAATTTTTAGGTAACAGCTCATAATAAATGATTCCCTTCCAGTACCACCAAATGCATAGAATAACCTTCTTCGAGTGTAAACTAGCATTTGCATTGGTTGAAGAGGTATCCCTGTATATACAATAGATTTTCCGTCACCAGCAGCAGAAATTCGCTTGATTTTCTTTTTCTCCGATCTCTCAGCTTGTTTTATTTCGGTCACTTTCAATTAGCATCTATATTTCGTTGCCATCAACCTCAATCGTCCAGAACGTATTGATTAAATCGCTAAGATTCAAATTGTTCTTACAAAACTTTCGTGAATCGCACATCATATTTTTCGCCTGTAAAACATCCTTACGTTTCCGGAAATAAAAAGGCATAATATGTCGAAAATGGTCGGTATGTTCTACCATCTTTAATGCTTAACAACATTTTAAAAGCATAAACGATTATCAATTTTTTTTCCCCAAGTTCTCGCTGAAATTCCTTCTGTCAAACAATATCAAAACTATATACGTGTGAAGTAGATAACATGTCAGATTTGCGATGCAATGCCATCTAAAGCCAAAAACATAACACACCCAAAAAACATAACCACCAAAAACCTAACAAACATACTACACGATGAAGACATTGTTTAACATTTACCCAAGTACTCGCTGAAATTCCTTTTGTCAAACAGTATCAAAACACTACTCGTGGGAAGTTGATGACATGTCAGATTTAAGATGCAATGCCATCTAGCGCCAAAAACATAACAAACATACTACATGATGAAGAAATTGTTGAGCATTATGCCGTTACAACAACAAATTACAGATGATTGACCGATTAACCTTGTCTTCTTGTGATATATTGTATATACATATACATTTTCTCTGTTGGGTTTATTGTTCTGTTTTAGAAGCTCTTGAACTGTGTGCTCTTGCCGGTGAATTAAGCCCATCTAATACAAGGTGGCCCAAAAGAAAGTTTCTTTTTAATATAGCGATATAAATTAAGGAGCGACTTTTTAAAATAATTACAGACATTTTAAAAATAATCTCATCCAAATATAAACATTCACTCTCACGGCACTCATATAAACGAACGTCCTTAGGGCGGTTCGGCACGTAATCTCTGGAATGGCTGCCATTTCGTATCGGATATTTTCTTTCAACTGTACCAAAGAACCCGGTTTATTGACGTAAACTTTCGATTTTAGATAGCCCCACAAGAAAAAGTCCATAGGGCTCCAATCAGGACTAAGTGTAGGCCAATTTATATCACGTCTCCTACAAATCAATTTGTTTGGTAAAATTGTCCTGTTTCCGTCCTGCTGAAACCATGTGCTTTGATTATAACCAGCAAAGTTTTGAAGTTCAGGTATCAAAAAATTGTTGTCAGGTATCAAAAAACTGTCTCCTTCAAAAAATGTACGGGCCGATTGTTTCTCGCGTTGACATTGTAGCCTATACAGTGACTTTAAGCGAATGTAGAGGTTTTTGATGTTAGTGTTTCGGGTTCGTTGCACTCTAGTAACGACAGTTCTGGTTATTTACATGACCCTTGAAAACCGAAGCCTCATCCGAAAACAATATGTTGTTGAATGTTGCAAAATGCTCAGTTGCCTGATTAATGAATTGACTCTTCGAATCTTGGGGCTTTAACTCTTACACCAGTTGAATTTAGTATGGGTGCAGTTTTAAGCCCTTGCACAGAATGCGGTGCAACGATGAATGAGGCATATTTAAAGTATGCGCTCTCTTACGTCCGGATTGTCACGAATGAACTGATTTACCATTTCCACATTTTCCGCACGGACTTAGTTCATCCATTGTTGAACTCTTTTCTTCAAACTTTTTAACCCATATCCTAATGAGGGGAACACTTGGCGCTTATTTAATGTTACGCAAACCATGATAACTGCAGAACTTTCTCTGCGCTACAGTCGTCGAGTCATTGTTTTTCTAAAATTCTCGCACGCACAATACACAGTCTGTTCCCGAGAAAGGTTCCATATCGACTAAATTCCTAGACGCGAGGCTATCGATTCGCATGCGCCCCACAGTTGTTGTTATGGGAGTCCTTGTAGTTCTAGAGGCTTCATTTATTCCTGTAACCCACGTGACTAGCGATTTATTTAAACTCACTTTATTCTTTTTATGTTCAATTATTTGTCACCAAAAATATTACCAAAATTTCCTTTAGACCTGTCCCCAAATATTTGTTCGCAGTGTTTTTTCAATTTATTTCTTTTCCTCTTTAAGATTTTTATTAGGTTCTAGGCTTCCTGAGAAAGAAAAATAAAAAATTTAAAAGCACCTCTTAAAGACATTTGACTATTTAAAATAAATAATTTTCCTTGATTATATTTCATCAACAATATTTTTCATAAAAAATCTACGACATGTGTTTCTCTTTTTTTTTCCTTCTATGACATCTGCTCCGATGGAGTTATTTTAACATGTTTATAATTTTAGGTTTAAAATAATGTAGGACTGGTCAAATGTATATTTTTCATATTAGTGCTATACTGTGTATATAATCATTAAAGAAAAATATTTATAAAACCTGAAAAACCCCAATAAACGTATGTCGTAGTGTAAGAAAATTAGTGATTTCGTGTTGGTTTTCCACATGTATAGGTCAAATGGTTTTCCTAATTAATTGAAGACACTGTATAATATGACAAGGATCAACTTCAACAACTACAAGTAACTCAAAATAATGAAGTTTATTTTGAGTCACTGGTCTTCCTCAACGAGGCCCAACAGATCACTTACGATATCTCAATCTGAATCTTATCTCATAATATCACTTACTAATATCTCAATCTTTGGCATTTACGAACATTTAACGCTTCTATTGCATTGCTTCCCTGTTCAAACTTATATAGCATACAGTTTCGAATATGCAACTTTTCTGGTTGTTCGGTCAACATCTCAATGTGATACTTTATATAAATTCTATTATGAAAAATAAAAGTAAGTCACAATAATTTGCCCAAATATTTTATACAATCGAAAATACGTATGCGCAAAAATGGAGTTCTACTTTAGACCATGTTACTTATATTAATAACGGAAGTATGTACAAAATTAAATTGGGTGTTTATTTTTGTACTATAAAAGTTTTGTTTTTAAAGATAGAATTATGTTTTTCCTTATAACCATATTTGGTTTATTATCTGCTATAATCATCAGTCTTGAAAATAAATTTTAACAGAAATTCGTTCAAATATGAACGTTCCATTTTTTTTTTGACGAAAAACCATTTAGTCCATACTGTATGGACAGAATGGCATACATGTTATGGACATAATGATACGACTATTCAATAACGAGACTGACGCTGTAAAACATGTTATTTTGATTTCATACATATTTACTTATTATCACCTTCAATATACACCCCTCCTCTATCCCTACAACGCTCCATGCGAATCTTCCATTGTTCGAAACAGTGCTGGAAGTCTTCTTCTGTCAGCTCCTTCAGAACGCGTGCCGCTTTCCCTTTCACACCTTCAACGGACTCAAATCTAATTCCTTTTAATGCAGATTTCACCTTAAGAAACAGATAGAAGTCGCACGGCGCAAGATCTGGCGAATAAAGCGAATTGTTTAACACTGGGATGCTGTACTTGGTTAGAAACCTCTTGACAGATAATGCAGAATGAGCCAGCCCATTGTCTTGATGGAGAACCCATGATTTGTTCTTCCACAATTCGGGTCGTGTTTTCCTTATTCTTTCACGGAGTTCAGGAACCTTTAGTGAAAGTACACAATCCCATGGATATAAAAAAAAACAATCATCATTGCTTTGAATTTTGATTTGCTCATTCGGGCTTTTTTGGTTCTCGGTGAATTTGGGCTCTTCCAGTGCATGGATTGGCGCTTCGTTTCAGGGTCATAAGTAAAAAACCACGATTCGTCACATATTATTGTCCTTCAATAGCATTCAAAGTGTCAGTACACACATTTTTGCGAGCTTCTTGTTATTCAAACGTGATAATTTTAGGCACCATTCAATAATAATAATAATAGTAATAACTAACTTAAACGGTATTCCTAATCGACATAGCTGTTCCAAACACACATAATATTCAAAAGACAGCTAAAGAAACAGTGCAAAAATATATAGACCTCAAGTTAGAAATAAAACGGATATGGAAACACGGGCACGCGATAAACATTCATTGCCATACACTTGTTTCAATAAATTATAAAGTTTCAATAGCGGTTTTTCCAAGTTTCAAGTGAAATTTTACAACAATTAGTTGTTCGATTGTTTACACTTAACATTTTTTCGGCGAAACAAAAACACATGTTGGCATTTGGCGCATGCGTACTTCTTCTCTAGCAGCGTCAGTCTAATTATTTAATAGCCACACCACGTACTTATGGACATAACGAAACAGATAATTATTTATCGTTGTTAAACGTAGAGTTCACATACAAATGTCTTTATTTTCTTTGACAAATCCGTACATCATGAGTATGCCCAGCAAAAACGGGCAATCTTCTTCATCTTTTTGACTATAAATTGCGTAAATTTCATTGTGTGTGTCATCTTCATGGTCAAAAACAGTTTTAGTTACTTTGCGTTTTCTTTTTTCAGTGGGATTTTTAATTGCCTTCCATACTACAAGTTGAAATCAATACCAAGAAAGAATTACGATTCTTAGGTTTCCTTTTTCCTTGGCCACTGACAAACTTTCCTTTTGGAAGACGCATTAGAGTTTTTAACAGAGCAGGGCAAAGAGTTTCAAGAAATTCTAATGAATTTGTGACTGGTACTGGTTGCTGTGTACTGGTAATTGGTACTGGTAATTCTGAAGCAATGCTTTGAGTAGGCTGGGTGGTTTGATCTTGAGTTTCCGGATTTGCTTCTACGGTCAATTGTATATTCATTATTTCTGCTGACTCAAATAAGTGTGCTGACTCAAAACATGTGCTTCTGAACCCATGGAAATACACATTGCGTGGCTGAATTCGGTGAGTGCAGTGTACACATGCAAACATTTAAGACTTTTGTGGCTTGCATGAGCATCAACGATAAGCAACACCTGTTTTCCACACTTCGCCTTCGCATGTGATTGAAAATTATGTAACCATTTAATGAAGACGTCAGCCAGTCATCCATCTTGATTTCTGAGCGATTCCCAATGTCCCAATGGGTCTTTCATCTATTAGCTCACGTTTCATATTCTTCCTAGGGACAATCATGAATGGAGAAACATATGAACCGGAAGCATTTATACAACAAATCACAGTCAAATGTCCTCCACGTTCAGCACTGATAAGGCATCCCACCTGCCTTCTACTGGTCCTTGCCGAGATTTTCTGAGGCTTCTGAACTGTGGAAAATCCAGATTCATCTACGTTATAGATCCTGTTAGGGGGAAAGTTATGAATACTGATTAATTCTTCATAAGCTTTAAAAACTTCTAAAAATGTGGTTTATTAAACGCTTGAGCCCTGGCTGCAGAAGTAGGTTCTGGCTTTCGCACAGAGATATCTTTATTTCTCTTAAAGAATCCTGTTAATCATTCTTGTCCAGCTCTTACTTTTTCAGCGTTAAAGTTATGTTCAAAGTCATTTTTTCAGCCAACAAAAATGTTTGAATTTCTGTGTGGGTAAATGCAAATAGGCGAGTTTCTAATACTTTTAAATGGTCTACTAACTGTCGGTCGACGGCCAACAGTCTGATGAACATGCCTTTAAACAAAAAAACTGTGTATCTCGTCGTTCACCACGTCTTCTCACTCGGGCCCGGCCATCATGCCCAAAACAAAATCGAGACTTGTCACTAAACGCTATTGTGCTCCATTTGTGGTCCCACAATAGCCATTATCTACACCACTCAAGTCGATCCTCTGAAGTTAGAGGTAGCGCCCAATGCGAACGATATGAAAAAGGTCCAAAACTTCTTATCCGACAATAAACATACCGCATTTCTATGGGTCTTCCGTGTTCTGCAAATTATTGATTTGCAATTGCCCTATTGGTAGAGAAGCGGTCTCTTAAAGTCAACAGCCTCAAGCGGTGACCTTTGTGTTGTTGTTCTTTTGCATGGTCCTGTAACCCCTGGCTCGATGTGTATGGCCTTCCTGAAAATATGCCCGACAACAACTTAATATAGTATCTAGACTTCTGCTCAGTCTGCGAGTAATTTCCCCTATCAAACTCAGCAAGTTGCCGAATGTTTGCATTTCTTCGAACACGAAGCATGGTAAACTATTGAAAACAACGTTTAAGAACAGACTCTGCAAAATTTGGATATTTACTGCTGCTACAAATTTAACCTACTGTCCATGCAGCGCGAATCACAAAAACCCTCGTAAAAAAGGTAATTCCAAACTGATAAAGTTGAGAATTTAATCATATTTTGTTTTTCCCATGATAAACATATTCACAAAATATAAAAATTAAATTGTTTTTATTGCGTGTTCGGATTTCTGTCACGTAGTATAAATTCCAGACTCATTAATAAGCTAAATAGAGTTCAATTCCAGGTCCCATTCAAATCTAGTTCAGCCCTATTCCATATGACGTGTCTTGTAGTGTAGTTCAAGAGGAATCACCCAATAAGATGATCAGCACGCAAGCTCATCGCAAAATACTATCGATTGACAGTCATCCTCAAAATAGTTCTACTTGTAGATGCAACAAAATTATCACGCACTTGCCAGATAATTTCATGTTGATTTCGTTTAGTAAGAAGTCTAATATGTCGTTCGTCACGTCCTTGAATCTTCCAGTACGAGGGTATTCTGAAAAGTATTCAGCCTAACAAAGAAACAAGTATTTTTTGATATAAGATAATCTCCTTGTAATTCTATACACTTTTTCCAGTGATAATCCAAAATAGTTTATTTTCGGCAAAAAAAATCTCTCTTCCGAGCAAAACTTTGAGCCTAGGAAAGAGAAAAAAGTCGCTGGTGGCCAAATCTGGTGAATATTGTGGGTGGTCAATCAATTCAAATCCCAATTCGTGATTTTTTACCATGGCGACCACCGAAGTGTGAGGCGGTGTGTTGTCTTGGTGAAACAAAACTTTCTTTTTCTTCAAATGCGGCCGTTTTTCGCAATTTCTGCTTTCAGCTTGTCAATTGATGATGCATAGTATACCCCTGTTATTGTTTTTCCCTTTTCAAGATAGTCGCTTAACACAACTCCATTATTATCCCTAACTGAGCACTGTTTCGACTCTGCCTTGATTTCAGGAGTGTAGTGGTGTATTCAAGTTTCATCTACAGTTATTAATCGACGCCAAAACTCCGACTTATTTCCCTTAAACTGCTTCAACACGGCCTCGGAAATGTTCATTCGAATGCGTCGTTTTTAGGACCAATAAAGCGCGAGCAAGGTACACAAGCTTTTTCATACCTCTACTATATCTCTAATCCTAATTCAACGGTCGTCTAGCAAGTGAACTTGTTCAATGTTATCAGTAGTGGTTGCAGTTTTTGACCGCCCCGAACGTTCAACGCCAACCAGGCTGGTATAATTAGTTTTAAATTCAGCTGCCTAAAATTTCACAATGGCAAATGATGATTCAGAATTTCTGTAAACAGCATCCATCACGGCTTTAATTTGCGTAGGCGTATTGCCTTTCAAATACAAGAATTTAATAACGGCACGATATTCGATTTTCCAACATACAAAAACACAACTGAGTCTATAATATCGCTGAAATTTTCAAGACTATTTTTCATGCATACGTTATATATTTTTTTGACAAGACACGCATTCTTCATGTTGAGGCTGGAAACTTTTCAGACTACCCTCATACGATCACAACCTCGTAGTCGCGCAGAACTCTAATCATCATGCCCTCATAACGCTGGAACCAACAATGCTCTCACTATTTCACGAAAAAATTACTATTACTTACTGTGATAAATGCTGCAGCACCATAACGCTCTCCTTCACGAGCCGCCACAGTATTAAATCAACAATCGAAAAGCTATGATAAGAATGAACATTTTAAGCAAACGTCATTCATATCACCTTGTTTTATTATTTCCGCTGTTCGAACTTTTCCATGAGCCTAGTACTAAGCTGATTTTTTGCAGAACCAAAATATTGGCCAAAACCAAAGGAATCCAAATTTTTTGTTCAATATTTTATCAACCAACGAAGCTTTTTTCACCAAGAATGGTTTGGTGGACTTTACAATTAATCATGTGTTTCTGAATGTGGCGTGAATCACTTAAAGGGTGTTATGATGTAAAAAATTAGAGCTAGTAGTTTCAACTTTTACATTAAACGACATTAATGTGTAAGTTTACCTTTTTTTATGTAACAAAACAAACCAAATTTATGGTGAAACGTATGGAATAAGTGGCTATAAAATTATTTCATTTTATTTTCAAATAATACTTTAAGAGGCCAACGAAACAAAAAACTGAATCCTGATCGATCGAAATCGACGATGAGACGTTGCCATTTGTTAAGAAAATAAATAAAATTTGTTGCTTTTTGGATACATGTTATGAGGAATTTTTTTTGATCAAATCATGTAAAGAACCATTGGTTTAATTTATAAGGTACTGTCCCTTACACCCTGTATATTGAGGAATAGAATCACAGGGAAATTTTCCAAAACCACAACTAAACAACATATCAGTACAAAGAATTGATGATCGGCAGTTAATAATTCGAAATACAGTTCAATGTGTTGAAATATAACTTAGGAGATTTATTTATGTTGTACCACAATACTGCTTCCGTTCACACCTCTATTATACTCGCTATTTTTTTGGTCAAAATACGATTACAATTGCACAAGCACCGAATTCGTCTAATATAGTACCGTATTACTTTTTGTCTATTTGTTCGACCTTCGGTTAAAATTATCGCTTTGTCGATATCGGTTTGAATTGAGAAATGGTCTAAGCTGCGAACTTTAAATGTTATGGACTTTAACGATAAAAAAAGGTTTTCAAAAGTGAGCATTAGTTTAAAAGGAACGGAATAAATTTAGGTAAAAATATTTATAATCTCTGTTTTATTTGATCACAATATTTGTTGTTTTCACAACATTAATTAAGCCCGATACAACCAAATGACATCATACCATATGCCAAATACTGTTACATCTTGATCCGCATAATGTTTGTTTTAATGCCATTTCCTTCTTATAAGCGTTCGAAAGGTTATACAACTGATAATATAGTATATACAATATTTAAGCCCTAGGGCGAGTCACATCGCGTCGAACTTCAGTTCTAGATAACTGAAGTTAAGCGACATCAATCGTGGTCGAATTTAGATGGGCCTTAATATAGGCATTCCATCCAACAAACCTACCTACACTTAAGCGGTAAAAGGATTAAGGATAAAAAATATGCCCTAAGCCTTTATGGCCTATAGAACTATAAAAAACCAAAAAAAGTTTCTCTCGGGTGTAAAATAATTAATCATACATTAGGACGCAATGTACCTGACCTTCAGAGACCTGTGTTAGTACGAAATATTTTTCCTAAACTGTAAAAATTTGCCATGCCCGTTTGTAAATACGTTTGACACAAAAAAAAAACTATTCTTTATCAGATTTTACTTCTTGAAATGATCCAACCCCAAACGGGCTTTATACATATAATTTAAATGAATCTCTTTTCTTAAGGGAACCTGATCCATAAGGGAAACTTTGATTGAATTTGAGGACTTTTATCTAAAAAACTCATTACATAAGTATCCATCTGTTCATTTACATAAGTATCCAAAATTTAAAATCATTAACCCAAGTAGTAATTTACCATCCTCCGTGAATCACCAGGTATATATATATATATATATATATATATATATATATATATATATATATATATATATATATATATATATATATATATATATATATATATATATATATATGCTAGGTACCAGGAAAGGATAGTGTAACTGTCGAAATGCTAAAAGTTGGTGATCGGACTTTACGTAAAGCCTCAATAGCCTCATAGTGACTCAATATCGTCTATTCTTTTCTCGGCTTGCCTTGAAGAAGTATTTCGAAATCTGGATTGGGAAAACGATGGCGTAAAGATCAATGGTGCAAACTTAAACCATCTTAGATTTGCAGATGATATCGTTCTCCTTTCACAAGACCCAGAGGAGATGCAAAGATGCATACAAGAGCTGCAAAGTGCTGGCAAACCATTTGGCTTAAAAATTAATCTGAAAAAGAGTCAGGTTATGTTCAATAAATTCGTTGAGGACAGAAAAAAGTTCAGTTTTAAGAAGGGATTTGGAGATCGTGGATCACTTTTTATATCTTGGGCAGAGGATTTCAATGGAAGGGAATACCGCCCGGGAGGTGGAACGACGTGTTAAATGTGGCTGGCAGGCATTTGGCAGACTCAACATAGTATTTAAGAGCAAACTCCCACTTTGCCTGAAAAGAAAAGTCTTCGATCAGTGCGTGGAGTGAATACCGCTTGATCGCAAACGTCCATGAAGAAAACCGAAAGCACGATGGACTGATGATATCGTTAAGTATATTGGACCCGAGTGGCAGAGGGAAGCCCAGGACCGTGAAGGTTGGAAGCATGCTGAAGAGGCCTTCATCCTCCAGTGGATTGACATGGGCAGTAATGATAGCTTCTCGGGTATCCCGTGTTAGCTGAATGTCCACTAGTGGACGGTTTCGCTGACATTTCATTTCATTTTCCCCTTGCTGTTCTCTTTCCTCATCTACGCCTGTCTAAAACCGTAGTAGTTATTGCTGCAGTGGAAAAGATATTCTAACTGCTTTTTGACTTCTACTGGTACTGGTTCTTCATCACTGTACCCGGTTCAAACTAATATAACACATCAATCAATAAGTTTGTAGGATGACTAATAAAACAACAACTTTTAGGTAAAATTTGAATTTTTTAATCTACATAATATCCTTCAAGAGCGATAAATTGATACCAACCCTTCTCTAATATTTGGATGCCTTTTTGTAGAACGATTTATCTTTGGCCTCAAAGTACGCTTCAGTTTCGGCGATCACTTCTTCACTAAAGCCAAATCTCTTTCATCAGTTGCTATCCACTCAGCTGAATGCCGATTTGAGTGTGCAATGTAGTAATAGTTTCATCCATTGTCGCTCAAACGGCTCCAAACATCGCTCTGCATCGTCGACGCGTTGCTGTTTTTGATCGACTGTGAGCAAACACGGTATCCACTTCGAACAGAGCTTTCTCATGGACAAATGTTCATGCAAAATGTTGAATACACTGCCTTCTGATATCTTTAAAGTGTCAGCTATCTCGCGTAACTTCAATTTACGATCAGACAAAATTATTTTGTAGACTGTTTTTATGTTTTCTGGACTTGACCTTCAATTGAATACCATAATTCCTGGAGGGGAAATTCAAGAGCTCGTTCGTTTTCAAATGTGTATAGTAGCCTGAAACGACGTGATATATGAACCCATGGTATATTAACCCTTTTAACAGAACCACAAGGATAGTGTTTAGCTTAGTAACAGAGGACAAATACCTTACAACATGATAAAAATATGTAGTATTTTAAGATCCTGTTTATAAAAACTAAGCTATTTAACAAGGACAGCAGTTTTTATTTTACATATAATAAATAACTGTTACAATTAAACTAGTTTCAAACATAACAGGCGTTCTTCTTGTAGTCTTCCTGAATCTTCTTGTGTTATGATCAACTGATTAAATAGCCTGTCTTGGTAACTTGGTAACACTTACCTTCGTGGTGGCTAACTGTCGAAATTTGGGATTATGTCAGCTAACTTTAAAACTTCATCTTTAAAAAAAATGTATTACATTATCATGGGAAAATTATTTCAAAACTATTACTCAAGATTTCAAAATGGTACAACAATTGGCACTTTTCTTTCCACAAAAATATTATTGCTAATTTTTTTGCAAAATAACCACATTTCAAAAAATTCATACCATGATAAACATACTTTTGTGTGCTAAAAAATGGACTTCACCAGTGTCAGTAAAAGTAAAGTTTTGGGGTTAGTGGTGCTCGAGCAACAGAGGCTATTTAGCGACTGGGCCTACAGCTTAACGTTGGTTCCGAACCACGGTCTTCAGCTACCGACAAACCCTGGTCAGCACCCCCCTCGAGCTATCAACCCCTGGTTTTGTGCTTAACCGAAAGCATATCGAGAAGCCTACCGACTGGCGAGTGACCAACGTAGAAAATCTTTCAGAAGGCATCCGGCCTTACCCAGCCTCGAACTGGCGTGACTGAGGGGTGATTCCTTGTCAGATTTTACACTCTTACCTTTGAAATATTAACAAGAATTTTTAGAAAAACTTTTTTACCTACTCCACGTTAACTGGCGTATCGTAAGGCTGACGCCTTAGACACCACAGTTAATTGGCTCCTACCAGTGTCAGTGAAATGGACAGATGTGATAGAGTGAGACAGATACTGACGCTATTCGATGACGAATTAGGGAGAAACATATTGAGCATTAAACTTTAATTGTTTGATTAACATTTTTGACAATTGACAATTTCATTGACATTTTTCTTTACACAAAAAATATTTTTGCCTTTTTTTTGCAAAAGAACTTTATTTCCAAAAAACTGCACCCAAATGCAATGTGTGTGAGTCAAATTAATAATTGGCCTATTATTTTGTGAAGTGTCAAAGTTATCTGGCATAATTTTTTAAATCACGGCTCAGTTACACTTTTTTCAACAACGTTCATTGTTCGATTTGTGACAGTGATTAATAGCATGGTTATTTAGGATCACATTATAAAAAATAACACTGAAAAATTGGGAAATTTGTGATCGCAATACCTGAAGAATATGCCTATTATCACTTAATATGGTCACATGCATTTTTTTCTTATTTTTGCCAGAACTAGATAACCTGGCCTTTCGATCGGCACCCGCTTAACGTTGATTTTCGGGAAACCCGAATAATATATAGTTCTTTGGACTACGTCCAATGAGAAAACAGTAGTCAGGAGCTACACACCCCCGACCGTTGTGTTCCACAATCTCATGTGAAACGCACAACAACCTGCGTCTCTGCCAAAATAAGCAGTTGTTAGTTGCTTGACCGGGAGGATGCCCCACCCATCCCTCACATTGGAGACCACATGTTTTGTCTGCTGGTGGCTAGAATCATCAGGGTACCGACATATGTTCTCTCTCTAAAAATAGGGATTCCCTCTCCACAATCAAACAACCCATGTTTGTGCCTAGAAATGATGCAAATGCTCTAGGTGTCTTTGAAAGAAGATTCTGTGGACCAATTTGCGAAAATAATACATGGAAAAAGACGTATAACCATGAACTTTACACGCTGTACAAATACTAGGACATCGTCTCATGTATAAAATGCACACATCTGAGATGGGCAAGTCTCCTCATAAGCATGAATGATACTAACCAAACCAAGAACATCTTTAATTCAATACCGGTAGGCAGACCACAAATGAGCAAGACCCAAGTCAGGGATGATGCTCGTAACATTGAACTGAATAACTGGACAGGAGCTACCCGGAGCTAGGAGAGTTTGAGGAGGCCAAGACCCGTTCGGAGTTGTAGAACCACAGAAGAATATTTGGCATTTCATAGATAATTCGCTTGTTTCCATATAATTTTTGCCACATTGTGTGAAATTGCATATAGTAACATGATGGTAGTGTTAGTTATCAGTAAATCAGTTTTGTCTTTTCCATTTTTTACAATTTCTCGCCTGTTTTTTACCTTTGTTCCATGTGATTCCTCTTTCCTTGGGTATATCTCCTATCTCCTGATTCCACGTCTTTATTGAATATCTTTTACCATATGAATCCTAAGATAAACAAGCACAGAATGTATCGGTTTTTATGTTTAAGATTCATTATACAGAGAGTATATTTTCAGTTTAATTCAAATATGTAAAGGATCGGGCAAACACCAAGCTACCATTTTGTTTTGGCGCCATTTTGTGTCATGATATTTCTGACAGTTTGGGGTTTAGCGTTTCTGTAGGGCAAGTTTTATTATGGATAAATACACGATAAAAGAAAACAATTAAATTATCAAAATAGGTGTTTCGGCCAATAATGTCGATTTTCTTGCAAAATTTTAACGTTTATCGTTGGCTATTACTTTTTCCCATCTTTCTGTCAAAGAATGGATTCCGCGCCAAATGAACTTTTGATTTTTTGAGGCGAATCATTCATCAAGCCACTTCCACTTCTTCGAAAGAATGTGTTGTTCTGAAAGTCGCTGCTGCATCGATCGAAATAACTGGTAGTCCGAAGGGGTTAAGTCCGGTCAATACGGCGGGTGGGGTAAGACATCCCATTTAACGTTTTCTGGACGTATTCTGGTCGTTTTCCCTTCAATGATCGGTTCAATTTTATCAATTGTTGTCAGTATTGGTAGCCAGTAATCGTTTCACCAAGTTTCATCAGTTCGCAATACACAGCTCCCCTACTACCCCACCAAATACAAACCAAAATCTTCTTTCCATATATATTGCACAGTGGTTGTTATGTTGAAGGCTGGCTTGGGTCTACCCATTAATTTTCGGGCTTAGGATTGTCAAGAGAGATCTACTTTTCATCACCAGTCACAACACGATGCAAAAAACCTTTTCTTTTTCCTCTGGCCAACAAAATTTCACTAGTAGTTTTTCGCCTAACAATGTCTCTTTCCTTCATACATATGGAACCCAATTTCCTTCCTTCTGGATCTTTCCCAATGCTTGTAGACGTTCGGAAATGGTGAATTGGGAACATTCAATGCTTCTGCCAATGTTGCAACGGAAGAGTTGAGTTGAGTGTTTGAGTGTTTAAACCATCGTTCACAAGTTTTTTGGGACAAAATGGACATCTTGAGTGGTTTTCATTGGCCTTGGATGAGTCAACGGATGTATCAGATACTGCTCAGGTGTTGATTTTTATTCGAGGAGTAGATAAAAGCTATGAAGAGTGTGAAGAACTTCTTGATTTTGATAGTTTTCACGGCACGACTATAGGGGAAGATATTTTTAAGGGAGCTGAAAATGCCATTAATAAGACGAACCTTCGAGGGAAAAACTTGAAATCTATGACAACCGATGGAGACAAAAACATGTGTGGTAAAAGTAAAGGAATTTCTGAATGATTGTGGCGTGTTCATATATTTTTTTTCTTTTATTTGGGTTTTTGGCCACTATCTAAAACTCAAAAAATATCAAAAATCAAAATATCAAAATATCAAAATATCAAAAAAAAAAAAAAAAAAGAATCACTAGGTAAAAACAAAAAACCGAACGGAGTCAAATTTCTCAGTGATTCTTTTTTGTAATAAATTTACCTAACGAACAAAATTTTACAAACTTTTAACGTTAACGTTTCGGAGGGTACTCTCCCCCCGTTTTCAAAACTAAACTAAAAAATAAATTATATTAATTTAAAGTAAAGTTTTGGGGTTAGAGGCGCATCAGCAACTGAAAAGGCTATTTAGCGACTGGACTACAGTTTAATGTGGGTTCCAAACCACGGTCATCAGCTACCGAAAACCCCGGTCAGCACCCCCCTCGGGCTATCAACCCATGGTTTTGTGCTTAACCGAAAGTATCTCGAGAAGCCTACCGACTGGCGAGTGACCAACGTAGAACACCTCCCAGAAGACATCCGGCCTTACCCAGCCTCGAACTGGCGTGACTGAGGGATGATTCCTTGTCAGATTTTACACTCTTACCTAGAAACATTCACAAGAATTTTTTGTTTTTAGAAAAGCTTTTTTGCCTAGAACGGGAATCGAACCCGCTCGACATTAACTGCCGTATCGTAAGCCTGTCGCCTTAGACATCACAGCTAATGGGGCTCCTATATTAATTTGCAATATATAAAGTAACGAGTGAAAGTAAATATATTTTTTGTGTATGTCAACGATACTTACATTGACAACAATAGATTTTCATGACAGTGGCATACTACCAAAAAATATATATAAGTAATGTTTACTGTGTGATTGTTTATTGTACTGATTGCATATTCAAATATTTAAATGTGTTTAATTGTATTCTTAAGAATCGGGAACCATATTGAATTTAAATCTACCGAAGGCATAGCAATACAATTATTTTTATTTAAATTAATTATAGCGGTTTCTTTTAATCTTCTGTATTTTGTTACCGATTCTTTTAATACCGTTTTGAAATTATTCCAATTGATTTTATGACCCGATTCCCAGGCGTGTTGACAAATTCTAGGTTTATTAAAATCGCCCTTTCTAAGAAGGACTTTCTCTTTTACTCTAACATCTAATGGTCTAGATGTCTCACCTATATAGAATTTGCCACATTCGCAGGGAATTTTATAAACCACATTTTTGGTATTTTGTTGTATATTGTTTGGTTTAGTCTTGGTTAATAGAGATCTAAGAGTATTTTTTGTTTTAAATGTCGTTCTTATGTTGTATTTATTTCCTACTCTTTGAATTGAGTCAGAAATACCGCGGATATAAGGAATTGTGAGGTTAATTGTTTGAGAGTTATTATTATTGTTATTAATAACTTGTCTGTTTTGTCTAGTATCAAAATTTTTAAACTATTTATCTATAAAAATTTTTGGGTAATTGTTTTTTATTAAAATGTCTTTTATGTGATTTGTTTCTTTTTGTAGTGTATCACTGTCGGTACAAACAAGTTTTGCTCTGTCATATAAACTTTTAATTACTCCTATTTTGACCGATTTTGAGTGATTTGAAAAAAAATTGAGATACCTATCTGTGTTTGTCGGTTTTCAATAAACTGCAGTTTTTACTGTATTGTTTGGTTTAATATTAAAGTGTGTTTAGATAGTGGCGAAAAACTCAAATAAAAGAAAAAAATATGAAAGTAAAGAAGTAGTCACACTTGTGTCAAAGGCTGTAGAAAATAATGTTAGTTCAAAACCATTAGTCTTACATTGTATCATTCATCAACAGTCTTTGTGCGGAAAATGTTTAGATATATCTGAAGTTCTAAAATCAGTCATTTCAGTTGTTAATTTTATCAGATCCACTGGGCTGAATCACCGACAGTTCCGCGGGTTTATTGAAGAGGTTGGAGAAAATGACTTACCATATGCTGCCGAACGCTGGCTTAGTTACGGAAAAGTTTTGAATGAAAAGCATCGTCCTCTTACCGAATTACAAAATAGCGAACGGCTATGGAAGTTAGCATTCTATGTCGATTTGACAAAACATATGAACGAACTGAATTTGAGACTGCAGGTTGAAAACCAGTTTCAACCTGATTTATACACTAATATCAAATCGTTCCGGCAGAAAATAATACTGTTTCAATCATAGTTACGTAAAAAATGTTTCACACATTTTAAAACATGTGAAATATTCAGCCACACTACTGTGACTGAGTTTCCCGTCGATTTTGCAATCAAAGCTTTGAGTGCTTTGAAGATAAATTTTGAGATTCGTTTCTCAGACTTTGATGTCATTGCGAATGAAATTAAGATTTTTTAAAATCCTTTTGATACTGACATTGAAATCCTAGCCCCGGAACTTCAAATGAAAATGATTGATTTACAGTGCAGTGATATAATTAAGAACAAATAACAAAACTCATCTTTGTTGGCATTTTATAAGAGTCATCCACTGGTACAATTTGATAATTTGCATAAATTCGCTTGCTGCTGTTTTTGGTACTATTTACTTGTGTGAGAAAACATTCTCCAAAATGAAGTACACAAAGAATGTTTACAGATCTAAGTTAACTGATAAGCATCTTAAATTTCCTTTAATAATTGGTACAAGTAAAATTGGTACAAACTATTGTCACAGCTACAAAGTATTATCAGTGAAAAATCACAATTACATGAATCTCATTATATACATTTTTACAAGTGGACACCTTGCGGTTTCATTCGCGTTAATTTAGCTTTTTCGTTCCTGAGGGATTTTCAGGATAAAAATCACATGTGTGATTCAGCATATATACATTTCCAAACATCGATATATATATACCTATACGATACTCTTTACCCCAACATAACTACCGAGGGTGAAACCGCGGGATGTTATAACACTAGTTTATAATTTAGTGGGATTCATTTTAATTATTTATTAGTTATTATGCTTAAGTTAAATTTTCTGCGTATTATACTTGTCATTAAGCTTTACCCAGCAAGTAAATAAAACAGAGTTATTATCATTCTGTGTTTATTTATCCAACTTATCACAGCAACAATAACAACAATAAGCCATTAGCTGTCACGGGCAGGATTGACGAAACTGGCGGGCTGGATTGATGACACTGGCGGGTCGGATTTGGCCCGCGGGCCTGAGTTTGGAGACCTTTGGTCTATACCAACAAATGTATTAGTAACGCTACCTCTTAGCAAATTCGACATTATTAACCGAAACTTCTATTAATTTGCATTAAAAAAAAGTTGCAATTATTGCAACTCAACGTGAATTTAGTCCAAAATATCCATCGTCCGCCCTGTCATAAAACGACAATTTATTATTTATTTCAGCAATTTCAACATACTGGGATAGGTCCCGTATCAAAGGTCCAAGAATATTGTGAAGCGCTGCAAATATTGCACCTGTAGATAAATCACAGTTGGCATTGTTTCCACCAGTTTACATCGAATTTTGAGAAGAGTCTTGTACAGATTTCTCTACAAGATTCAAATTCTTCAAGACCTGTTGCCTAGGCACAATAATAAGCGATTTTCGAAGGAAAAATTTTTACAGAAATAAATCCCAAACCATACAGCAACTGAAGAGCAACGTCCCTGCTGAAATTGCTGCATTAACATGGTTATGGAAAAATGTGTTAATAAGGGCATAAAATTACATTCTTTGTATTGACATAAAATGTAAGCTATTAACAGCCATTCAAAATTAATCAACATAAAATTTAAAGATGAAATAAACATATTATAGAAAAAAATAGTCTCTCCTGATTCTTTTAAAAATTATAAATAATTAAAATGGTAGCGTGGCACACACCCGTTATTTAATTTTGATTCAATGGGTATACATATTTTTGTTCCCCATTATATATAGATTAACCTACGAATTACAAAGATAGTTCTACAATTAACCAGAAAAATGAAATATCCACACTAGCATATCAATTTAATGGCCGCTCATGCCATACATTCCAAAATGCCATTGTCACTAGAAAAAGGTCATCTATTTTAATAAATGCAAAACAGAATGAGTTGGGAACTATTAGGTCACTCTAATTAAGCGCATTTGATGATACGATTTTTTTTTTCTAAGGTAGTTAATGCAGAAGTAAGTAATATTTTGATAAGTGCTAAAACCACAATAAGACAAATAAATAGCAAATAATAATTATGTTTATTATTATTATTATATTAGTTTAATACTTGTCTATTTTTGTCTTTATGTTACAGTTAAATTAAATATTTTAAAAACATTGTTCATTCTTTCATTTTTTGTATTTACTATCAAAATTTCGGCATACATAAAAAACAATTTTGGTTAATATTGAATAACATTGAAGCATGGTTGATTTCCTATAATACTTTTTTTAACTTGTTAATTTTTAAAGAAAAGTATTTATTTGAAAACAACTGTGACTTTGCTAAACTAACCTTCCTAAACCTTGAGATAACAATAATAAATAATAGTAATTACGTTTATTATTAAAATAATTTTTACTTACTACATTCAAAATATTGATTTCAATATAATGTTTAAGTGTGTTAAAAAACCACTGTTCCACCACTGCATGGCAACTAATAAAACCAGACCTACAATTTTTACGTTCCTGGTTGGACCGTTTACTAGTAGATCATATGTCTCTTTTAACCCTTTGACACTCCTGCTGTCACTTTGACAACAAATTAAAGGAGGGCATGTTAGTTTGTGTTGTAATCTATTAGCGATTTTGTTTTTTATATTTTTTTTAATGTCAAATTAACGTGATTTAGTATAAAAATAGGTTTTAATGGCTACTGATCATGTTTTCGGTTATATTCCACAAATAAGTGACGATGGATATGTAAGTAAACAAATTAATGTTTTGAATGTCATTGAATTCTTAATATAAATGAATCAGGTTTTGTTATTAATTAAAATTATCAGACATAGTTACTTATTTATTAACACCAGAAGTACCTGTTTGACATCGAGAATAATTTTAAAACATATACAAAATGAATCTGTAATATTAAATCAATTAGAATATGTATTATTCATTATTTCAGAGTGAAGAGCAAACCAGTAAATTGCACATAAGAGTTATTAGAGGAAAAAGCCTTATGAAAAAGGACATTTTTGGTGCTAGGTATGTGGTATTTTAATTTAATTATCACCTTGTTTTATTATGTTGATGTAAATGGTCTAATTGAAATTTAAAAATACTACTTAAATATTTGTTTTTTAGTGATCCTTATGTTCGAATTGACCTAATGCCAATTAATGGAGATACAATAATAGATTCAGTGCTTACTAGGACAAAGAAAAAGGTATGTGTTATAAAAAATATATATCGACTGGTTCCATAAATTAAAACAATGTAAACCCAATAAATTTTGATATTAGATCTTATTGCATTTTGGTATAAAGGTATCTACATCTGAAAATAATAAACTATCAATAGATCTGACAATTTAACTAGTGAATAATATTTCCTGTCAGCTAGAGAGCTTTCAGCTCCTTCAAATTCCATGCTCTGGTTCAAGGGACCTTTAAAACTAAAATGTCGAACTTCTTAAAATTATCTTATCGAACCTAAGTAAATGTACTAAATCAAAAATTTGAAACATGAATAAAAATTGTATTATTTTATAATTTTAACTTGGTAAACCTGTACAAAAATTTATTTTTATATAAAATATACTGGGTATTTACGTTTATATGTATATTATATGTTTATATGTATATATTTATAATAAAATGATTTTGTAGACTCTCAACCCTGAATGGAATGAGGACTTTATATTTAGGGTAAGTTTTTAAAGATTTGTTCTAGTTTTTGTATAAGTTTTTTTTTTTTATTTCTAGGTAAAACCCACTGAACATAAACTTATATTTCAAGTATTTGACGAAAACCGTTTGACTCGAGATGATTTCTTGGGTATGGTAGAATTATCATTAAGTAATCTACCAAAAGAGCAAGAGGGTCGAGTTATACCTCCAGTAAAATATTTGTTGCTTCCCAGAAGGTAATTTTTAAGAGAATTGTTATTAATTATGTAATGAGGCTATTTATTTTGATATGGCACCTGAAATCAGGTTAAACAAAATGAAATTACTTTTAGATTTAGTTTTTATTGTTGAAAATTTTTATTTTTTTTTAAATTGCCATGCTTTTTAATCATATCTTATCATAATACTAGAAATTATATTCAAAAAAGTGAGCTTTTCTGATTATAAATATTAAGCTGATTTCTGTCACTGAAACATTTTTATCTGTTGGTATCACAATAGAAAAATTGCTGTTTTTGGATAGGAAGATTTATAGTTATATAACATAATTAAATAAAAAGTATATTTCTTATGGTATATTTATGTCAATTAAACTATAGTAAATATATGAAAATTATTCTGATAGCTCATTTAATAATAAAATAAATCAATATATGTCATAAGTTCTGCCCCTTGTATATACACTCTTTGACAAAAAGATAGAGGCAGTGACAATTTTGAGCTTATATATATATATATATATATATATATATATATATATATATATATATATATATATATATATATATATATATATATATATATATATACAGTAGACAAAAAAGTATTTGCCCATCCTAATTTTTAGGGGTGTATCACAAATTATAGCAAAAATTAAAAAAATATTTGTAAATATAACGTACGTTAACAATTTATTTCAAAATATCAGTGAAATAAATAATAAATTTAACAATATTATTTCAAACTGCAAAAAAAACTTATTAGCACACTGCCAAGTACCAGTAAGAATTTTTATAAAAATCAATTTCTGTTGCCACCCAATTTATTTAATATTTTGTTCATTCCATTAGTATGAATCACAGCTTCCAAATCTCTAAGTGTTTATACTTGCTCTTAATTGCGACTTCATGAATTTTTCTGTATGAATGCATACATTTTCTTGGGATTAGGCCCGGTGACTGAAGTGGTGTGAGCAACGTTCTAGGTGCATTATACAGGAGCTACTCCTTGGTTATGTTAGTTGTATCTTTAGGGTCGTTATCCTGTTGGAAATAGACATTCCCTTCAAGCCTTAATTTCACAGCTCTCTCGCTGGTTATCAGGACCGGGCTATCATGTTACCATTTATAACCTAAAAATTTACTACTCCATTATAAGACATGCACCCCTAAACCATAATATTACCACCACCGCGTTTCACTGTATTTAGTAACATCACTCAATAAGTTCATCGGATGACTAATAAGACAGCTTTTAGACAAAATTTGACTTTATTCATCTACATAGTCTCCTTCAAGAGGGATACATTGATTCCAACGCTTTTCTAACATTTCGATGCCTTTTTTTGTAGAACGATTTTTCTTTGGCCTCAAAATCGGCTTCCGTTTCGGCAATCACTTCATCGGAGTCAAGTCTTTTTCGCTGAAGCTCTCTTTTTATCTGCAAACAGGTAGTAGTCGCTGGGAGCCAGATCTGGAGAATACGATGGATGGGGAAGCAGTTCAAAGTGCAATTTATGCAATTTTGCCATTGTTGCGAGCGACTTGTGACACGATGCATTATCCTGATAAAAGAGAACTTTTTTTCTTCTTTATTTGGGTGGATTTTTCGCAATTTCTTCCTTCAAACGCACCAATAACGCCATATAATATTCGTTATTGTCAAGGTAATCAATGAATAAAATACCTTGTGCATCTCAAAATACCGATTCCAAAACTTTAGCAGCTGACATTTACCTTTTTGGTCACTTTGGACGGCTTTCTCCAGTTGTTATCCACTCAGCTGGAAAAATCCTTTTTATTGGGCTGAAACAGTGCGCTGAATCGTCGACGCATTGTAATCGACTGGGAGCAAACGCGGTGCCTACTTCGAACAGAGCTTTCTCTTCGTAACTTCAATTTACGGTCGGCTAAAACTATTTTGTGGACTGTTTTTATGTTTTCTGGAATAACTGCCGAATTTGCTATGTTTAAAATCAGCAAACCACTTCTCTAACATTTGTCTCGATGGAACAGAGTCCGAATAGCACTTGTCAAGCCATTGCTTTGTTTGAATGGTATTTTTTTCCATTAAAAAACAATACTTTATTAACACATGAAACTCAGATATTTCCATTGTTTTCAAAATTACCACACTAGCGTTACTATAACCACTGTAACTTGTGAACTAAAGCTCAGATTGTCATGACATTTTGACATTTATCATTTGAAGGTTAGTACTTCCTAA
This sequence comes from Cosmopolites sordidus, assembly GCA_031761425.1. Classification (NCBI taxonomy): domain Eukaryota; kingdom Metazoa; phylum Arthropoda; class Insecta; order Coleoptera; family Curculionidae; genus Cosmopolites; species Cosmopolites sordidus. Next base: position 225,975 of record JARFXV010000401.1, on the reverse strand, counting down.
AAATCATATGGATTTGTCAATAGTGGCGCCATTTATATGTCGTCCTACAAACTTATCGAGTGATGTGTTATGTTCTCTCTATTATCCCTAATATTCTTTTCCTCCAATAATGTTAAAATGTTGGCTGGCTTAAAACTTCAAATCATCATTTGAATGAATTTAATTTTGTTTGCATTTCATCATTTGCTCTTGTCTCTTTAGTCTGTTAATTTCATTGAGAAAGGGCTTCCTTACAGGTCGTCTACTTTGAACACCTTTGTCCTGGAGAACATTCCTTATTATTTGAGATATGACCTTCTTCCACGAGCATGTCTTCCACGTCATTAACATGCTGTCTGGTGATCTGTGTAGGTTTTTTAAGGCGTCTTTGACAATTTTCCGTCACTCTCTTGCAGTAAGAACTCGAGGATGCCCTGTTCTGGGTTTGTTTTTAATTGCTCCCGTTATTTCTTTTTTTTACATTATACCCTGTAGAACAACAACCTTCCGGACTTCCAACATACACATTAAAATCACATGCTAAACTGAAATCTGACTGCAAACTGAAAGGATTGACAAGATTAGTAAGTACAATAGACCATACTAATCCTCACAGTGCCTGTGTTTACATTGAAGTAGTATCTATGCCAAGTATGCACATACTTTATTTACCAGGGCATGATATTCCCATATATCAAAATGCGCCCTGTTAGCGCATGACGTCACTCGTTGAGTAAAATTCAAATATCTTTGTTGCTAGACTTTGAAATACAATTTAAATGCATTGTAATTGGAAATAAGGCTTTATAGTGAGGACAAATACTTTATCAATGTGGACAACAGACTACAAAATTGTATATAACAGACACGTACACAATTTTATTTGAATTTAAAACACTATTTACAGAACAAAACAACTTCAATAGTTCGAATAATTTTTATTTATCGACACAAATTTTTTTAAAACATTTCGTTTTATAAATTAATATTATTTATTACGATTATTTGTATACGATACGATTGTTACGATTGAAATGTATATAAACAAATCATTTTGTTTCTCAGTTTAAAATGTATGAAAAAAATAATATACATTGGTTATATAAAATTGCAATATGCAAATTGAAAGTTTTGTAAATATTGGTTTTTAAATGTAATATCCAGCTAAGTTCGATATTTTTTGTCACAAATAAAATATTAATTATTCAACACATCTAGCCATATTTTATATTGGTATTAAAAATGACAACATTTTGTTTCCTAAATTTAAAATTGTACCTATTTCTTAAACTTATGTCCATTGTGAATTAGCTATAAGTGTAATTATGTAATAGTTTTAGTCATCTTTCTTTTACCTAATTTTATACTTACATTCGCGATCGAAAAAATAGTTTTTTTGCTTTTTCTGGGCATTGAATGTGGCTACTTCTAAGCATCAAATTATTCAAATCATTTTTGGTCAAGTATTCTCCATTAACATACTTAAAAAATTCTTCAAGCTGTTTCATTTGTGAAAGAAAATTTTCAGAAGGTTTGTGTAAACCTCCTTCACTTAAATGATCAGTCCAGGTATATTTGGACGTGCTGGGTCTTTCTAAACTGGAATCGTTTAACTTGAAGCATATATATCCAGCTAAATGTTCGAGCCCATTATATTCAAGTTCATGAAGATCCTTGTCAATATCTCCTTCATGAACACTGTTCAACATAAGTGGATCATTTTTGGAGTCGAATTTCTTGATCATTGAACCACTTATTGGCAAATCTGAGGTATAAACATGGAATACTAGAAATATTACTACCATCACCATCATTACTATTTCTACGACCATCCCAACATCTAATCAAGCATAAATAAATAAAACACCATACTTATTAAAACAAGTTTATAAAAATGATTCAATGTTTTTGGGTTTAATGTCTATTTCAATTATTTTTCTTTTGTGATAATTACCTGGTCAATAACTCGGCGACGACTAGTTTTCTCTCTCTCTCTTTTTCAATTATTGCAGATTGTTTATTCGATACTGGTTTTTTAGAACTAAATGCCAGATTTTGAGTCGGTACAACATCATCCTTCAATCGTCGGTAACTTTTTGGTGTGTAATTTAACAATTTATGTTGACGATTTTCCTTGAAATCGCTATTTAACAAGTGTTTTCAGGTAAAACTTATCCTGTGTATTTGTGGCATGGATCCACTTCTTACACGCAACTTCATTCTTGGGAAAATGAAAAAAACTTCACATCACAAGGGTTCTTTTTCGACTGATTGTCGGAGATACACTCAAACACAGCACAACGCATTGTTATTATTGAATATTTTAGATTTACACCACACAAACGTCGCACATAAACTTCTAGTAAACTTGTTATATGTATAACTTGTCAAAACTATGATGTTGTTCGAATTTTACTCAATGGATGACGTATTCCCGCCAACAAAGCTCCGCCACCATGCGCAATATCTTACCTTAGTATTTATTATACCGTGTTTATTTACAGTCCAAAGAACATTGTTGGGCATATTATTTGTGTGATTGATATTGACTGAAATAACTTTGTTTTCAGGTCATGTCCCTTCCTGTTATATTTTTATGTCCTGTTATAATTTACATTTATGTAAATAAAAAAAAATATTTCCCTAAAAATCAAGGTATGCAAATACTTTTCTTGCCTACTGTATTTCTTTGTATCGAACTTCCTCAATTTTGCTTTATGAAAAGCTATTTTATATTATTTGTTCATTACATGAGTTGGTTAGTCTGAAAAAGTTATAGTTCCTAGATTTAAAGAAATTTAAAGTTTTTTTGTTAGTTTGTACTGTGAAAAAGATCGGTGCATTTAAAAAAAACTATAAAAGACAAACAAGAATTATTAACACTTTATATATTTTTTACCATTATTAATACTTCATAACTACATCATTAATACTTTGTACGGTTGAAACAATGATTGGATCTGCTTTTGGTCATTTTCGTCCTAGGTGGTTAAAATTGCACCTTTCAACTGTTATTTTTATCTTCTGTTGTTTCAAACTGCTTACAATTGCTGAAAAACTTTCTTGATAGAAGATCTGAAACATTTTTCATTTTGTTCAAATCTGGAGAACGGGCTGGGCATTCCAGAATATCTATATTTAAAACCAATCTTTAACAAGTTTTGTATTGTGGATTGGAGCATTGTCTTGTTGGAAAACGAACTCCAGTCTTGCTGAATCTTCAAAACTTGGCCTTTAAATTTCAATCATACTTTTATATTTTGCAGAGTTCACCCAATTTTTCATGAAAACTAACAGATTCTTGAAAAATCACATCACATGGCTGTCCAAACCATAATCGAACCACCCCACATTTTCCGTCTTGACAATATTCATTATTCTTTCCTTAAGTCGCGGTAATAATGTTGGTATCCATCTGGACCATCGAGGTTGAACTTTTTCTCGTCGCTAAAAATAAATTTTTGCCATCACAGAGTCCGGTACATTTGTTGCTCTGAGCGAACGTCAAGTGGGTTGTCTTGTGATAAAGGATAAACGGTGATTTTTTTTTCTTTGAACCCATTGAGTTTTCTTGAACAGATCTTGGGTATTATGGATTTGTTTATACGCCAGCTTCCTATATGATGGCGCACGCAGATAGGGCAGAATATCAAGCGATTCTTCAAATTACCAATTTTTCTCGGTTTGTAATTGCCTGTGGTCGTCCAAAACTTTTTCTTTTTCCATATTTCCACTTTTATTAACAAAATGGCCGACTACGTGAAATCTTCCTGACAATTTCACTATTAAAAAGTCCTTTGAATGCACGAATTCTTCATTTTTTGCCACTAAGTTTCGTTCTACAACCCCTAGCTAAAATAACATTCAAAAACACTAATAAACACTTTGATCTTTGTGTTTGTACAATCCAATCTTAAACATATGTATTACTAAACACCAAATCACTTTTTTTTTAACTCTACACGCGTTTCACTAACCAAGTTACCTGAAATGAATGATCAAGAGATTATTCAGTCTAATCCTAAAACTAAACTTTGTTCAATTTCTAGGCGTCTGTACCTAATAAAGTGTGTAAAAAATCATGATCAAACAATCATTGACAACAAATTTAATATTTTATTGAATCACCATGAGCTTTTAAAAGTTTAGACATCATCGACACCAACTGGTGACAAATCGGGAGAAATAGATTGCCATTCCTCGAATATTTTTTTTCTGAAGTTAGTTTTTTCCGTGGCAGTGATACTTGGCCACATGTTTCTTTAAAATGTGCCAAATATTTTCGATGGTCAGTAGATCTGAAGAATGTGTGTATAAACGGTTCCAAGACTTCTTTGAGCATCTCGACATAACGCTATTCGTGCGCCCCTAGTACCTAAAAATTTCTCCCGCCCCTATTGCTGACATGCACCCCCCAAACCGTGATGCTTCCACCCCCATTTTCGATGGTAGGTGTCAAGTACTCCTTGAGAAATGCTTCACCTGACTTAGTGAGCCCCAGACTGCCGAAACATTAGCCAAAATGTAAAAAAAAATACAAAAATTAGTTTTCTCTTATCTACCCCACACAGTGATATATTTTTTTGTATCTACAAAAAAAAAGAAAGTAACGTAAGTGAAAAACGTACCTCTATATTTGACTTGTCGGTAAAAATGTAGAACACTCTTCAGTTGGCATATCCAGAGGCTCTCATCCAGTGGGCATATTTTTTGGTCCATGCTAGACGGATTTTCTTGTGGGCCAAGGCTTTCTTCTGGGTATTCTCCCGTGTAAATCAACTTCTTTGAGACGTCTTCTTACTGTACTAGCGGAAAGTAAAACTCCCTGTTGAGCGAATAAAGCGCTACTTAAATCTCGAGATGATTTGCGCCAATCTTGTAAAGCGAGTCACTCTAAATATCGATCGGTTCTTCCACTTGTACGCCGTTTTCTGCCTGCTTTCGCTTTATTTTCGTAGGACCCCATTTCATTATACCTTTTTAAGGTGATTTGCACAGCACATCTCGAATATTTATTTTTTTTTTCGCAATTACAACTTCGAGCGAAAATTCTTGTTGACTTAAGAGCACGATCTAGCTACGTTCCGACACACTAAATTCATGTGTTTTAGGCATTCTTGCATCATTAAGCCCTCACGAATAAACAAAAAAAAATCTCGCATGAGACAAAAAAAACTGACGCATTTTTCTACTAAGTTTATCTGTATATAATTAAGACGCGGTAGTATGAAATCCCGACAGGCAGAAAGGTAATAAAAATACCCGTTTAATATATCATAAAACCATGATTTTATTCCCCTTTGTAACCGATGAAGATAAATATATGCCCTGAATTTCTATCATTTTTATAATGGCGGGTTTTTCTAAGAGTGTCTAATACTTGCACATAGCACATAGCTGGACATCCAAAGCAATAAGGTTTTGTACTGCTTTTAACAGGTCTTATAAGTTTATATTATGATTATGCTCAGTGCTTGTTGGACAACACAATATTTCTTATTTCTCCCTTGTGTAATGTGAGAAATATGTTCTTTATATCTGATTAATATGGATCTTTTAGCTTGTCCAATACACCTTCGATCACAATCTTCACAACTGATTTCATAAATCCCCGATTTTTCATGTTGATTTACTTTACTTGATATTAATTTTTTTTCACGCTTCATTAAGTGCAGTTATATAAATGTAACATCGTCTAGTTTTAAATGTAGATTGAATCATCGCCTGATGATGCTAACATGGCTAGCTAAATCCGCATCGAGAATTATTATTAAAAATTAAATTGGTGTTTAGTGGTAAATCGCTTTGAATTCAGTATTTTACATCAAATTGATTCGTACAGTCTATCAATACTTTAATGGGGCACGGTTACGGTTGGGGGCACGGTTTAATGCCAGAACGAGATGTTTTGGAAGAGAACCATAGAGACAACGGATTGACTCTTGATTGAAAATTTGCCCTATTCTCCCTGAATTGCTCATTTCAAATTACTCTGGTCTAAACTCAAAGAGATTTACTACTAAACACCGAATCACTTTTTTTTTATGTTCTCGACGCACGTTTCACTAACCATGTCTCCTGATGATGCTAACATAATAACAACGTGATAACAATCACTTATATGATCTGTTGGTGCCTTCTAAATCATTAGCACAGCAAAGGGCATATGTCTATACTCCTTATTTCAACTTAGCAGGTCTCACAGATGTTAACTACCACTAAGGGGTGGTATCAATATATTTTTTTTCTTTGGAGGCACGAAGTACCCTCTTTATGTTTTTTACATTCGTTTTAACGGCAGCTTTTTGAGCTATTTGACGAGCTATTAATGTAAAGTCTTTTTGTTAAGACAGACGGCATTCCAGGAGATTTTTTTCCTGGAGAACCTCCAGACTTTTAGTAAATTCGAAATCACCTTTTAATTCCCGCCCGTATTCCTGGCGATTTCGACAATATCCGCCTTTTCATTCACTGAATCATATCTTTGTCAACTAATATTAACGATGTTGTTCCATTTTTATAAGTTTACTAAGAACGGAGACAGAACTGGATTAGCCTAGTGTGTTTACTAAGTGGTATTTGCTTTTATTTATAAATAAACAAGTGCGCTATCTTTTTGTCCTACCTAAAAAAATAATATTTTTATTTCTTAGAAATTATATTTCTTAACTTCAAACGAACAAAATACTTTCAGACTTTGGTAACCCGAATTGTTTATGCCAAAAAAAGCAGCATCACCAATCTTATCTGAGAAAAAATACGAACCAATGACTTCTGCAAACAATAAGCCACATCAAATTTTTTGAAGCCGAACGATGGTTCTATATTTTTTTCAATTTTGCATCATCGTATATACTCTAAACTATTATTTAATCAATTCTCGATCTGAACGGGGCTTTCGTGATTAATCTCTATAACCAAACAATTTCTAAAGATAACTCAAGGATAATCAGCTGTAAATCACGAATGTTTTGTTAATTTGGCATGGATATTCCACCTATTTGCCGTTTTGCCCTATTATAACATATGCGTATAAGTGTGAATTGTAAATTAATATTCATTATTATTTTAAAGGTGATTAAGATGATGATGATGATGATGATGCTGATGCTGATGATAGTAATAATAATAATAAGGATAAAGAAAATAAGTACTTTATTATTAAAGGCCTAATTGAATGGAAAAATATAAGCAAGAGTATAATTACATGGGCGATATCGTTACTTGCTTATAAAGCGTTTCCCTATAAGAGTGTCAGAACTTTGAAACGTAAAACGGCAACACTGTTTGAATTGTTCAATCAGTTGTGCTAGTTCACCATGTAAAGACACACGATTCAATAGCGAATTAATAGAAATTGGAAGTTGGAAGGTGATTCCCACTTTGGGGAAAAAAATGTTTTCCAACCAAGCGCACTTCTGACTTAATGGGTTTGTAAATAATCATAACTGCATTTGGGCCGACCAAAATCCTTAGGTAATTCAGAAGTTACCTCTTCATCCTCAGAAAGTCACCTAAGAGTGCTTTTTTGAAGACGATGGTGGAAATTGCGTTACTGAACGCTATAGGAATATGCTAATAGAATATCTTTATTTTTTCTTTTTTTGGGTTTTTCGCCATGATCTAAATATATATGAACACGTCATAACCATTTAGATAATACTTAGAATATCTTTGATTTGAACTGATAAATGTGCCATTTCGTGTCCTTGGATTTTTTTTGTGAGGTTATGTTAAATCTCTGGTTTACTCCTAGACTTCTATATACTAATATAGAAGACTACATACTTGAACTGTTCTTGATCTTAAACGAAACATTCAGATCGCCATTTACAATATACCACACAGTGTATGTGTAAACGAAAATTAGGTCCCCAGAATGCATTTCGCCAAACGAAGCCAAGGGGGATATTTGAACGACGTTATTTTCAAAATGTAACGACATTATTTGTTCATCAAGAAAAAATTGCCTGATTATCACTTGTAGTTATGATTATGCATCATTTTAAAGTTCTGACACTCTTATTGGACAACCCTTTACCTACGGAGTTATGTCGAAAACAGAGTTGGAAGGACTGGATGTTGTCGATAAGGACTGTTGGATATTAGGATAAATATTTCGGAAAATTGTATACATGTTCACTCATCTATTACAAGATTGTATTTGCCAAAAAGCATGGATGGCAGAGGGGTGGTCATTTGAAATTTTTGCATGACATACTAGCAGCTAAAACTAAAAGCTAAAACTCTATTTTCAACACAAACTTCAAAACTCCATTCAGATATATACTTGATAGGAAAACAATCAGTTCTACAGTTACACAAGACAATATTAAGAAACACTTAAGATCCCACTGATAATGGATAAGCCAAATTATACATAGAAAGTAGCCAAACTATCCGCCAAACATAAATATTTCATGGTCCAATGAATGGCTGCGTGGAGAGCACTTATTTACAAGGTTTTCTGATTGCCATTCAGGGTGGTGTGAGGCCTAGATATTACAAAAGGTACGTAGAAAAGCAGCTGATGGTGATTGATTTACGTCGTATGTGTCAAAAGACATCCAAACCTACAGGGCATGTAGTATCAGGATGTTCTATTCTTGCACCAACTGATGTCAAAAGACCCAGTCTTATTGCGGGCATTCTGCCGAAGGAGCTGGGTTTAGTCTATAAAATTGTAAAGGAAAAAGTAGATGTTTTAAATATGTACCTGAACTAGTTCTTGGGGATGATTGTGTCTGAGTGTGTTGGTACAAACATCATAACTGACGAACCTGTATCCAGTAACTGACCAGATATAATTTTTGTCGATAAGAACAAAAAAGTTGATAAGATTAAATTTTATTAGTTATGCGAAGAATACAAAAAAATTCATAAACCGAAAATAGTTCAAGTGATCTTGATTAATAAGTTCTGATTTTAAAGTATCTTGCAATAATAGGCATCGGCGAGCAGACATTTACTGTGAACACCACGAACCGTCCGAAATTTCGTGAACAACTGAAGATCTAAAACTTCCATTATCACTTCGAGGCCCAATAACAAGGAAAGGGCCCCCATAAAGCTTAATCCCTTATCACTATAGAAGAAGAACATATAGAGCTAGTGCAGAAAGACGACGTGTACAAAACAGTCTAAGATAGTTCAGCACACACTATTTAAAGAAACTCGTAAGTAATTCTTTTCCAGGCTTGAAAGCATATACAATTCAAATCTTGACAAGTAGGAATATAAGCTATTAATACTTAAAAAGCTATAAACACTGTTATACCAGCTTTAACATATTCGTTTGGAATGATAGCATAGTCTGATACAGATATCCAAAAAATCCAACGAAAAATTAGAACGACTAATTACACGACAAACAAATATATAGCTTATGATCATATTCAAAGCCTGAATATATCCAGCTTATAGTGGCTACAGGTGGTACACTCTCTCAGGCAGAAGAAGAAGGCAGATAGGCTAGCTTCTTATACTACTTTTTTATCTAGTTAAAAACTTAAACATCCAACATATCCTCAGACTCACTATCTACAGACGGATTATCTTCACCATAATGACCAGGTGTCCAACATAACACACCAAGAGCTAGCAAATCACAATGAACTTGTAGCAGAGTAAGTTTCCTATTATAAATACACCCTAGAGGCGGTACTAACATCTGGAGGCTAGATATTGTAAAAGAATGGAAATACCGAACAATGATATATTCGAAATATTCAGTGAACGATTTTAAACAAGAATGTTAAAATGAGTGAAATAAGTCGCGAAATTAGGGCTATTTTAAAACGATATTTTAAAAAACTTCAAAGCAACTGACGCCGCTCGTGAGATTTGCGAAATAGAGGGGAAGGTGCCATATAAATCCACATAGCTCAGCTCAGGTTGAAAAAGTTCTAGAGGGGAGACATGGAGGTATATTTTTTAAACTGCGAATAACTAAGTACATCAAACACGCAAATATTCTCGTTACACCCCACATTTACAGTGCCACAATCAATTGAACTCTTTATATAATAATGGTAATAATCTTCCTTCAAAAGAAATAATATTTTTATTGTGAATATCAATATTTCCCCAAATGTTCATTTAACTTTTTTTTTTCATAAAAACATTATTTTCCCCCATTTCATATCTGCATTGTCTTGATTTCATCATTATCACATTTCCTTTTGTTTTCATTTGAAATTGGGTCTCTGCTTTAACTTTTCTTGCATGTCCTTCGCCCCACCCCTTTGATGCACAGTAGCGGTTTCAGTGTGAAGTCACGAGTTCGAGGTCACCTGGAGATTTACCACGCCTATTTGTATGATGGAGAAGCTCCAATCGCAGCTCCAGAAGAACCAATCAACACCAGCGAATGGGAAATTGTTGGAGAAGCTAGGGAGGAAACTGCTTCACAGGTATTCAGTTAATGTAGAAATCCATACAAACATTTGAGAAAGTTTTTTTATTGACAACTTATCTTACCCATTTTCCAGTAATTAAATCAAGACGGTACTGATATAAAGGGTTCAAAGATTATTTGAATTGTTTATACGATTTTGGTGATATTGTTGTTACAGTTAAGACTGATCAAATTATCAGAAAAGAATCAAAAACTGGATTGCAAACATTGTTGAATGAATAGAAAACTTCATGAAGAACGTCATACTACTAAATATCGTTACTAGTTTCTAGCAATTTACGTTGACTTTGTGATAAGCAGCTTCATAAAAAGAAAATATATATTGTACACAGATTGTTTAAAATGAAACCGAATATTGGGAACCTTATGGAAGAAAAACTACAAAAATAAGCTTCCTTTGAAACAGTGCAACGTTAGAATGAGAAATGTGAATATTACACGTCACATTATTATTATTATTCAATTCAATTTTGTTGGTACTAGCACCAGTTTTAGATCTAGACTTCGGTTTCTTTATAGACTATCTATTGGGTTGATGCAAAAGTTCGTCTCATTTCTTTGGGAAAAATTAAAGAACAATTTAATTTACTAAAAATAACATTTAATCAGTATATGTGCCGTATTCGATGACCTTTCGCCATCTCTCAGCTAGCGGCATAATCCCACGCTGATAGAAGGTTTGAGTTTTCTGGCTAATGAACTGATCCATGTGATATTTCAAGTCTTCCAAATAAATAAAGAAAATCTTTTCAGATAACTCATACGGCACCCATACATCTCCCATACTAACCATTCCAAGTTGACCTAATCTCCTTGACACTGTTGATGGGTTGATTCCAAGAATTTCTTCGATATCTTGGGTTGTTCTATGCCGGTCATTTTCAATTAGTGCGACTATTTCGTTACTATTAGCATCGGCCGGTCGCCCAGAACTTGGTGCATCACTAAAATTACGATTGTTTTCACGAAACAGTCTGAATAACTTACGTCATGTGGAATCGTCAACAGCACCCTCACCCTCAACATCAAACTTCAAAACTTTTTATGTCTGAAGTAGAGAACACTTCGGTGTTGCAGTGTAATACCATCTAGCGCCAAAAACGGGGTAAACTTCTGTATCACCCAATAAATATATTCTATTTAATGACAGTTCTTATTTTAACCAATTTTAAATATATTATTGCCGGTAAAAATATAGTTCTGGCAAAGAAGGTCCAACTTTCACTGCAAATCCAATAAATAAATTCTACTTAACGTTAACGCCTATATTCATGCAGTTTAAGGGGACTTTTTTAAAGATGTCTAACCTATTTTTTCTTTCTATTTCTAAACATTTAAATATTCATACTATTTCTTAATTCTTTCAGCCCATTGTAGTGAATTCAACGACTGGCGAGACGCAATCTCCATTACCTCACGGATGGGAAGAAAGACAAGATGCAAATGGTAGAACATATTATGTTAATCACTTGGCTAGGACCACACAATGGGAAAGACCCACCTTAACGTAAGCAATTTTGGGGTAGGATTACATTATGTGTAAAATGTACCCGGTATTGTTAAATAAAACACGAAAAATTAATTTATTCATTCAATTTTATTTTGACGCCTACAAAGTGCGTCTCATCGGGCGCAATACAACTATACCACCGCTTTACCCAAACCTCCATACATTGCTCATAAGCTGATTGAGCTATGGCCTTCAGCGAATTTTTTTTTATGACCTCAATCGACTCAAAACGCCTTCCTTGAAGTGATAATTTTAGCTTCGGGAACAGGAAAAAGTCACACCGGGCCATATCAGGCGAGTACGGTGCTTGGTCGACGACGTTCGTCGAGTTTTTGGTCAAACACTCTTGCACAACAATGACTTTGTGCAATGGTGCATTATCGTAGTTCAAGATCCATGAATTGTCCTGCAACAAATCTAGTCGTTTTCGGAGAATATTTTCACGCAAACGTCTCATAACGTCTAATAGTATTCCTTATTCCCTTTTTGTCCCTCTGGAAGAAATTCGGAGTGCACCACACAACGGTAATCGAAGAAGACTGCCAGCATGACCTTAATTGTTAAAGATAGGGAAATTATATCTTCAGCGACCTGCTTTCGATGCTCTTTTTGGATAAAATTGAGCTCTTTTTGAACTAGTCAGGTGGCGACACGTTTCATGCTCAAAATATGAGTCATAATGTTATGAACGGACTTACAAGATATGTTCACCTCTTGAGTCAACTCCTTAAGACTTATACGACGATTTTGGTCGACTTTTTATGCGGTCGATATTAATTGTTGCACTTGGTCAATTTATGACTTTCTGCGTTTTGGGTTCTCAAAATATATCCATTTTTCGTGTCAAATCACGATCCGATGCAAAAAAGTATTTCTTTCGTGCCGAGAAATCAAACCTGTCTGTCGTTCAGCTGATGTGGTACCCATTTTCCTGCCAACATTTAACCTCTCTGCCACTTGTTGTTGAGTTTACATATCGTCTTCTTCCAACAATGCTTGCCATTCGGCATCTTCAAATGTTTTCGGTTGACCTGGGCGTTCTTTGCCTTTCAAGTCGAAATCACCGCATTTGAATCGTCTAAATCAACGCCCATAAGCTGGGTTCTCGAAATATATCCATTTTTCATCTCAAGTCATGATCCAAAGCAAAATAAGTATTTCTTTCATGCCGAGAAAGCAGAATTTCGCACACCGTTTTTCGATTTTCTGTCTATCTGTCGTTCAGCTGATGTGGTACCCATTTTCCGGCCAACATTTAACCACTCTGCCACTTGTTGAGTTTGCATATCGTCTTCTTCCAACAATGCTTGCAATTCGACATCTTCAAATTTTTTCGGTTGATCTGGGCGTTCTTTGTCTTTCAAGTCGAAATTACCATATTCGAATTGTCTAAATCAATGTTCCCACAAGCGTCTTGCGTTGGGACATTATATCGTAAGTTTCCAAAAGTATATGACAGCTTTAATTCGCGTTTTTCTTTTGATTGAACAAGAAAAGCAGTACGTGCCGCAAATGCTTTTTATTTGGCTTGAAACTCGACATGTTTACTACACTAACAAACTCGAAATCCTTTAAACATCAATGGCCTTTTGGAAGGAAGGTAATGTCGTAGCAATAAACTGACAAGAGATTAGACTGTGCATCAACCCTTGTTTCCAGCAGATTTTGTCAGTTGTTATCTTTAACTGATCAAGTCAATTTTGACTCGACTATGGAAACTGAGAAAAATTAAAAATGCAATTTTGGCACAGTGTTAATGTTTAGAAACTCTAGACATATTTGTAAAGCACAGTAGATGATTTTAGTACACAAAATGATATATTTCTAATGAAGGCATGTTGAACATTTTTGGTACAGATGGCCGCAAATATATTGCTCCCCTCCCCAGGTGGATACGTTTTGAAAAACTCCAGGAACTTTGTATTTCATTTTAGTACACAGTATTTTAGCTTTGTAGGTTTAAATATCCTTGAGGTTCGTCTATCTACATCTGTCTGCATGTCTTATTTACATGTCAGATGGTGTTATTAATACATCTGCTTATTTGGTTTGTCTATTGGCTTTAATCCATAGAGATCTTAATATGTCTTACAAAATGTGTAGATGTACTTAAGTGTACAATCACAAATATCTCATTCTTAAGAGCAGCATTGAAAAATACTTAATCTATTATGTGTACCCATAAGTAATGTCGTTTATTGATACTGCACTGAATTTTAATTCATTTAAGTATATCTACAATTTAATTTCTATCGTTCATGGCAATCTTCGCCCATCTTTCTAACAAACTTTCTATTCCCTTTTTGACAAATAAGACTTATTTTGAAGTAAAATATTCTTTAAATGCAGTTTTGATAGCGGCCACAGTAGACTTTTTTCCACAAAGAAAAGGTTCCATAGATCTGAAAATATGATAATCAGAATCTTCATTGTGTTGAAGAAAAGGATCTCTGCTTAACCTGGACACTTCACTGTTCACTGCAAATGGTTAAATGTTGAATTTTGTTTTCAACTGAAAGTTGATATGTCACCCACATCCCTTCTCTGCACTTTATTCAGTTGTTTTAAACACTGTAATATTGTGCTTCAGTTTCAGCCAACAACAGATCCTTAGGTCTTCCAGATTTTATAACAGCGAAAAGATCGAAATCATTCGTAATTTTTTTAAATTAACGCTGCAGGCACGTTCTGCTATTCAAGGTACCAGGATAAACTTAATTAATGGCATTGTCTTTTATAGTTTTAGTTTAGTATAGTTTTATAACTATAGTATAGTTTTTTAGTTTGATGCTTTCGAAACTCATGAATTTGAAACTCGTCAAATATCCAATATGGCAATTATCCCTAATTTTCATTTCCATTCTTATAGTATTTACCTAATTTTTTTCAGAAATTCTCTCTCATTGTTGTTGTATTTTATTGTGTTGCCAAATGTAGCCAAATATGACTTATATAATTGGATATTTGTTAACAGGAATAGTAATCCAGACACAGAAGAAGTGAATCGGGGTGAAGAAAGGGAGGTATTTGAAAGAAGGTATCATATTAGTGCTGAAGATCAGAGTAATGGCAGAGGTGATGTTTCCAGTAATAATCAGGTTAGTAACTAATTACTTAAATAAGAGAAGTAATTACATTGATTCTATCATCATTTATAATGTGTTAATATGAAAAAACAGTACCTTATCTTTAGAGAATTATATATAATAGAATTATATTTGAATAGGATAATTATACAAAAGTATTCTTCTTTCTTTATGTGATGTAACAGCTCATTTGTGAGCCTTGATCTACCTCAATATTCGTCTCCAACCGAATTTACAAAGTAATGAAACTGCTTGTATAATAAATCTGCGCGAAAATGGTTGCGACAAATCTTTCACAAAATCAAATGGACAACAGGCGGGAAACATGTCTTGACTTTTTGAATGAAATTGAAAATGATCCTCATTTTCTAGAATGTGTCATGCCGGAATGGAGCAGGAATAGCACACTTCAACTTCACCTCGGCCAAAAAAAGCCAGAATAAGCAAATCAAAAGTATGCTGACTTGCATTTTTGATAGGCAGGGTATCGCCTATAAGGAATTTGTACCTTAATGCCTAACGGTAAAGCATTTGTACCGAGATGTTTGAAAGACTCGTGACTGTGGCCCCACAACCTCCTTATTCATTAGATTTGAGTCCTCATTTTTCTTTCCCCAAGATTGAAAATGTGCCTTAAAGAACACCATTTTTTGGCATTGGGGAAAATTGAAAAGGCCGAAACTAACCAGTTGAAGCAATTCCAGTATGTAACTTTCAGCACTTCTTTGAAGAGTGGGCGAACCTTCTTCAGTGCTATGTGGTTTCCTGAAACAACTACTTTGAATATAAAAATCAGTTTCATGACTCTATTTCACATCTCGCATCAGGTTCCGTAGCGGCAATTGTTTTCCGGGGTGGGACAGTTAGGCCCTGTCACCGTGTGTTCTCATAGACATTCAAAAACACTTATCTGGCAGTTAATGAGAACAACTTATATTTGTTGTGATTTTTCCCCCATTTCAACGACTGTAAGAGTGAGTATATTGCAGAAGTATGTGCACATTTATGGATGAATTACTTGATGAGTTGAGCCCAGTTGAGGAAAATTCTCCCCTCCGAAAGCACAAAGTGGGTGAAGACAATTTTCATCGAGGCAATTTTTAAAAGGCGAAAGAAAACAAATAGGCCTCATATATGTAAAAAAATACAATAATCTTCAAATAATTTGAACAAGAATGTTTATAGTCTCTTGAATTTATAATTAGTATAATTGTGATATCATGTTTTTCTTTTGCACGAATGATTTTTTCGAATTTGTTAGTTGCCGACACTATATATCCCAAATTATTCTTGCAGCTCAATCCTTATTAGACAAAAGTCATTAATTAACAATGTTTTTATGAGTTACTGTATCTAAAAGAGTATTTTGTGTTATTCAATGATGATGGAAAAAATGTATGTTCGTTTATGTCTGTCGTATCTCTTTCATTTTTATTTCACTCTTATATTTTTGTTTAATATTTTTTTATTTACTTTTCTTCGGATACTTCTTGCATGGCGTGTACGTAGCATACCACTGATACATTGACTCCTGATGTGCCAAATGTCCAGTTACCGAATAACGAATCAACAAACGATGAATCCACAGTTCAAAATGCGGAATCTACGGATCAGACACAAGATAACGATTGTGTTGAATTGCGAAATGCAACGGAAGATAGTGATCATAATCACCTTGATTTGCCGATATCTAATGCTGCAAATCGGATTTCACAAGTTAGTGATGCCGCATCGGATGTAACAAGTCGTGCTAGCGTAACTGATTCGGATTACAATGGATCAGTCGAGAGCGAGTCGTCCAGCCCAAGGAGTTCAATTGATGACAATATAAGACTTCGTGTCGACACGGTAAACAGAAGCTGTTAACGCTCAATGGCGGTAGCTGAAGCAATATATTAACACTTAATACCGGCAGTGAAAAAACATTATTTGAACGAAATGTTGACAAAATCTTTGATTCGATATTTTCTTCTAAACATTTAATACAGAATTGCAGTGTGTTAGAATACTGTATGAATCATTTTTGAACGTTTTTGCTTCAAAATAAACGTTTTTACAAAGTCTTGTTTCTACACTTTTCCAATAATTTTAGGTTAAACTCCAAGAGATTTACCACTAAAAACCAAATCACTTCATTTAATTTATCGACGCGCATTTCGCTGACCATGTTAGCATCATCAGGGGATGATTAAATTTAATTCTAAAACTGAACTATGTTCTATTTATTTCATAATCGTACTTAATGAAGCGTGTAAAAATCATGAACCGTGTAGTTACCCAAGCGTTACATTAATAATTCGAAAAGTTGGCTGAGTGGAATAGGTACTTTATCCCGGACGTTTGCTCGAGTGTATGTTGGCATAATGTGGGCAATATGTTCTTTATATCTCGTTAATATGGATCATTTTGTTTGCCCAATAAGAAGCTATATATTTTAAATTTAGAATAAAAACAAAACGGTATAAAATATCAACGTAATTTTTTAATTTTAAAGATTGGTTCATTGCATTTTTATTTAAAACTATTTTTATGTAAATAACTGCCTTTGGATTAAAATAAAATCTCTTCTGGTATACCGATTTTTGATCACTTTGCCACATAAATCGGTATTTATTTCACGGCAATGCCACGAATAACGTTGGTTTTATTTTTGTTGAATGTTTGTGGTTTATTGGTGTAAAGCAATGATTTCATGTAACCCCAGAGAAAAAAGTCTAATGGAGTTATATCGCATGATCTTGGTACCCAGGTAACACCGACATTTCTAAGATTACACGGTCATTGAACTTTTCTTTCAATAAATAAATTGGGTCACGAGATGTATGGCATGTTGCACCATCTTGTTGAAATCACATGTGCAGATCAAAATCATCTAATTTATGCCAGAAAATCAGTAATCAGTAAGCATGTTTCTGTAGCGTTCTTCATTGATAGTAACTGCATTTCCATTTTCAAATAAGTATGGTCCAATTTCACCTCCAGACCATAAACCATTCCAAATTGTTAATTTATGTGAAAGGTGTTTCAAGAGCTGCTTTTGGGTTTTCTTCTCTCCAAGTTTACCAATTTTATTTACCAACAATGAGCTTCGTCGCCGAAGATGATTTTTTCATGAAATAATAGATGTTTCAAGTTGCTCTAAAGCCCAATCTGCAAAATTTCTACGAAACAAATGGTCATTTGATTTGAGATCTTGGGTTAAACGAAAGTTTACACGCCTTGAAATGCGTATAAACGAATAAATATATATTTATGAAGTATATTACATGTAGTGCCAGTGCCAAAGCCCTTGTTCTTGAGAACGACACTACCATTTGATTAGAATTTTTTACTAAATTAAGAATAGTCTCAGCTCTGTAGGTCGATTCCGTTGACCATCTTTTCATGATGATTTGCCAAACAATACTAAACACAAACGTTAATTTTGACGGGAATAAAAAATCCTGCCATAACGTTTTACGAAAATATATAGTACTAGTTTAATAACCCTTTACCTTTGATCAAAGTCTTGACAGCTAATTTCGTAAATTCTCAATTTTTCATGTTGGTCTACTTTATCCTTTGGATTACCCTGGACTTCTCTTAACTTATATGGTTTGTAGACGACTTTAATAATATACACTTTTTTCAAAATCTTGCCTAACTCTCGTGTTAATTGGGCATCAAACGATGTTACCATACATGTGCTTTAGTTCTGTTTCTTTTGAACAGTCGATCCTCCCTAAATAATTCCCTTTTAATAAATTTCAGTTCAGCCACCTCCCTAATCATTTTTAATTTGTATATCTATCTTGGTTTAATTTCAAACTTAAATTGTATGCTTTGGAATTTATTTATAACAAGTTCTTATAGTACTAAACTCGAACAGATTTACCACTAAACACCAAATCACTTTTTTAAACTTCTCGATGCATGTTAGCATCATCAGAAAATTATTTAATCTTAGATTAAATGAGCGTCTTGTATGCGTTTAATTCCAGATAAAATTATCTCCTGATGATGCTAACATGGTTAGCGAAACGTGCGTCGGGAAGTTTAAAATAAGTGATTTAGTGTTTAGTGGTAAATCTCTTCAAGTTTAATGTTTCACGCCGAAGGTTCGAATAGAAGAATCGAGTTATTATAGATATTTTATTCTTTGTATCGAAAATTGCAAAAACATCATCCACATACGTCAGCCACACCTTCGGAAAGCAACTGAATGCACCCTTGGCCTCAGTTTGAAATTTGCTAATGAATAAGTTTGCTAAGAACGGTAACAGAGCCTTTTCTTCTTGTTATTTCATAGAATCTATTATGAAGCTGAAAACAACTTTGTTTTATACACAATCTTGTAAGAGAGATATAGTTTGAAACAATCTTTTTATTGAAACTGTTTAAATCGAGCAACTCTCTCAGATATCCCAACGTATGCGGAATCGGTACACTCATCAAAGGGCACCAGAACCTAAACCTAAACATTACATTATGAAATAAATAGTTTTCAAATATTGAACAATTTTTTCTTTAATTATTCACGGTTGTCAATGAATTTTTAACTTCGATTCCTCTACTTTTTTCCTTCAACACCCTGGCTGGAATATTTTCTTCCACTTCATTATCATTACCTTGCCACCGTGTCTTTGGTCTACCTTTCTTTCAGTTACCCCCTACTATTCGCCCCTCTACGATTCTTCTTGGTATTTGACTTATAGCATTCTCGCCACATGTCCCGAATATCTAAGCCGCTGTACTCTCACATAGTTAACGATATCCAGATCTTTTTTATAATTGCTCGAGTTCAAAGTTATATTGCTCTTCCAATTTCCATTATCATTCACAGCGCCATTCTTTATAGTACTGTTCTTTCAAATTCTGCAAGCATCTCTTCTGTTTTCTTTGTGAGAATCCACGCCACAAATGACCACTGGCCGAATACGTTTTATAGATGTTAACTTTCGTCTCTGTATAGGTAGATCTTAGGACAAACTGCAGGAAGTAAGTAGTTTTGGTAGCCCTCATAATACGGTTTCTGATTTCTGAGTTTCTAAAAAGAGAATTGGGATATTATGTTGGGAATTCAAAATTGCTTTTTTCTATCAAATTTGAAAAACCTTTAATAAGAAAAAATATTAAGAAATAATTATTCGTTCAAATACTTGTTCTCTCACTGTATATAAAAATATATACATACATACATACATACATATATACATACACACACTCTCAAGCAAACATGCACGCATGGGAAGCCTTCTTAATCTTGACAATTCTAACACAATGCTATAAAAGGAATCTTGAAAGGAACTTACAAATATATTTCCGTGATTGTGTATATTAGATTGTAGCATATATTCGTTCCGTTATATATTTTATTAAAAATTGTTATTTAAAAATTGGATAAAAGCCTCACTGATTACAATAAAATGTTATTCAAACAAATAATTGATAGTAAGTTATATAAAATGAAGGTAATCTCTATTTGTGTAATGTTATTAATGATTCGAAAGAAGAACGGGACGAACATATGTTGATACATTAGGTGACAGAATTGGCCGCCGTTAATTTTAGTAATAGATTTGATGAAGGTATAGCATCAAAAGTTAAGGAAGCATCGATAAAATAATCTGTTAATGCCTTATTTGAGTTTAGGCGGCATAAATTGCGCTCGAAATTAATGTCTATAACCGTTTTATTTTTATATTTTTTCTTGACCGTTTTGGGGATTTTTTTGGGATTTTCGGTCAATTATTAATACACTTTTTTTACTGTTTTATTAACATTTCGGTTTATTTTATAAAACCATTCTCAGGACAATTCAACTATATCTTGTTGAATAATTAATTCCCTAAATTCTTTGACAAAGAATGTCATATTTGATGTAAAAAAAAATTAGGAAATTAATTATTCAAGATATACATACACCTGACCAACTCACACATACACCCGTTATATACATAACACATCACTCAATAAGTTCGCGGGATGACATATAGATCGCGCTAAGGTTTACTTCAGTTCACAATTAACAGTGATTTTAGTGACGCTACTATTGTAATTTTGAACACAATGAAAATATCTGAGTTTTGTGTGTTAATAAACCATTGATTTTTAATGGGAAAAATACCGTTCAAGCAAAGCAATGGCTTAACAAGGGTTATTCGGACTATGCTCCATCCAGACAAATGGTAGAAAAGTGGTTTGCTGATTTTAAACGCGGTCATACAAATACCGATGACGCTGAACGCTCTGGTCGTCCAAATTCGGCAGTTATTCCAGAACATATAAAAACAGTACAAAATAGTTTTGGCTGATCGTAAATTGAAATTACGCGAGAAAGCTGACACTTTAAAGATATCAGAAGGCAGTGTATTCACCATTTTGCATGAACATTTGCCCATGAGAAAGCTCTGTTCGAAGTGGATACTGCGTTTGCTTACAGTCGATCAAAAACAGCAACACATCGACGATTCAGCGCGCTGCTCGGAGCTGTTTCAGAGCAATAAAAATGATGTTTTCATGCGGTATGTGACAATGAATGAAACATGAATCCATCACTACACTCCACAGTCAAATCGGCCGTTAGCTGAGTGGACAGCAACTAGCGAAAGCCGCCCAAAGTGACCAAAAACGCAAATGTCAGCTGGTAAGGTTTTGGCATCCGTATTTTGGGATGTGCGAGGTATTTTATTCTTTGATTACTTTGACAAAGGAAGAACCATCAATAGCGAATATTATATGGCATTACTGGTGCGTTTGAAGAAAGAAATTGTGAAACGACCCCAAATGAAGAAGAAAAAAATGCTCTTTCATCAGGATAATTCACCGTGTCATAAGTCGCTCGCAAGAATGGCAAAATTACATGAATTGCACTTTGATTTGCTTCCCCATCCACCATATTCTCGGGATCTGGCTCCCAGCGACTATATATGTTTGCAGATCTAAGAAGGAAGCTCCATGGAAAGATATTTGACTTCACTGAAAAAGGGATTTCCGAAACTGAAGCCTATTTTGAGGCCAAAGATAAATCGTTCTACAAACAAGGCATCGAAATGTTAGAGAAGCGTTGAATTCAATGTATCACTCTTGAAGGAGACTATGTAGATGAAGTTGTTGTTATCCTACGAACTATGATTAGTCATCCTACGAACTTATTGAGTGATCCTACGAACTTATGAGTAACAGTGTAAATAGGATTGAGATATCACTTTAAGATAGGCAAAATGTGAGCCATTATCAGCAGTGCAGCTTTTTGTTCTTTTTTACATTTTCCACAATTTTTGTGAACATATCTGGTGTTATTGCAGTGATTTCAGCCCGGATGTTGTCCTTGAATTGCTGAAAGGTTTGGGGCCTTGAGCGTTTTCTTTCAAATCAATCCGAAGCCCGGAATTTTACATGAAAATTATCAAATTGATGGAAGTGGGATATGGTGACATTACAGTATTCTAATGGCTTATTATTGCCTGTAGACAATAGCTCTTGAACAATTTGAATTTTATAGAGAAATATGTCCTCTTGAACAATTTGAATTTTATAGAGAAATATGTACAAGTCGTCGTTGAAGTCCTCCACCAAGTTGTCGAATCGACGTTTTTGGAGACTCCTCTACACGTGCAATATTTTCAGCACTTCGCGTGCTTCGTGCGTCGTCTCTATTGCGAAGCCTATCCCCAACTGTTCCGAATTGTTGAAATGACTCGAATAAGCGATAAATTGTTTTATGAGGCACCGGACATTTAGGGTATTTTCACCTAAATTTACATTGAGTTGCAGTAATTCATTTTTTTAATGTAAATTGCAACAATTTCACTGCAATCTTTTAGCTTGAATTTATCCATAATAAAACTTGCACGTCTGCAATGCACAACAAGCAAACCCAAAGTGTTAAAAATATCTCGACGCAAAAACAATATTATCTACAATTCTGATTGATCCTCCAAGGTCGCTTTTTTAGATTATAATCATGAGCAGTTCAGTGATTTTGAGTAACAACTTTGACCTTATTGAAAGCATACTGCCAAAATGTAAATTATTTTTCACGACCATTTAATTTGTCTTCCCTTCCTTCCATTTTTTCAATATTTTACCACTTCTAATTTGTACGGGGTGCGTCATTAAAAACCGGACAATTTTTAATATCAATTTTCCGTGGTAAAGTACACCACCGCTATATCGTTTTTGTTATTCTCATAAGCCAGAAGCGGGTAATAAAGAAGCATAACCTCAAAGAGCGGCGATAGTTAGAAAACCTCCATGCTAGACGTCCACTCACCGAAACAATTCGGTCTTTCGGGAACATGAATCGGTCGTTTTCGACGTGGTTGGCGAAAAAAACGTCTTCAGAGAAGTCGTAAGATGATTCTGCTAACCAAGCAAAGAGTCAAGATTCAAAAATGCATGAAATTACCAACGTATATGAGAAACATATGATTAATGTACGACAAATGATTTCCGATTTGGCCATAACAATGCCAACTGCCATGTTTTTGTGTTCGACGAAAAATGAAACCGCGGGACGTATACTTTTTATCGAGGCAAAATTTAACGCATAATAATTATCCACAACCCTAAATATGTCCTCATTGTTGTGAGGATGAAATTTCTGGAAAGTATTCTCGCCCTAGATATTGCGTGAAATGAGAATGATACAGTGAAACCTTGATATCCAGAGCGTCATTCGCCTTTTAATAAGACCTTGCACTGTCACCCATGAGCCATTTGACCCAAAACCAAAAGAGTTCCAAACCTCGTATAGTCTGGATCTGAATCTGTTGAGGTATTAGGTATGGAGTACTAATGAAAGGATCACAAACAAGGTTAGGCATTCTAAAATTATATATCTGCAGTCCGCCATTGACGGAATATTTGCGAAATCAGACAAAGGAGTGTTACGGAAGGCGTGCGGGCACTCCAGGGAAAAAAAATGTTTTGCGTAGTTTATCTATATAACGGGAGGATGGAAAGGAGGGGATGATAAAGTATACCCCCCATTGCAAAAGATATTTTCATTTATTCATTCAGTTGAAAGCTGCTTTAAAGTGGTATATTATATAACTAACGTTATTGACACTAATTTCAATCAAAATATGGCAAGTAAAGGAGTATGTGTCTGTTATTTTTTGATGCTCCATGTATTTGAAGTTTCTTAAAAATCGAAGGGCGGCAGTCTGTCACTTTGCTGGTTTGTATGTATACTGATTTGATCAAAAAGTAATTACGGTTTTTTCTACGTAAAATTCCTTAAATGTAAATATTGTGTTGTTATATTTTTAAAACTTTACCAGAATGTTATCGATATTAACTTTACTTAATGAAGAAACTTGGCAGGAAAGCAACCGTTGAAAGTCTTATACGGCGAATATTATGAAAATTCACTTGGTGATGAGTATGTATCGATTTTAATCAATAAGCTCCTTGGGCTCATTAAAAGTAATTAAAAAAGTAATTACGGTTTTTTCTACGTAAAATTCCTTAAATGTAAATATTGTGTTGTCATATTTTTAAAACTTTACCAGAATGTTATCGATATTAACTTTACTTAATGAAGAAACTTGGCAGGAAAGTAACCGTTGAAAGTCTTATACGGCGAATATTATGAAAATTCACTTGGTGATGAGTATGTATCGATTTTAATCAATAAGCTCCTTGGACTCATTAAGTTTTATGCATTTTTAAATTTTTGCTTGTCCATTATAATCGTAGGCGAGTCAGGCGTCGAAGAGATGAAAGGTAAAGTTTGCTGTAGAGGTAAGAAAGCACTTGCCAGACGATTGATGCTGTGGAGTGGAATTAGAATTTATTATTAGGAAGTATTGTAAATAGGGATTTCCTGGATAGACTCATGGAAAAGGTTCCGAGATTTGACATAAAATATGTGGTAGGCGATATGAATGCCAAAGTAGGGAGGGAAGAAGAATACAAGGAGGTAACAGGGGGTAAAAGTATACACACCACTAGTAATGACAATGGAAAAAGGGTGATAGAATTTGCGTTCGAGAACAATATGAAAATTGTTAGCACTGCTTTTGATCACAAAAACATACATAAGGAAACATGGATAGCTCCAAATGGAGAGACAAAGAATCAAATTGACCATGTCCTCATAGAAAGAAAGCATGCAAAAAACGTTACTGATGTTAGAAGTTTCAGGGGAGCTGATAGTGATAGCGATCACATATTATTTATAACGGAAATGAAACAGGAAAGACCACCTAGAAGAAAAAATATAAAGGGGGGAAGACGGAAAAGATATGATGTAGCAAAACTAGAGGATAGGACAACAGCAATGCATTTCGAACAGGAAATGAAAAGAAAACTAGGAATTAAGCTCAATAAAGAACATTTAGAGGAGGAATGGGTACGGATTGAAACAGTTATGAAGGAGGTAGCAGAAAAAATACTGGGAGAACCCAAAAAAAATCAAACAAATAGGTGGTTCGACGAAGAATGTAAACAAGTTTTGGAGCAAAGAAACAAAGCACGTCTGAGATTACTGAAAGAAAGGAGCGAAAGCAACAAAGAAAGATATGATCGCATCCGAAGGGGAACCAAGACCATATGTAGCAGGAAAAAGAAAGAACTTTTAGAACGTGAATTAAAAGAAATAGAGGAATCATATGCTAATAAAGAGATAAGAAATTTCTATCAGGAATTAAAAAAAAGTAAAGGCAGTAGCGCTAGAAGACCCCATTATTTGAAAACTCAAGAAGGATCCCTGGTAGGAGATGTAGATGGAAAACTGAAAAGATTTGCCCAATATTTTTCAGAGACGCTAAATGAGACTGGTGAAGAAGGGAACTGGGGAGAACATGAAATGGAAGAAGATGCGATTGCAGAAAATAACGAAATTATAAATGCACCTACAAAAGAAGGAGTAGAAGTTTGTATAAAGCAGTTAAAAAATAACAAAAGTACTGGAGAAAACAGTATAACAGCTGAAATCTTGAAACACGGTGGTGATACTTTGGTGGCAAGCACATGAAAGTTAATGAACAGAATTTGGCAAGAAGAAAATATGCCAGAGAAATGGAATAAAGCGCTGATAATACCACTGCACAAAAAGGGAGCTAAGGAGGAATGTAATAACTACCGCGGAATTGCACTGCAAGACGTGACCTACAAAGTGATGGCCAAGATGATTAAAGATCGACTAGAGAAATACCATAACGAACAAGTAGGGGAATACCAAGGAGGGTTCAGGGCAGGAAGATCAACAACCGACCAGATATTCATCATGAAACAGATCCAACAGAATACTTATGAGCAAAATTTGAGCTTACATTTGCTGTTCACACATAGGTGTTCACGCATAGGTGCGAGACATGGACGATGACGAAGAAGGAAGAAACTAAGCTGGAAGTCTGGGAACGAAAAATATTAAGGAGAATTTTTGGAGGAGTTAAAGTTCTGAATGAATTTAGAAGAAGAACAAACAAAGAAATAGAAGAACTGTACAAAAAACCAAACATTGTTCAGGTGGTGAGAGCGCAGCGAGCTAGATGGCTAGGGCACATAGCGAGGATGTCCCGGGAGATGGGTTAAAGGAATTCTAATGAGAGGTGAAGGGGGAAGGAGAAGAAGAGGGCGACCGAGGAAGAAATGGCTGGATGAGGTGCTAAATGATTTGAGGAAAGTAGGAGTGAGGGATTGGAAGACTGATGCTTTGGACAGAAAAAGTTGGAAAAGAAGAGTGAAAGAACTCGAAGCCAAGGGCCACTAGGCCTGTAGAGCTGAATATTATTATTGTAAAACTCATCTAGCATATCTCCAAACTCCTCAAATGTACTTTAATGCAGTGCCAGAACCAGTTGGCTTACTATATATTCGATGTTGCACTGATCAATCCTAACTCTCGAATGATTCATGACTAGATCCACCATTAAGAGTTAAAATCAATGAACAAATTTTAAAAGTTGCTGAAATTTTTCGAAATTACACTGGTCAACAAATTTAAACTTTTTTGGAGTAATATTGAAGAAAATAGGTGATATAAAGTATTTTGTAGTCTTAAATTCGAAAATGATAAGTTAATTACTGTAACACGTACACTTTTTTTTGTTACAAGGGATCGGTGGTGGAAAAAAAGGAGACGACATTTATTTACAATCTAATATTTATTTAATATAAACATGTGAAACGTGTTAAATCTATGCAAAGACATTACTGAGGATTATGTGAATAAAAAATATATTACATGAGATGTCATACTGCTTTCAAAACAATTCCAAGCTGCAAATTCCTTTTCATTTAACTTTTCTTGAAAACGAAAATCGCCTTGAAACTTCCTTATTTGAGGTCCAATAAATATGCCTTCTTTTAGTTTTGCATCACTTATTGAGGACATATTTCTTTTAGGTACTTGAAATCATTACCTTCTTTGTCAATAGCTTTGACAAAATTTTTCATTAGTCTAACCCTAATATGGAGACAAGGGTGGCATATTTTATGTTTGAAGTAACAGGTTCAAAAGAAGTTCTGAAAGGCCAATCTTTCTCACTGTAATGTTCTTTTGTTGTCCTACTATCCCATAGATACAAAAACAGCAATATTTTACTAAATTACTCCTTATCTTTCTACTCCAAAGTCAGATACAACTAATTCCATGATCCCATGATATAATGGAGAAGTAGGTAATTGAAAATGGGACGTGCTAGACCATTTCTGTGAAAAGATGTTTTAGTAACAATCTACATAATGAAACGCAAAAAGATCATTCTCATCAATGTTATAAAAATCATGTCGACCTGTGTTATCATTGCCTATGTACTAAGTTCATTGAGGACCTCATTGAAATACTTAAATCCACTTTACATATATCTCGTATCTGTTCATTTGAATTGACTCGGGGTCGTTACAGCTATTTTCAAGACTGAAATTGTGAATGTAGAAAAATAGCGTTTGGATACAATTTTGGACATCTAGAAGGCTTGGACCTCTATTCATGGTGATTCCCAAAAATGAAATGTGGATTAGATGAAAACGTCCAAAAAGTGGGTGAAAAATTCTGAAACAATGACAATTTCAAGTCATTGTGGTAATGCCAGACCCATCGAGGAGCTCGTTGGACTTTTTAAGTCTGTTATTTTTGGTTTAAATGGGTTGGTTTCTTGAAAATGGGTTGAAAAGCGGGAAAAAGTGAAAATTAAAAGAAAAATTATCGTGTTGACCTCTCGTAGAGTGAAAAATAAAAAGATTGTTGAGATTATAAACTTATCGAACGAAGGATTATTGGCATCCTACGTGAATATTTGGACATGAGAAAGCTAATAGTGCAATGGGTTGAGTACAGCAGTGCAAATGAGTTTACTCACTACAAACTAAGATGGAAATCGAGTGATCACTGAAGAAGACGAAGACACTTCTATCAGTCCGAAAGTTCTGGCCATTGTTTTCTGGGATTCGCAAAGTATTATCTTCATCGACTATTTGAAAAATTTCCCTAAAAGGGAAAGTTGATCATTGGAGAGTATTATGCTGTATTATTGGTCATATATCAGTAAGATTTGATTTAAAAAAAGCACTAATTTGATGAAAAAATGTGATGTTTGACCTCAACAATGCACCAGCTTGTTCTGCTGTTACAATAGCGAAATTGGTCAGGCCCCTCCGGCTTATTTTTCTTTCCAAACATGAAGAACTGGCTGTCTAGAAAAAAAAGAAGACATAAACAAGACTACGCTAAAAAATAAATCGATTTTCGATTAAAAAAATTAATTTAAAAAGTGCTTAACTTTTCACTCTACCCTCAAATTTTCCCTCAAAATGGATAAGCGATTTCATCAGCCAACTGCGATCAATATTGGTGACCCGCAAGTCTTCTAATCAGATAATTGAATATCAGGAAAGGTTTACATATGGTAACGTGGTTCAGAATATGGAATCAGGAAATAAACTACGAAGATTTGGGAGCACGTCGCCTAGGAATACACAAATGTTTTCCCAAGACACAATTTAAGGTGTAGTACCATTGCAGAAAAATTCTTAGTAAAGGGCGATTTTTTTAGTGTATCCCAACTTGTTCACTTGTGTGAACCGATAGGGGTCGCTGTCAAACAAACTTTGAGTTTGTGCCTCTAGTGTCAAAATTATTCAGTATAGTCTGGCATCATGGAACGTTTGACAGAGCCACGCTTGCAAATTGTCGAAATCTATTATCAAAATCAGTGTTCGCAAAATTTTGTTCAGCAACGAAGCTGATTTTTGGCTAAGTGGTTACGTTAATAAACAAAAGTGCCGCATTTTGAGTAAAAATAATCCGCAAATGATCCAATAATCCGCACCGTATGGTATGGCCGTATTATATGGCCGTATGGTATGGCCGTACCGTATGGTACCGTATTTCTTTAGAAATCAAGCTGGAAAGTATGTTACCGTTAATGGGGATCATTACAGAGTGATGGTCAATGATTATTTAATTCCAAATTTGAATAGTATTGATCTGGAGGAGATGTGGTTCATCAGATGTGGAACACATATACAACCAACGCATTAATCGATTTATTGAGGGAATAATTTGGTGGGAAAATTATTTCGATCAACGGAACGGTTAATTAGCCACCAAGGTCATGTGATTTAACGACTTTAGATTATTTTCTTTGGGGTTATATTAAATCTTGGTCTATGCCTATAAACTATTGACACCTTGGAAGCCAATATAACTCGGACAATTGCGGACATAAAATCCCAATTTCTTGAAAAAGTGGTTGGAAATTGGATTGACAGAATGCGTTTTGTCAGAAGTAGCCGCGGCGGATATTTGTCCGAAATTACTTTCAAACGTGAATGCCATTGAATATTATTTCACATAAAATAAAGATTTTCAAAATTTGGTTGTTGTTTTAATTTAAAGTTAAAATAATTGAAATAATTAAAATAATTAAATAATTAAAATAATAAAATAATTAAAAATAAATCTATATTTTATTATATTACAAAATACTTTTTGACCAAATCAATATATTATGTTAATTGACACACCCTCAAGTATTCCTTTTCAGATTAATATGGTAATAGCATGTAATTGAAAATATTGATTGCATAATATTTTCGATTCTTGACAATCTATTTAAATACTTATTTTTTGATAGATTAAATTGCTTTTTACCGCCAGTGAGATTTAAATAATTTGCTTTTGTTTTCTATGTCGTACGCCAATTTCTGTCTGCCGATATTTTGCACATTTGAATACCCTGTTCAAGAATGAAAATGCAAATTATTTATGTTAACTCTATAAATATTAATACAATTAACTATGAAATTCTAACAATTTTGATATGCTTAACTTTGGTTCAGAGGCCGTTTGTCGATTTTGCATTTTCTATTCATGAATATTTAGCATATGTCCATTTTTATTCATCGTGTTTTTGTTACTTGATTTAATTTCTGTGAGACACTAATAGACATTTTTGGTAATACAATTTACAGAGTTTTGATCACGTAGACAGCAATAGTTCGTCTCGAAGAGAGTCTCCAGTATCGACCAGCAATAACGCATCCCAAAGTGATTTAACATTAATTGGAGAAGATTTACCACCAGGATGGAGTGTACAACGGTAAAAAGTTTATTCAAAATTCGACTTATTTCATTTGGACTGGTTTATTTAATATTGTTAATATTTCAGTGTTCCAAGTATTCATCTAGTAAACTCAAAAGAAATTTCCGAAATTAGTTTTTTAAACTTCTCGATGCGCGTTTCGCTAACCTTGTTAGCATCATCAGAAAATGATTCAATCTAATTTTAAAACT
This sequence comes from Cosmopolites sordidus, assembly GCA_031761425.1. NCBI lineage: Eukaryota > Metazoa > Arthropoda > Insecta > Coleoptera > Curculionidae > Cosmopolites > Cosmopolites sordidus. Next base: position 195,256 of record JARFXV010000401.1, on the reverse strand, counting down.
AAACTATGTTCTAATTATATGACAACCATATCGAATGAAAGTGTAAAAATCATGAACCTTGAAGTTAACCAAGCGTAGCGTTATAATTAAAAAAGTTAACTGAAAGGAATAGTTCCTTTATTCTGGTTTTTGTTTTTCCTACATTTTGTTTTTTGAATGTTTTCATATGCATCCAAGACCATATTATTAATTACATTTTTAACAAGTTTTGAGTTAATAAGATTTATATTATGGTTATGCTTGAGTGCATATTGGGCAACACAAGATTTCTCATTTCTCTTATATATGATTTGGACAATATGTTCTTTATATCTGGTAAATATGGATATTTTAGTTTGCCCAACATACCTTCAACAACCATCCCAACATACCCATAAATTCCCTATTTGTATGTTAGTTTACTTTATCCTTTGGATTACCCAGGACTTCTCTTAACTTAATATATGGTTTGTGGACTACTATGAATTCGTTTTCGTTTCGTTTGAAAATCGTAAGATTCTTTTACTAATTTGCTATACTTGACCACCTCCCTAATCAATTTCAATTCTTTGTTAGAACTATCTTTGATCAATTCTTCTATTGGAACCTTTGGTGTGAAACACTAAACTTGAAGAGATTTATCACTAAACACCAAAATACTTTTTTGAACTGCTTGACTCACGTTTCGCTAACCATGTTAGCATCAGCAGGAGATGATTTAATCTAATAATATATTTAGATTTAATCTAATTTTATAATATTTATATATTTTATATATTTAGATTTAATCTAATAATAATAGATTAAATCATCTCCTGATGATGCTAACATGGTTAGCGAAACGTGCGTCGAGCAGTTCAAAAAAGTGTTTTGGTGTTTAGTGGTAAATCTCTTCAAGTTTAGAACTATCTTTGTTTAAAGGAAAATTAATTAATCCATCTACCAAAAAGTTTAAATTAACCATTTTAATACGGAAGCTATGGCTTGAATCGTTATTAATCTATCTCGAAATGGTGGTGGTTTTTCCAAAAATACCAAATTTAACCTAGTTTTATTATTCCTTCTTATTAGTACATCCAAAAAGGATACTATTTTTGGATATTTACACACACACCCATGCACTGCGCGTCACCCCCCCTTTTCACCCCCCCCCCCCCTACATAAATTATAGCGTAAAAAAGATGTTTTAGTTAATAGGCGGCAGTAATATAATTGCCAAAGATGGCATTGTGGTGGCATTTTTTATAATTATTTATAAATGGCAAGAGTGCGCTAGTAATACTTACACTTCAAAGTAGTGTAGTGCTACATTACAAAACTGTTTCAGTTATCTATTCAAGCGTGGTTTTTATTTTGACATGTGTTATTTGATTTTTGAAATAATCGATTAAATTTAATATTAGCATGTCATCAAACTTTTTAAGCAAGGTGTCCCTGTAAAAGATAAATATTAGTTTTTTTCTGAGTCGCACAAAAACTTATTTTGTATTTATATTTAGAAATTTGTTTTAGTTTTGCCGCGTTCGAATAAAAAGGCACGTACTTCAGAAGAAAAAGTTAATATGATTCTAAATATTGTCGATGCTGGAAGAAATCCACATGTAGCTGAAAGAATCTTCAATGAGATGATTCCTAGAGACGCCCGGTCTCTAGGGTATACTTGCGACAGCTAATGCAGAAGTTTCAGGCAACGTGTAGTATTTATGATACAAAAAGAACTGGTTGCTTAGGAATTTCATCAACTAACAAATAGATATTAGAGCTGAAACATTTGTGAATCCTACACAATCTACATCTCAAATTGCAGTTGTCTGTGGAGTATTAGCAAAAACGGTGCAAATGATTAAAAAGAACAAAATTTCACCCCTCCAAATTACAAATGACTCACCAGCTGACAGAAGATTATCCTGATCGCAGACTTGAATTATGTGAAGTGATATCTGGAAGAATAACCCAATAACCTGAATATTCAAAAACAATTTGCTTTAAAGATTAATCTTTTTATTTGAATGCCAATGTGAGTACTCAGAATGTAAGGTAGTGGAGTGACTTGAATACTCATTTCTTTCGTGAGAACCATAGATAATTTCAATCCAATAAGTTGGACCTATTTTTTTATCGAAATTTAACTGGAGAGGCGTATTTGGACATATTACAAAATGCTATTGAATCGCTAATTTTAGAGATTCTAGAGGAAAATCCTTATGAATTTCGAGATCTTGAACTGACTTTTTTTTCAACAGGATGGTGCTCCTCTGCATTGTTATGGTAAGAGTTTATCTAAATGAACGATATGCCAATAGATGGATTGGACGACGGGGTACAATAGAGAGGCCTGCTCGATCTCCAGATCTAACATTTCTTTTTATGAGGGTACTTAAAATCTAAAGTTATTCTAAGGTTATCTATACGTTACGCAACCCGATAACATAGAGGTCGCAACCCGATAACATAGAGGTTTTGAAGCAGGTAATTACGGAACAATGTGGGTTCATTTCTGCGAAAACATTTGAACGGGTAAGAGAAGAGTTTTATAACAGGATGCTGTACTGTCCGCAAGGAGGTGCTCGTTTTGAGCATTTATTTAACCTTTCCAGAACATTCTTGAAATACATCTGGTATTACATTTTACTTTCATCATTTTGTTAGTTTGGAATAAAACTTATTGTTTTCCATTAAATTAGTATTTTGTTTCTAAATGTAAGCTCAAAATAACTTCGAATATACACATCTTGATTGACTGGCTTTCTGTGCGATTTCTATCAGAAAATAAACTATATATATAATAATAAAAAAAAAAAAAAAATATATATATATATATATATATATATATATATATATATATATATATATATATATATATATATATATATATATATATATATATATATATATATATATATATATATATATTAGAGGGAGACCTTTTGAAACAGCTTTGAAATGAGGTATTGCTAGCGCACTGTTGCCATATTTAAACATTATTATCAAAATAGCGCTACAACGCCATCTTTAACAACTATATCACTGCCTATTAACTAAAACATTTTTTTACGGTTTATTTTATGTCTGCCAACTTTTGTTGTTTTATGTTGTTCAGTTCAAAAGTTAAAGGGAGGAAGGACACTGTATATATTTTTCTTTACATCTCTCTATTCTTAGCCTTCTCTCTCCATGTGTTGATGCTGATCACTCTATATCTCTTTCTACTTCTGCCTTCCACCTTGTTTTTAGTCGTCCTTTTCCCACTTATTGATGTGGTCCATAACAGTTTAGGCATTCTTGTTTCAGTCATATTCTCTATGTATCCAGCCATCGCAATGTTGAAAGATCTGTAGTTGAGTAGTTCTGATCACATTTACAAGTATACTTATAAGAACGACGTTGTTTAACTTGAATAATCCAGAACTGAAGTTCAACGCGATGTGGCTGTCCTTTGTTCAAGTTTACTATGATTAAAAAATAATGTGACATATTAAAAAATCGCGCGCTTTATGAATCGATGCAAGTATTTTTTTTTTGGTATGACTTTCCTTGTCGTCTGACAGAAGTTTTATATTATGTGGCTTGTTAAGTTAGAAATTATAGCTTATTTTGTCTTAGTTCATAATTTATAGTCGTCTTTTACCCGTAGGTGTTGAGGTTGCCTGCGTTCGATTTTCGTGCGGTGACCCTTCAGGCACTAACCGCGCCAAACGTCGCTTAACTTCTATCATTGAGAACTCATAATCTACGCGTTACCGCTTTGTTCCTCATAGCGTCTTTTGCCAAAATTAATAAATTTATCGAGCCTGGGTTTTTTGAATGGATAAATTTATCGATTTTGTCTAAAACGAACTGTTGCATTAAAAATGTTGAGAAGGTATTATAGCGATGAAGCTATGCAAAAAAAAAATTTACAAGGTGTACAAAGACTGTAGTGATGAGAAACAGTTGAAAGTGAACCTCGTTCAAGTAGAAGATCCACGTTAACCAATAAAGAAAACATTCTCAAAATCAAGGCTCTTGTACTGAGTCGATTAAGTATTAATAGCCGATTAAGTATTCGGGACATTATAGATATTACTGGAATATGGATTCGGATCAATTTAATCAGTTTTGAAGAACAATTTTGCCTTCTCTCGTGGTCTTCTGGTCTTGTTCCGAAAACACAATTTTTTTAAATATCGTGTTGAATTTGCTGAAGAGTTTGTTTTGAAATTGCTGTTTTTTTTTAATGATGACATTCTGAAATGCATAATTACTGGTGATAAGACATGGATCTACTCTAAAGACCCAGAAACAGCTCAGCAATCAAACGAGTATCATCCAAAATATTTTAAAACCAAAAACGGTGTTTTTCGATTACCGTGGCATTTTCCACAAAAAGTTTCTTCCAACTGATCAAACAGCTAGTAAATAAAATTATTAAAACTTCTTGCATTATTTGCGTAAGTCCATTCGAAAAAACTGCGAATTTGTTGCAAAGCAATTCATGGTTTTTATATCGCGATAACGCACCATCCGCTAACCCCAATAATTATTCCTCAATTTTTTTTGCTAAAATCAAACAAACACTGTACCACAAGCACCACTTTTTTTTACCAGATATGACATCGTGTGACCTTTTTCCTGTTCTCCCGATTGAAGAAACGATTTCGTGGACGCCGTTTTTAGTCCACATTCAAGAGACTTCGCTGGTTGGATTTCTACTTTGTTGGGCTCAAAAATATATATTTTTTTAAAGGCCAATAAAAAATAAGTATTAAAGATAAAATCATGAAACTCTGTATACGTTTTATTATGTATTTGTATTAATAAAAGAAAAAATACAAAAGCCAAATATTTACATGTCGCGGGGTGAAGGAGGAAGGGATGGTATTCGTTGGCCTGGTAAGGGTGCGCAGCTCTTGGAATTTTTTGGCAGGAAACTAATTATCTGAAACGAAAAAAAAATATATGTTTTATCAATTTATAAATGTTAATACAGTGTATAGACTATTATAACATAATTTTTTTTTGGAAAAAAGATTTGCCAAAAATTTTCTATTAACAATTTTTTTGGAAAAACTATTCAAAATGTTTTATTGATCGTAGTTGACACTTTAGAATAAAGGTTTCCGCGTATTTTGAGACTAAGTTTGACTAATTCCATCCACCAGAAGTTAAATAAGAACTTCCGGAAAGTTGGAAAACATAATTTTGAGAAAAACGCCTTTAAAGTTTGCATTCTTTTTTTTTATACTTACATTGATGACTGGGCTGTCTGTGTATTAATTGCACTTGATCCACACTCACAAGACACAAGAAGTTTATGTTACAACCTAAGCCTTGTTAACCTTTTATATTGAACTTGATTTCACCATCACAAACTTTGCATTTCACGAGTGTAAATATCGCATTAAACACCGCCCAAAAAAATTAATAATACAATAACCGTGCATGGGATCTACCGTTACTTCTAAAAAGTCGAAAATCTTTTCGACACTATAATTTTTCTGCTGATGTACTCTTGTTAAAAACCTATGTCTCATTAGTGAACCGGTTACCGTAAAATTGTCGTTTTCGTGATTTGTGACCAGATCGTTGATTGCTAAATGAGCTTTGTTTTATTGATACAAACATTTTTATTGAAAAATATATCTTTAAATAAAGATAAATCGTTTTTAAAAGTATATCCTTCACTGGGAACGATATTGGTTATACGGAACTGCCAACACGACATTTCAAGCAAGTGCAAACTTGCTTAGATCCCCCGCAGACTACAAACTTTTGATCGGCCGATAGTTTGATATGCCTTTTAATTATCATGAAGGCTTATGCCAGTGCGCATACTTGAAATTGGCCGATTATAAAGTGTAATTCGACTATATTATTCTTATTGAGAAAATTCAACATTTTAAAATCAATTAACCATCCAAAAATAAATCCATTATTTGAAGACAGTTGCATTTTCAAGGGAAATGCCAACACATGACTGAGTAATTATCAGTCCAATTCGACTAAACTTTTAGTCATATGATAGTTCGATGTGTGGGAGCTTGCTGCGTCGCTGGTTGTGTGCTGCGTCGCTGGTTGTTTTTTCTTGTGGCAAACAAATGGTTGTATACCATTCAGAATTGAGCGTTCTACGATTATCTGGTGGCATTGTAGCCACATGTCCATTTATCCCAAAAAGCAGGCGAAGTGCTTTTTGCGCGAATACCTTTTGTTGGGTTTGGTTCAATTTGAAAGACCCATACAGTCGGCTGATGTTTACTTTCGGCTCATACACATAGATCCAACACAAATGATCCAGTACAATTATTTTTTCACGTCTAAATATTTATGTAAAATCTTGTGTATGCTTGCCATACTAATGCCCAGGGATGCCTCGATCCCAGGGTATGTCACATGACGATCTTGTTTTATTAGTTCGCGCACAGTATCGATGGTCACTGGCACAACAACCGATTTTGGACGACCTTCTTTAAATTCGAGTGTGAGCTAATGACGGCCACAATTAAATTCACTAAAACAGTGATATACAGTGGATTTAGATGATCCTTTATCACCAATATTCGAAGATCGTTATACTGTTGTTGAGATAATCCACGTCGAAAGTTGTAGTCAATCATCTCACGAACCTTCTCACGAGTTAATTCCATTTTTTGACTGAGAAATTTTCAAGTTACTAAACAACAAATAGCTTCCGTATGACAAAACGTTCTGAGTACGTATGCAGTCAACAACGTCAAACTTTACAATGTATATGTCAGATGATGCCTAGCAATGCCATTTTTGCCAATTCCCGATACATAAATAGCAACCTTCTTAGAAATATAGTAATTGATTCTATTACGCAGCCAGAAAAATTAACTACTTTACCTAATTAATTTTTATGTCATGAGTGTGAAGGAGCTTATAAAGATAAACCAAATTTCTGAAAAAAACTAAATTTTCGTCTGATATTGAGTATTTTTTAGAGCGCCAAATGGAAGATTATTCTTTATTGACCATCATGAAAGAACTACATCTTGGGTTGATCCTAGGACAGGCAGAGCTAGTCCAATGCCCAACCAGCCCACAGTTCAACCGGTGAATCGTAAACCTGATGATGACTTAGGACCTTTACCGGAAGGATGGGAGGAAAGAGTACATTCAGACGGGCGAATATTCTTTATAGATCACAGTATGCGAATTATGTTTGCTTAAGACGCCTGAAATCAATATTTATTTTTTAGACACTAGAACAACACAGTGGGATGATCCTAGGTTATCAAATCCTCAAATAGCCGGACCAGCGATACCATACTCCCGGGATTATAAAAGAAAATATGAATATTTGAAAACGCAGTTGAGAAAACCAGTAAGTGTTGCACGATTTTAAAAGTCATATTAACTATCACCCCCTTCAATGCTAATATGTATCCAAGGTTGTCCAAAAAGAGTGTCTGAACTTTAAAATGGGGCATAATGTTAAGTACAAGTGATAATCCGGTAATTCTTATTTTATCTTGAAGAACAATAATGACATTATTTTGAAAATAATGTCGTTCAAAAGTCCCCCTCTGCTTCGTCTGGTAGAATGCATTCTGGAGACCCAATTCTCTGTTACTTTCACACATATCGCGTGGTATATTTTCAGTAGTGGCCTGAATATTTCGTTAAAGGTCAAGAATTGTTCGGGATTTATTTCTGTAAACCATAGATTTATCATAATCCCACAAAAAATAAAGGGCGTGTAGATCGCATGATCTTGGTACCCAGTTGACATTACCATTTCGTCAAATAACGCGCCCAGGAAACTTTTCTTGCAATAAATCGATTTTCTGGCTAGATATGTGGCAAGTCGAATCGTCTTTTTTTTTCTTTTTTTTGGGGTTTTCGCCACGATCTAAAACTCAAAAAATATCAAAATATCTGTAATGTAAGTAAAGAATCACTGGGTAAAAACAAAAACCCAAACCGAGACAAATTTCTCAGTGATTCTTTTGCAAAACAAAATTTTTAAAATATAAAAATGTTCTAAAATAAATACAAACTTTGGAACGTTAACGTTTCGCAAATTATTCTCCTTCCATTTTCAAAATGAATCTAAAAAATAAATTATATTAATTTCTATATATAATGCAAAAATAGGAAGTAAATATATTTTTTGTGTGTCAATATATTTTGTGTATGTCAATGGTACATTGACATTAATAGTTTTTAATGACAGTGACATACTATCAAAAAATATATAGGTGAGGTTTATTGTACTGATTGTGTATTGAAATACTCAAATGTTTTTAATTGTATTCTTTATCGGGAACCATATTAAATTTAAATCTACTGAAGGCATAGCATACAGTTATTTTTATTTAAATTAATTATAGCGGTTTCTTTTAATCTTCTGTATTTTGTTACCGATTCTTTTAATACCATTTTGGAATTATTCCAATTGATTTTATGACCCGATTCCCATGCGTGTTGATAAATTCTAGATTTATTAAAATCGCAATTTCTAAGAAAGCGAAAACACCAAAAAAAAGCAAAAATATATGAACACGCCACAATCATTCAGACATTTCCAAGAAGCCCTGACGAGGGTAATTGAAGAGCATAAAACCCTTCTTAGAAAGGGCGATTTGAATAAATCTAGAATTTGTCAACACGCATAGGAAACGGGTCATAAAATCAATTGGAATAATTCCAAAACGATATTAAAAGAATCGATAATAAAATACAGATGTTTAAAAGAAACCGCTATAATTAATTTAAATAAAAATAACTGTATCGCTATGCCTTCGGTAGATTTAAATTCAATATGGTTCCCGATTCTAAAGAATACAATTAAAAACATTTAAGTATTTCAATACACAATCAGTACAGTAAACAATCACACAGTAAACCTCACCTATATATATTTTTTGGTAGTATCACCTATATAGTTTTTTGTCACTGTCATTAAAAACTAATTGTCAATGTAAGTATCATTGACATACACTAATAATATATTTACTTCCTATCTTTGCATTATATATAGAAATTAATATAATTTATTTTTTTAGATTCGTTTTGAAAACGGGAGGTATTCTCCTCCCGTTTTCCCGAAACGTTAACGTTCAAAAGTTTGTATTTATCTTAGAATATTTTTATATTTTTCTATATTCATTTTTATATTTTTATATTATATGTTCCTTAGACAAATTTATTACAAAATAAAATCACTGAGAAATTTGTCTCCATTTGGTTTTTTGTTTTTACCCAGTGATTCTTTATTTACATAAGAACAGATATTTTGATATTTTTTGAATTTTAGATCGTGGCGAAAAACTCGTAGCAATACGAGTGTAGCAATTGATATACTGGTGTTCAAAAAAATAAGTTCTTGTAACTCCTTCGGTCCAAAAACCTAACCAAACAGTGACTTTCTGAGTAAGAAGAGGTAACTTTTTATGTAACCGCTTAGGACAACAGTGCGCTTTACTGGAAAAGATTATGATAATCTTTTCTTGTTGAATTGACACAGTATACTGAACACATCAGTTTACGAGTGACATTAACATTTCAAATTTTCTTGCCGCTATTAGATTTCAAAGTTCTGACACTCTTATTGGAAAACTATAACACCCCAAATACACGTCCTTGTAATGAAGTAAAGAAGACGTTAACTCTGCTTGAACATTTGCTGATTGTTGAACACTTTTTTTCTATTTATTTTAGACGAATGTACCAAACAAATTTGAAATTAAAATAAGAAGAAGAAGCATTTTAGAAGATTCATTTAGAGTAGTTACTACTGTACCTAGAGTGGAACTACTCAAAACGAAACTGTGGGTGGAATTTGAAGGAGAAGTCGGTCTAGATTATGGGGGATTAGCACGAGAATGGTTTTACCTGCTTTCAAAGGAAATGTTTAACCCATACTATGGATTGTTTGAGTATTCAGCAATGTAATTATACTATATTATTTTTTCTTGCTTGTTGAACTTTTGCTCTAGTAAGAAAAATGACGGGATTTCTGTAAACACATTATTTGTTTGAAAAAGCTTCCTCTGTAGCAATGCAACATTCTGAATGAGTACCCAAAAGGTAAAAAGATTTTTGGTTGCTATATTGGCACCTTGTTTGGTATTGATATCTTGGCGGCTCCAAACTTAGGAGTAATATGTAACAAACCCCTTTCATTGGCAGTTTAAGTTTCAGAGATAAAAACTAACTTTTTAATTTGAAAATTAAGCAACAACACAACAATAATTCATTCATGTCTGTTTTTCAGGAGCGAATGTGCTATAAAGTGGATAAAAAAATTTCAGTGGTAAACCATCTGCTTGCCAAAATATTGTGCATTTCCAACTCCAATGCATTTTATATATTGCATTCAATTTGTAACCCAATTTTTCAATATGGTGCTGCATAGTAGATATCTTGGAGTAACTACTTTTTGAGTCGTCTAATGTATACAATCCTTATAGATTTATTTTGTTAATAACTCAAAAGTAACTTAATAGTTCTTATAATGTTTTCTTACACACATTTTTCGTTTCTGTAAAGATTTTACTAGGTGCGGCGGCGGACAATTCTTAATTTCTTTAAGGGATGGCGCTGGAAACATGGATCGGTTGACAGTCTAATCTCTTATGTCATTTTCTTGCTACGACAATATCTTTCAAAACGCCATTGATGTTATTAAAGATTTCGGGTTAGCGTCATATTTTTTCGTATGGTAAACATGTTTGTTCAATCAAAAGAAAAGCACAAGCGAAAGCCGTCGTATACTTGTGGAAACTTATGGTAACAATGTTCCAACGCAAGACGCTTGCGGGGCGTTGGTTTAGACGATTCTAAAGTGGTGATTTCGAGCTGAAAAACAAAGAACGCCCCGGTCAATCGAAAAAATTTGAAGATGCTGAATTGCAAGCATTATTGGAAAAAGACGATATGCAACAACTACAAATAGTAGAGAGGTTAAATGTTAGTCGCCGAACCATCATGCCGTGGGAAAGAGACAGAAGGTAGTAAAATGGGTGCTACGATATCAGCTGAACGGCAGACAGATGGAAAAGCAAAAAATGGTGTGCGAAATTTTGGTATCTCGCATTGATTGAAATACCTTTTTTTGCATCACATCTTGACTGGAGACGAAAAAATGGATATATTTCGAGAACCCAAAACGCAGGAAATCCTGGGTTAACCCAGGATAATCAACCGCAAGACCGAATCGTTTTGGAAAGAAGTCAATGCTGTACATTTGGTTGAATCAGAAGGGTGTCGTGTACCATGAGCCCCTGAAACTTCATCTACCATCAAATCTTCAAATCTTCACTACCTTCACTACCATCATCAAACCTTCACTACCATCAATAAACGATCAATTTGGACAAGGCATTGATATAAAAGCGACCAGAATGGGCTACAAAACACGGAAAAGCGATTTTGCAGCACAAAAGTGCACTGCACATATTGAATCTTGCTTTCAACTAAAAGTTGGTATGGCACCACCGTTCCTTCTCCTTGCACTTTGTTCAGTTGCTTTAAACACCATTATATTGTGGACCATGAAGTTTTAAGCTTTATGACTAATTCCTGTATAGTTTGAAATCAACTTCAAATACAACCAACAACAAATCATTATCAAACTCAACAGGTCTTCAAGATTTTATACCGTCGAAAAGATTGAAACCACCATTCTTAATTTTTTTAAGGCACCAAGATAAACAGAATTAATGGCATTAGTGGCATTGATATGATTTCGAAACTCATAAAGCATTATCTGTCTAATATAGAACTTATCCACACTTTGCTCTTCCATTCTTATAGGGTTTGCCTTATTAAAAACTAAAAGTATACTTAAATATCGACATATATCTAACTAGAATATAGGTTGTTATATTTAGATAAATTATTGCCAGTAGATGCCAATGATTTTATAATTGGAAAACACATTAGTCAGGGGTACCCCCTATCACTTAATTCTGTGTGTTCTAACTAATTTCTTCGACTGCAGAAAGATATCTTAGAGTAAATCCTTACATGCTGCAAATAAGGGTAAATGAAAAATCATTCTCAGAATTTACATATCGAAATTGAAATTACTGAACAAAATCTTCATCGTGTTTTATCTGAAATAATAATCAAAGTGTTAAAGCGCAAAACCGATTGTGTAAACAGTGTCCAAGACATACTGCGATAGTTGTACTATTATACAGTACTGTCAAAGCTCCTTATTCACGGATTAAAAGATTGTGGCCACTTCTTGTATTCGCGGCTGAAAATTTCTTTATTCACGGATGCAAAACTAATGATATATATTTAACTTTTAGAATAATATGTATTTATTTATCAATTACCTTTCAAAATAAGCAAGTATCAAAGTATTTATGAACAAAAAAGCCTTATTGCCGCTTGGCCGAAAGTTTTTTGATAAATAAGTCGCCGCCGCCGGGTTACGCGTGATAAAAGCCGTCTTCGCACGATCAGTCTCTTCCGCTTTGTTCGCGATTTATAATGTCGAGGAAAAAACACGGAACACGGAAAAAAGTCGTGTTGCTGCTTAAGGTAAAAATAGAAATGCTTGACTGTTTACGCCTTGGTGAGTTATTTGCATCCATATCATTTTTTTAGCGTCAAAGAATCAACTGTACGATCTATCAAGAAATCAGAAGACAAAATAAGGAATTCTACAGCTTCAACCTTCCTATCAGCAAAAATTGTTCGTAAACCAGCAATTGAAAAAATGGAAGCTGCATTAACATTATGGATTGAAGACTTGCCAGAAGAGAGTTCCTCTAAGTGGTGCTATAATCCGTGAGAAAGCTAGGCATATTTTAAAGAACCTGGTGATGAATATATGGATGGAGTATGTTCATCAGATCAGTAAGCTCAAGGTGCGACACTTCACTGCATAACTTCACAATTGTTGGAGAAGCTAAATCTGCAGACACTTTAACAGCAGCAACATATCCAGAAAGATTTTGAAAGTTAATTGCTGATTGTGGATACAAACCTGAACAAGTTTTTATACAGACGAAACTGCCCTGTTTTGGAAAAGAAGGCGAAACAAAGCCTTTATATCCAAAAGTGAAAAGTCCGTCTCTGCTTTTAATCAGCAAAAGATAGAGTTACACTGCTGCTCTGTTCTAATGCATCAAGAGATTGTATAAATAAGCCACTTATGCTTTACAGATCGCTAAATCCTTGGGCTTTAAAATATCAAAACAGAGAACAACCCACCAGAGTTTTGGCGTTCAAACAAGAAAGCGTAGGTTACAAGTATCATTTTCTATTAACTGGTTCCGGGATTGTTTTGTTCCTGAGGTTGAAACTTATTTAAAGAAAAATAATTTGGATTTTAAGGCAGTTCTCGTTTTGCCAGAATTCTCCAGGTCACCCTTGTGAGCTTGAAGCTATGCATACAAATATAAAGCAGATATTTAAGCCTTCTAATATGACGGCCTTACTCCAACCTATGGACAAAGGAATAATCCAGGCCTTTAAGCTCTATTATATTAAACAAACCTTTAAAATCATATTGGACACATTGAAATCATACTGGAAAAAGCTGTGGCCTGATCTAACAGTCGGTAATTATGAAGAATCCGTGCAAATTCAGACATTATCTGAAAACATTGCTCAAGTTTCGCATGGCATAGGACGACATAATTTCGAACAGATAGAATCAAGTGATATTCAAGAATTGTTTGAATCGCAAGATGAAGATTTGACTCTAACTCTGAAGGAAGTGCTTAATAGCCATACCATTGAAGAGGAAGGCTCAACTAGAACCGAAAAGGTGACATTAAACTTAAAAAACCTGAGTGAAGGGTTACAAATGGCAGATGAGCTTTGTGATTTCTTCGTAACAATTAATTCGTCTACGGAAAGAGGTTTTTTTTAAATGGCAAATTGTTACAGCCGAATATCAATCCGACCTTTTAAAAGCGGCAACTCAAGAAAAAATTACTAAATTCTTTAAACCTTTGCCTAAGCCTGATAATTTTTAATATTGTTAAAAAATCTCTCATTAAATTGCTTTTGTTATATATTTTTTCTTTTTATTTTGTAACCTTGGAATATATCCATTCAACAAATTACCATTCCGTCGCCACAGTTTCTGTTTTCGCGGCATATTTACGGAACGTATCCCCCGTGAATAAGGAGCTTTGACTTTACAGTATTGAATATAGCGCTCTAGTAGAATTTAGGGATGAAAAGTTTCGTTTCATTCTGGACAATCTTTGTATCAATTATTTATATATTATGTAATTCTTTTAGGGATAATTATACCCTCCAAATTAATCCTACGTCTGGTTTGTGCAATGAGCAACATTTGGCATACTTTAAATTCATAGGACGCGTAGCAGGAATGGCTGTTTATCATGGAAAATTATTAGATGGTAGAAACTCTATGTAAAAGCGAAAACGCTGCAATAATTAATATTTTATCTTTGCAGCCTTTTTCATCAGACCCTTTTACAAAATGATGCTGTCCAAATCAATTGATCTCAAAGATATGGAATCCGTAGATTCAGAATATTATAAATCCCTGCTTTGGATTAAGGAGAATGACCCCTCTGGATTAGATTTGACGTTCTCAGTTGACGAGGAGTCTTTTGGTCATACTACCGTCCACGAACTGATTGAAGGAGGTGCTAATATACCTTTAGATAATAACAATAAAGATGAATATATTAAGTAAGTACTACATTTAATTGTTTATAATATATAACTAATAATTTGGTTAATATAAATACAATAAATATAAGAAAAACGTAAATGATTTAAGATTAGAAACGCGTCAGCAACGGAGAGTATTTACCAATTGGACCTACAGATTGTCTTAGCTCCATAACATAACCATCAGTCACCAATTAAGCCAGGTCAGCACCCTCCTCGGGATACCAACCCTTGATTTGTACTTAACTTTAATCCTTTCGAAGAAGTCCGACTAGTTATTGACCTTCGTAGAATCACTGAGGCCATCCGGCCTTACCCAGCCTGGACTGAAGTGCTTGATAAGAAAAAAATGAAAAATTAACTTAAATGACATGTTGGATTTTACGCTATTATCTGCTAAAATACAGTTCGCAATTCTGGTCTCCTCGGAGGGTCACCCATCCAAGTATTAACCGCAACAACCGATTCTGCATTTCGACCTCCGTGTGGGATTACAACTAAAAATGTTGGTGGATAGATGTATGAGGAATATCTAATCTCAGGAACGATGCAAACAAATAAAAAAAGATGAGAATAATTAAAAGATTTAGGCTTTTGCATGATTGGGAAAACAATAAGAACGTTACCTTTTCTCAGGAAATATTATTCATTTTGATAGATATTTTCACCGAGAGAGGAAATCCTTCTACAAGTAGTCTTACCGAATCGCAAATAATCAACTATATTCTAACTCAGTTGAAGACATGCCATGAAATAAAATGATGTCCTGGAAATTGGATAGACCATCTTAAAGTCTCACGTTCGACAGAACCTGCTCAGAGTTGATGCTAATTAAATTTGTAACATACTGTATAAATTATAATCGTTTGCGTTTTCGGACTTCTTTCTAGAAATTTTTTTGATTATTTTGTATGAAGCACAATTAAATATTTAGGAATAAAATACTAGAGTGAAACAATAGTGTTTGTGTTTCTTCCTTTGTTTATAAATAAAGGATTATACTTCACTCCTCAGAGGTTTCATCCGATTTCACCTTTTTTGCTTCCACATATAAACATTCCTTCTCCGGTATTAAACCGATTCCTCTTCGAAATTTTCAGTCGATGGTTTTTAACTAAAACGATAAAATGAGTGAAATAGTAAATCAGTCGCGAAATTAAGACAAATTTAAGACATTATTTTAAAGAAGTAGAGGTGGAAGGTGCCATGAATCCGCACTGCTCAGCTCTGGTTCAAAAAGTTCCGGGTGGTAGACATGAGTCTTGAAGATAGGGGAAGATCAAGTAGTCCACGATCTCCCGATGCCGATGTTTTAAGAGCAGCTGTGGTTGCATATCCTAGAGCAAGCACTAGGAAACTTTAAGGGAACTAGCACTAGAAAACTACTGTTAACCGGCATTTGCGAGGCATAGGTATGGTGCAAATACCTGTAGAATCATAAACACCTCAAAAACGTAAATACTTTTGTTGTTACACTCTAGTAAATAGTTGTTAGGAGAATTTTCATTGATTCTTTCATTTGTCAATAAGATTTTTCAAAAACGATTGTATCTATAATATCCAATATTTTAGGTGTATTATACAATGGAGGTTTGTTGAACGAGTGCAGGAACAGATGAACGCATTTCTTGAAGGTTTCAGCGACTTAGTACCGTTAAGCGTTATAAAGATATTCGACGAGCATGAGCTCGAACTGCTGATGTGCGGCATCCAACACATCGATGTTAAAGATTGGAAACTAAACACAGTGTACAAGGGAGATTATCATGCCAATCATCTCGTGGTTCAATATTTTTGGCGGGTAATTTAATCTTACACTTGTCAGGTCTAGTAAAAATTAATGTTTTTTTGCAGTTTTGATTTGTTTTAAATTATTATGTTTATTTTACAATTTAACCAAAATGAATCTATGATATAACAAATACTTATATATGCGAGGTATGAAAATAAAGTCGAATTTTTTCAAGAACTTAATGTTAAAATGCTGGCCTACCATTTGGCGTGGTGACAGTTCACAAATTCCTTATGGACAATCCTCTGACTATCAAAAAAGCGAATCAGCTCACTTTTGATCTCTGCTTTTTTTGGTCTTGGTGAGGTTGGACTATGCCATTCTTGGCTCAGAGGCTTCGTTTACGGGTCGTATTCTGTCGAGTCTCGGCCTTCTTAGAGTGCCTGAAACCATCTGAAAACCTGGGCCTTTGCCAAAATACTGTTTCTATAGGCCCGTTGAAGATTTGCAAACGTTTCCGTCGCACGGTGCCCAAGTTTAAAACAAAATTTAATAGCACACCGTTACTAGAAGTTGTTCACTCATTTTCAGAACCCACTGGAACAATCTGATTCACCAAAATAATTTCCATGAACCACTAACCTTACCCAACAATATTGCCAGATTGAACTCTACACCCCCTGATTCTTTACTTTATATATGCACCTCACATTAGATCTGGTCCTCATTCTAGAAATTGAATAATTCACCTTAGATTAACAAGAGCTGCTGGCTCTTTTTGATGCAGAACTTGCTACATATATCTATTTTTTAGTATATACTATAATTGTTAAAAATAAATCCATTAACTTTGTTATGAATTAGTATTCCTGCAACCTTTGTTATGAATTAGTAGACCTTCAATATTGGTTTTAAGGTCTCGTGTTTACATGCTTCCTATATATTGCGTTGATAAATAAATTACATTTAATCAATATATTATGCCGTAATCAATATAGATGCATAATCTCGCGCCCATAGAAGTTGAGAGGTAGTTGGAGGGCGCAAGGTCGGGAGAGTATAATGGGTGAACCAAAATATCTCAGTAAATTTGTTAGTTTTAGACGGTTGGCCAAAGATAACTGTAGTCTAGCATTCTAGTCTCGATGGAACGCAATACCCTTTCTGTTGGTTAATTCAAGCCATTTCTGGTCGATTGTTTGCTTTAATCCAGATAGTTTTGAACCGTATTTCTACATATAATTAGTCTGGTTTTTAGGTAACAGCTCATAATAAACGATTCATTTCCAGATCCACTAAATGCATATCATAATCTTCTTCAGATATTAGTAGGTGTTTTCGTTAATAATGTCGGTTTTTTCGCAAAATTTAAACGTTTATTTCCATAACAAAATAAATTACCTTAATAATCAAAGTATTGGCCATCGTTAGCTATCACTTTTTCTTATCTTTCTGTCAAAGAATGGATTCCGCGCTAAAATAATATTTGGTTTTTTGAAGCCAACCATTCATCAAGCCAAATTTTCATTTCTTCTTAAGAATGTAAGTGTTGTTATAAAGTCCGTGCTGCATCGATCGAAATAAGTGGTAGTCCGAAGGGGCTAAGTCCGGTCAATACGGCGGGTGGGGTAGGACGTTTATCGTGTCTTTGGGCGTATTATGGTCGTTTTTCCTTCAATGCTTGGTTCAGTTTTATCAATTGTTGTCTATATCGGTCGCTAATAATCGTTTCATCAGGTTTCAGCAGTTCGTAATACACAGCACAGCTCCTTTACTATCCCACCAAATACACAGCAAAGCCTTTGTTTCATTTATATTTCGCACTGGTTGTGATGTTGAAGGCTGGCCTGGGTCTACCTATGATTGTTTGTGCTTTGGGTTGTCAAAATAAATCCACTTTTCATCACCTTTCACAACTTGATGCAAAACAACCTTTTCTGTTTGGCAAGCAACATTTTGCCAGTGGTTTTTCGCCTTTCAATGTCTCTTTCCTTCACTTCATATGGAACCCATTTTCCTTCCTTCTGGATCTTTCCCAATCCGTGTAGACGTTCGGAAATGGCGGATTGGGCAACATTCAATGCTTCTGTCAATTGTTTCAATATATCAGTTGAGTCTTCATCCAATAGTGCTTGTTCCTTGTCTTTAATATTAAAATCACGACTTGTAAAGCGTTTAAACCATTGTTCATAAGTGTTTTAGGTTAGAGCATGTTCACCATAAGCTTCAACCAACAATCGATAACTTTCAGCAGCCGTTGAAATTCAAAACGTCTTTTTCTGATACATAATACGACATATTCAAAAATATAAAAAACTATGTTTTATGCGAAATGCAAATTCTCTTTGACCTAGTACTAAAAGCATGTTATTTACAACATATATAAGACAAATTGAAATGACTGAAGAAAATTATATTAATTATTACTGGAACTGATATTTGCAACGTAAACGTATATTGAATCGATTCATTTGTTAGGTTGTTTTATCATTTAACAATGAAATGAGAGCCAGGCTTCTGCAATTTGTTACTGGAACTTCAAGAGTGCCTATGAATGGGTTCAAAGAGCTTTACGGAAGTAACGGCTTGCAGTTATTTACTATAGAAAAATGGGGTGTAACGGATAATTATCCGAGGGCCCACACTTGGTAAGTTACTCACTTATATTTAAGTTTAGAATTTTAGGGACAGCGTTTTCCGTAATTATAACATTATGTACAATATGTATGTGCATTTATGTACAGTTGTTAAAATTAGATGTGTTTTGACTTTCAACCGTCGATGAAAACACACAAGTTCTTTTAATCACCTCTTGCAGTTGAAAGTCGCCTGCTGCGATGTTTATCTTCAATCGAATGTCGACCCTCTGAGAATACCTTAAACCACCTAAAAATCTGTGCCTTTGACAAAACACTTTTTCCATAAGCCCATTGAAGTTTTGCAAAAGTTTCGGTTGCCGCATTGTGCCAAACTTTGAAACAAAGCTTTATAACCTACAGTTGCTCGATATTTTTGTCACTCATTTTAACTCTAGGGAGTTCATACTTGCACTGAATACGCGTTAGATGTTGACCTGCATACCGTCCAACGTTGCCAGATTGAACGCTACGCCACCAGCCTCATTACTTTATTTATACTCCTCGTATTTAATAGGAGGACTTTGATATAGCAACATGGAGCAACCAGCTACACATCTAACGAATTTATAGCTGTCGCCAAGAAAATCTTCATGTCCCAATAAACTAATATCGCATTGCGGTATTATTGACATGGCCCTTAAGAAGACCGAACTTGATTTTTTTATGGGACTTCCTAAAAAGTTGTTATTTACTGTCACAGCCGACCACTTAAAAAAACTACCAGGTGTATCGGTAATTCCTTTCCGGTTTTTTCGTTAAAGAAAACACGTTATTTATAATGGGTAGTTAAACTGTATTTATTCAAAGTATTGGCTATTCGATTCTATACATTTTGCCCATTTATGGATGCCATTCCAAAAGAACAGTTTCTCCTTTGAGCTAAACCATTCGTCGAGCCATTTTTTAACTTCTTCGAAAAGTGCTGCTCTGCAAGTGTGCAAAACTTCCTATCCAAGTGATTTCAATACTTATTTGACTAGTTTAGCTGTAGAGCTGTAGAGATGGCTGCAAAATCACCTTATCATGTCTTTGAGCGTATTGTGGACGTTTTTCGATCATTTGTTGTCGGTAACAGTATTAACTGTTTCTCCAGGTTTCAACAGTTTTGATAATATACGACACCAACCTGGTCCCACCAGACACAGAGCATGGTCTTGCGGTCAAAAGTGCTTCGCCAGTTGATAATCATGATTTTTTTCGCTTGGGATTTTCGAAATAAATCCATTTTTCCTCACCCGTTACTATTCGATGCAGAAATGACTTCCTTTCAGACCTTTGAAGCAGCATTTCACTGACGATTTTTCGATTTTCTAATTGCCTGTCATTCAATTCATGTTACACCCATCTTCCCATCTTTTGGATCTTTCCCATCGCTTGTAATCGCTCACAAATTGCGACTCGGCACACATTCAACTTTTCTGCCAATTGTTATTGAGTTTGTGTTGGGTCCTCATCCAATAACTGCTGCAATTCCGCATATTCAAACGTTTTCGGCCTACCAGGACGTTCTTTGTCTTGAACGTTGAAATCACCACATTTGAATTGTCGAAACCACGTTTCACATGTTCTTATAGTATTATAGTATTATAGTATATAGAAATTTACGATGAGCATGCTCCAGCTCATCGTAAATTTCTACCAGCGAACGATGACTTTTGGCGGCTTTTTTCTTTTAATGAAACAAGAAAAGTAATACGTGCCGCAAATGCAGGTTATCAGACACAAAACTCGACATTTTCAAAAAATTATGAATCTATAACGCTGTTATTCTGGCGGAACGTAACTTGTGTAGTTTTTAGGTTAATGTCAGTAGAATAAAATGGCATATGTATCAAATCATAACATTGCATACTTATGGCTAGTGAAATCTGTTACAAAAACCGGAAAGTAATTACCGACACACCTGGTATTCGTAAAAAATATCACGAATCCTACCCGCGTTGTTTCTAAGAGTTTTTCAAAATGTTTCCGTTAGGTAAGATGAAAAAAAAATGTTAAGTATCACGAGAGTAATGCAGCAATGCAAAAGATGCATTCTATGGGCTGAGAACATTTGTATACAGGTTGTAATGGAAAGTACTTTCGTAAATTAAACCAACCATTGTTTACATTTTTTTAACACAATTTTTCTTTATGACATGAATCCAAAATGCAACAATTTCCGTGGAAAACAGACCAGAAGGTTCATTTGATTTTTCTTAATAATGGCAACATCGTATTTATTTCGATAAACTCAAAAATGCAGTCTCTAAAATATATCCACAATAGAACGAAAAAAAAAAAAATCATTCAAAACACTAACACATTTTGGTAAACTGTCGGAAGAAAATTATTTTTTTATATAAACAATACAAAAGTAGTCTTTAAAACAAATAACACTTTATAATAAACATTTTCTGAATCAGACACTGAATCAAAAAGTTTTCTTTAACATGTATCCCAAATGCAACCATTTTCGAGGAAATAGGTCTGAAAACAGATTTAATTTTCTTAACATCGGCAACATGTGTCGTCTTGTTTAGTTCGGAATTTATATCTATCGGAATTGGCTTGAAGGTATTATTTGAAAATAAAATATAGAATTTGCATTGTCTTTTATCCCATACGTTGCCGAATAAATTTGGTTTGTTTTAATAGAAAAAGAAAATGACATTATTTTCGTTCAATCTCAAAGTTCAAATTATTTGAAAGTTTTCACATCATAGCACTTTTTAAACGATTCACGTCACGCTGAGAAACACATGATTAATTGTTTTATTACATTAACACTTATGCCCACCATCCCATTCCTCCTGAGCTTCGTTCTTTGATAAAATATTGAATACAAAATTTGGATTCCCTTGGTTTAAGCTGATAAACCATTCACAATATTTCTGCCTGTGTGAAAGATCATCGGGTAAGAGTGCTTGTATACTTTGTACATGATAAGGATAGAGTAATAGCTCTTTTAGTGTTCTATGTACAATCTAGTGGGAAACTTTGTCTAGCAACACGAGTACTTGTGGTAGAATCCTCTTCAACAAGATCTAAAATTTCTTCTTCGACTTCAGGACCAATTCCTCGCTGCCGTCCATATTCTTTGGAGAAACTTTGACAAATGTTTGGCGATCTGAAAGCGGCCTTTCGGGGTATCGTTGTCCGTAAACACGCTTAGCTTCCAGTTCACCGTAAATAAGAAGCATATCCTGATATTCGCATATAGAATATATTTTTGGGTTATAAATCGAACTTAAATGCACGCATTGAAGCACTAAAATAATTTTTGTCGCAATTTTGAAATATCAATGTAACAATTCTTCAGGACTGATGTAGGGCATGATTCTTAATAATAAAAAAAAATGTTTTAATAACGTTCATTTGTACTAGGCGAATTGAAAAATTCGCGGAGCGGAAATGATAAAACAAGTTTATAATTGAAAAAATGACTGTATTCTTCCGTATTTTCTCTCTTAGGCTCGATGCATTTTTTTCCAGCGGTTCTTCAATTCATTTATTTCATCTCTGAAGAGATTTTCTGGAACCCCTTCAATTTGGTCATAGCAAGAACACCTCTGTGAGACGATCCATTGTTTTGATGAAAAAAGATTTTTTTCGTCTCTAAACCAGGTCTTTTCTCATGAATTTTTGCATCCAATTGGAATTTTTGCATCCAATTGGGATCCAAAATGCCTTTTGCAGCCCAAAAAATTGATGCCATAACTCTTCTGGTCGATTTAGACCACTTTGGCTGCTTTCGAATTGAAAAACCGGGCTCAGTCCACCGTGCGGTTTGTTGTGTCGCAGTTCAAGATCATAATGATAAACCGAAGTCTCGTCCATAGTTACAAAACAACGTTTCAAATCCATCTTATTCTTTCGAAAAAGATTCAAATGTTGGTTAGAAAGTTTTACTCGAAGTCGTTTTTGATCAGATTTAACAAATGTGGCACCCATCTTGCACATAGCTTTCTCAAGCTAAATTGCTTTGTCAAAATATGAATCACCCATTCAGTTGAAATGTCCATGTCCTTAGCAATTTCACTCAAAGTCAATTTTCTGTCATCCATAACCATATCATGTATAGAATTAATTATTTGTTCAATAGTTGCACTTATTGGACATCCAAAACAAGGATCATTATCCAGGCTTGTACGACCACGTTGAAACTCACCTGCCCACTTACAAACCATTGTGTTTGAAGAAGCAGACTCCCCTAATACATTTACCATTTCACTATGAATGTCCATTGCCTATAAACCTTTTTTTCACAAAGAATTTAATCACTGCACGATTTTCAATATTTTCCACTTTAAAAATAACACTGATACTTATAATTTAAGATGCTGTTTTTGTATGAATGAATCATACAAACAAAATCACATGACAGATCGACTTGAAACTTCACATATGTTCATATGAAGAATGAAACTTCAAACTATAGTAGATTATATAGTTCTTTTACTGTTCTATATATGTCCCTGTGCAAACTTTTTAAGTAGCCTAGTAGTGTATTCGTTAAACAACAAATTAATATTTACCAAATGGGCTTTTTCTCATATTTGCTTAAAATGTAAATTATTGCCATAGTTTTTCGATTTAGTAAATCACCAATCGAAATTTTCATTTTATTTTTATCAGGAATCATTAGGGTTTGATTCCTTGTTTTAAGGAACATTTTTCGCTAAAATGACCTGAAGAATTGTTGGTTAAACTTACGAATACCCTGACACCCCGTATAATTTATTTTAGAAACTTTTTTGTATTTATAGCGCCATTTCAATATCGAAAATATTCAATTCTGATGAAGCTACAGTACTAGCAAAACGCGACAAACATTAAGAAATAAAGTGGAGATTTTTACAACAAATATTTTTATTTAATATTTAACCCGAAAAAGCTTTTCATGAAATAAAATTTATTTGTCATCTTATTTTTCAGTTTTAATCGATTGGATTTGCCGCCGTACGAAAGCTATGCCCAACTTAAAGAAAAATTAATCAAAGCCATAGAAGGTTCTCAAGGTTTCGCAGGCGTTGATTGAGCGAAAACAATTTGTATACATATTTATACACATAATTTTTGAGATTATTTAAACAATTCTGTCCATTAAACCTTAAGCATTTTTCAAATTCCTAACATGTATTATTCTTTATATACAGGGTGTCTAAATTACATTAAGACCGAAATATTCAAGCAATAATATTTGTTCATTCAAAAATATTTTAACCAAACTTAGTCACCAAATTAATTGACTTGCAAAATTAAATTTTGCCACTCTGTATATAGCATATGTATTTATATAATTAAAAAAAATATATCTGTATACTGATGAAATGTATTAAAATAATAATAACCATTTTAGCGGTATACACTTGTAGAATGTGATACTCTATTTGTAAGCTTTTTTAAAATTAATGTAAATTATCATATATAAACTTGTTAAATCTGTAAAAAAGATTTATTTGTTAAGTGTACATTATGACGTTCCATAATTATTAATATTTAGTTACTTTATTATTTCTAGCTCTAAGTATATCATATTTAACTATTATTGTTTGTTTAATATATATGTACTTATACAGGGCTTGTGAATTTATCAATTATATAATCATTATTTATGGCAAAGTGCTTCGTCTATTAGTTATTTTTAAATTTATCACATTTAGATGTTTGGTCATTTAATTATATATATTCAATGGTTTTGTATATACAGTGAGGGGAAAAATCTATAAAACATTGTTAAATGTAAAACATATGTTATCCATTTTGCTAGGGACCTAAAGTAGTTTTTTGTACAGGCTCTAGACGAGAGCTCTGAGTGTTCGAAAAATACTTCATGTAAATATTGTTCTCCCACTTTATATTAAAATAATAACAATTATTCAATATTGATTTATCTGGATATCAATTTCAAGATCCCACTAGAGAAAAAATTATCATTCTCAGCTTATTTATTGCGCATATTTGATTTCCTTATATATGCAATATGTCGGAAAAATAAACTTTTTAAATTAAGAAAAAACAATTAGTTTTGTCAAAATTATTTATTTTTATTCACTTCCCTATCAATACACCGCTGGGTACGTTCAACCAATGCTAGTATAGATTTTTTTATGCCGTTTTTCAGAATCGCCTCAATGACCCTCGTCAGGGCTTCTTGGAAATGTCTGAATGATTGAGACGTGTTCATATATTTTTTTTATTTGGGTTTTTCGCCACGATCTAAAACTTAAAAAGTATCAAAAATATCTGTTCTTACATAAATAAAGAATCGCTGGGTAAAAACAAAAAACCAGAGACAAATTTCTCAGTGATTCTTTTTTGTAATAAATTTGTCTAACGAACAAAATTTTAAAAATATAAAAATGTTCTAAAAAAATATACAAACTTTTAACGTTAACGTTTCGGGAAGTATTCTCCCGTTTTAAAAACTAATCTAAAAATAAAGTATATTAATTTCTATAAATTATGAAAAGATAGAAAGTAAATATATTTTTGTGTATGTTAATGATACTTACATTGACAATTACGGCTTCTTGGACTTGTGTAACACTGTCATAAAACGTTCCATTCGTGGCCAGTTTGAGTTTCGGAAACAGGAATGCGAAGCACACAGACTTGTTTTTTGTCCAATAATTGATGAACAGTGACGGTTGTGTGAGACGGTGCTTTATCGTGCATCACAAACTAACTTCGCGGCGCTCGATATACGGCCCCCACTCGAACGATTCTCTTCCACAAAAGCTCCATAACACCCAGATAATATTCTAATACTCTTTCCACCAACTCATCGTGATTTTTGTTTTTTGACCGACTTGGCTTTCGGTCGTTTTCAAAAGCATCACGACCGCCCTGGAATCGCTTATTCCACTCGAACGTAGGTGTACGGGAAAAGCAATTTTCAACATAAACCATTTTTCATAAATTGAAATGTTTCTGTAAATATTTTTCCGAGCTTGAAATAAAATTTAATATTAGCTCTTTGTTCCATCGTATTTTTGTGACGAAGTGACAAAAGGTACTGTCACTTTAAGCGCTATAACTTGACAATCCGTTGATTGTTAATAATAATGGAGGTCTCATTTTATAGAGGAGATATACAAATTTCAGATTATATATTGTTTCAATAGATGGCGTTAGTAGTTTTCTTTAAATTTAAAAAGTTCCGTTATTTTTCCGATATACTGTATATTTGATCGTTAATAATCTTAATACATACCACAAATGAATATTTTAAATATCAAATACATGCATATAACTTCGTTTCTTTTACTTGATGATGAACAATATACAAATGACCAATTATTATATTTACAAAATATTGATTATATTGGAATATTATAACAATTAAACTTACTAATTGCTTAATATATGCAAAATATTTCATCTTATAGGGAACAATATTATTTAAACAACATTTTTAAATATTTTAAGCAATAAATTATTCCATTTAATACGGTATATTATTTAAATATTTTAAGCGATTAGAAGTAAAACCCAAACTTATGGGTTGATATATACATTTACTTGTATATATTTCGGTTTTGGTTATTGGCGAATAAATTTTGATTGTGTGAAGAAGTCGACCTATATTTTTATTATTGTAATATAGGGACGGTTTATCGATAATATATGTTTTAAATTCTTGTTGCATACCAATGGTTTAAATATAGTTTTTATTATGACATTCCGTATTTTTATTAATTTATAAATTACATCAATTCTTCTATTGGAACATTTGGTGTGAAACCGTAAACTCGAAGAGATTTACCACTAAACACCAATACATTTTTAAAAATTTTTCGACGCCCGTTTCTTTTTAATTTAATTAAATCATCTCCTGATTAGTTTATTATTCTTCACTTTCTTTTAGTCTTCATTTTTAAAAAAATTGTGAATTCACTATAATGGTAGAAAAATAAATTGTTGAAAGATCAAATGGCACTTGTAATATTAATGGAAATAAATGTAAATAAATTGGAAGTTTCGAAACCATCTTTACACAGAACTTATTGGGAATGGAGAAATTGATGCGAAAATCAACAATACGGCGGTTTTTGCGGCAAAAATATTTCCCAGATTTAGAAGAATCATTGTTCAAACCATGGGAGGGGTAGAGCAATGATAGAGGACTCTTTAGGTCTAGGAGTTTATTTTGTCATTTTCATTTACTGGCATGGTATGGTAATGCATCGCGCATGGTAAGTGCATCGCGCCTTCGCTGTTGAAGAGTTTATGACAAACGCCTGAAAATGTGATTTCAGTGAAAGCGTTAACACTGCAGTCTTCTAGGCGTTCGGCACAGAAATATGCGGCCGCGTTAGGGATGTCGAATCGAAATGGCCGAAGAATTTTACACACGTCCCTCGTAACGCATCCCTCTTAGGCCGCACTACGGCTAAATCGCCGTGGTTTTTAACCGCGTGATTTTGTGAGTTAAGAAAACTAATACAAGCGGCCACACTTACGGTTTTTTACTACGACTGATTTTAAAACGGTGAAATGTTACAAAATGGCTCGCGTGTAAAAACCGCGCCACAATTTGTAACCAATCGAACGTAGCGCAACAATACTACAATATTACACAACAATATTAGAGTAACATACAGTTACATAGTAACATAGTTTGAAAGAGAGTAATATAGAGTAACATAGTAACATAGAGTAACATAGTTTGAAATCCATTTTCAAACTGTGAAAATCGCTGGCAGTTTCACGGTTTTTAATCACAGTGTGTGCGTTTCGAGTGGTTTCTCTGGAAAAAAACCGTAATAAACCGGCCTAAGTCTTAAGCGAGAGAGACATTTTGAGGCCCGTACAACTTTGTGTTGGAATATTTCCCTAACAACTGTTGTGATCTACAGCGACGATGCTCGTTTCCATCTATACCATCATATATATATATATGATGGTATATATATATATATATATATATATATATATATATATATATATATATATATATATATATATATATATATATATATATATATATATATATATATATATATATATATATATATATATATATATATATATATATATATATATATATATATATATATATATATATATATATATATATATATATATATATATATATATATATATATATATATATATATATATATATATATATATATATATATATATATATATATATATATATATATATATATATATATATATATATTTGTCTGTGTGTGTGTGAAGCAGAAGAAGAATCACTTCAGCATCACTTTAGCATATTCGTCTTCATAAGAAAGAAGCACAGGAAGATTTAAAAAACTACCGCCCAATAAGCCTCCTATCAATTATGTACAAAGTTTTCACCAAGATAATATCTAAAAGAATATTAAGAACACTGAATAACGCACAACGGAGAGCGCAGGCAGGATTCAGAAGTGGATTCAGTACAATGGACCAAATCCAGGTTGTCCAACAACCATAGAAAGGCACAATGAATACACCGTGCCACTGTGCTTGGCTTTTATTGACTATGAAAAGGCATTTAATTCAGTATCAATGCAGGCCATAATGGATGCATTGCTTAACCAAGGGATGGACAGAGCCTATGTGAACCTACTGAGATCCATGTATGAGGAAGCTACAGCTACAGTTCACATGGATGACTTTGAAGTTAACATCAACGTAGAACGTGGTGTACGGCAGGGTGACTCAATATCGCCTGTTCTTTTCTCAGTCTGCCTTGAAGACGTATTTCGTAATCTGGATGGGGAACAGCAGGGAATAAAAATTAATGGTGCATATCTGAACCGTCTTAAATTCGCGAGTTAAATACGAAAACCGACAAACTTCGTTTTTTAAAAACTTTATTTTATAATAAGGACACTTAAAACTAATGAACAATATCATGAACAGCGCGAGCTTTGACACTACAATATTGATTACCTCTACAATACAGGTTCTCCTTAAATATACACTTATAGCTTATTCAGCTTTAAGCAATGGATATTTAAATATAAACTTATAGCTTATTCAGCGTTAAGCAATGGACTCCGTCGGTTTGGGGTCATTCCTCCTCCACCCTTAGTGTTTTCAACGTCCTCGTTAACAAGTTTTTGTAAGAGTTTCATAGGAATATATTTGTTTCTTCTTTGTTTTAGCCATAGATATATCATTATAACTATTACAAGAAGGAAAATGAGGCACACAATTGTGAAGACGTAATGATGAACTTGTTGAGGGAACCTATCCTGAATAATTAAAGGTTCCATCAGGTCTTCTTTCATTTTCCACGGGTTTTCCAAGTGTTTGATTTGTAAGTCCAGTGTTAAATTAGTATCTTGGATCTTATCAATCTTCGGAAGTTGTATTGAGATATTGTTAACTTTTAGGGAGTACTTAGGTTGATTTATTATCACATCACAGCTACTTTGGATGAGACTGCAATGTTGGATATTAATTTTTTGAAACTGAAAACAATTCTCGTAAATTGTTTCAGGGGATTTTGTACACAGTAGAAGGGATCTGTGATACGTTAGAGTATGCACTTGAAATTGGTTCTGAATAACGGCATACTGGCAATCTTTTGGGAAAAGACATCCATTGGCGATAGGGTTGGAGCAAATCCACTTAATATTAATTTCTACACATTGTTCATACCACAAGTTGTTACAATGATATCTACTAGGTATAATTAATATTTTACTATCGTTACTAGGTACATGGTAAATAAATCTTAAGTTACATACATTTTTTTTTCAAAAATAGGAATCTTAATAACTAGGATTGCCATTTCAGTTAATATTAAAAGGCCGGTTTTACAAATTAGTGCAAATTCTGACAAATGTTTTATTGGCCATAGAGCATTTTTAGGATGGTGTACTTCCAAATAATTCCACATCTCTTCGATATCATTTAAATTTAATATTTCAAGATCTAATGTTTTTAAGTACGCAAAGGATATTATGCGTAACAGTTTTTCTAAGCAATCTTTTAATCTAATGATTTGTAAATGTTGATTTTCCATAATCAGCATTAAATTTATCTCGGTGTTGGATTTTAAAATTGCAGAACGGATAGCTTTCGCGTTTTCGTTTACGAGGTGTATGTTATTTTCTACTCGGGCGACGACGCTTCCTGCAAGACAGCTGACATCATTTAATTTATGCATTACATTTATTTGGTTATATTTCAAGATTTGTAAATTTCGCATAATAGTCTCTAGGTCATTATTATCGAGATTTCCTGTGACGAACTTGATACTGCTTCCTAGAAGGTTTATTAAACCGCGTTTTTTTCGGATTGGTTCGTTACCCTGGTATACATTCAGCTATCAGGGTCAGGAGGCTGAAAGGAAGTTGTGGTCTTTCTAAGTCTTTTGAGTTTCCGTACGTGTGTAGTTACAGGTGTCTTTCTAGTTACACCCGTTATTTTGTTTTTGTTCATATTAGTCACTTTAGTTGGTATGTATTGGGGATTCATTTTGTTGCGTAGTGTGTTTTTTCTGTAAATAGTCTGATCAGGGATCAATTCAGGGGGTGGTTCTATATTGTTATTTCGTTTTTGTGTGGTTTCGGACTGTTTCTTATAAGTGTTTTTGTAAATTGTTTCGTGAAAAGGTATTAATTCACTTTTCCTCAAGTGTTTTTGTAAATTGTTTCGTGAAAAGGTATTAATTCACTTTTCCTCCTTTGATTACATTGTTCGAAAATGGTTAGGTCATTATTGATATTGGGCTCGTTAAGATAGGGACCATATAGTATCGAAAATGGCGAATAACCTGTAGTAGAATGGATGCTTTGATTATATATTAAGATAGCAGAGGTAATTAAGTTTTGTGGAGTTTCGTCAGGGTTTTGCGTTTTAAGGATTCGCAACTTCTCTAGCAATGTAGAATGTAATCTTTCTACAGGACTGTTGGACGATGAATTTCCAGGGGTAGTATAATGTACTTCTACGCAAAATAGTTGGCAAAACTCTTTGAAGAGATTGTTTTTGAATTCAGCTCCATCATCAACAACAATTTTAGAAGGAGAATTATGATGAGAAAAGTAATGCCTTAGTTTTCCAACAATGGTAACTGCGTTTTTGTCAGTTACGAAATAAGCTGGGGGGTATTTGGAGAAAGAATCGATGATGGTTAGAAATTGGCAGTTTGAAAATTGGAATAGGTCAAGATGTAAGGTCTTGAAAGGTTTTTCCGCTAATAAAGGACCTTCGTAGGCAATTTTATAAGGGTGTCTTTCGTACTTGTTCTGTAAGCAGATTTCACAAGTGTTTATGGTGTTGGTAATGGAATCCCTTAATTTAGGCCAATAATATTTTTGTTTAAGTTGATTATAGGTTTCTGTTATACTATTATGATTATTCTGGTGATAGTTGGAAACAATTTCTTTTTGTTGCGCGTCGTCGGTGATATCAGTAAGATAAGTATTAGAAAAGACTAATCTCGCGGATGGATTTAGATTAGCGTTAATTATTCTTTGAAACTCTATCTTTAGTTCTTGGTCTGGAATATAAATAGTAAAAGTCGCATCTGGTTTTATTATTTCTTTCCGTATTTTCACTATATGGTCTTGTCGTTCGGTTTTTAAAATCTCTACAAAATGGTGGTTTTTCTTAAATGGCTATACATGTTTAAATTGGTTTCCGTAATCAATTATTAGGCGGTTTGTAGCGTAATTGACGGGTAATTCTGATATTGGAAGGTGTTTGCCTTGGGTATCATTATAAGAATGTACCGTAATGTTTGAATCTGCATCTTCCTCTCTTATATTTTCAGCAGGTTTTTCTTTGCTTGCGCTCTTGTTAAGATCTCTTACTTGATCGGAAATGATTTCTTCGTATTTGTTGCCTAAAGCAAAATCTGCAAGATCAAAGTCGGCGAGATTAGCAACTGAATCGTCGACATTAGGAACACTAGAATGTGCGTCGTTTGATTTGTGAACATTGATCTCGATACGGGAAAGAGCATCCGCGAGGACATTTTCCTTTCCTCTTTTTTATTTTATTTCAAAATTGAACTCTTCTAATTTGAGTCTCCATCTAATTAATCTTGAATTGGGTTTTCTGATCTTAGATAACCAAACAAGAGGGTTGTGATGTGTTTCGATTATAAACTTTTGGCCATACAAATACGGGCGAAAGTGTTTAGTGGAGTCTACTATACCTAGCAGTTCTCTCTCAATTGTAGAATAGTACTTAACGGCTGTATTGAGGGTTCTTGAATGAAATGCTATCGGGTGTTCATTTTGTGAAAGGACGCTCCCTATCGCTACATTCGAAGCGTCTGTAGTTAGTTTAAATGGTTTGTTGTAGTCAGGGTATTGGAGGATAGGACAATTTGTAATTAATTCTTTGCATTTCTGGAACGCATTTTTGTACTCGGTATTTTCGGCATCAACGGAACTACCTTTTCGAAGACATTTGGTCAATGGGAAGGTAATTTTTGAGAAGTTTTTGATGAAACGTCTATAATAACCTATCAATCCCAATAATGCTTTGATTTCTTTCTGGCTTTTTGGAATGGGCGTTGAATAGCTTCAACTTTAGTTGGATTGGGTTTTATCCCATCGGGAGTGATGACGTGCCCTAGGAAGGAAACTTCCTTGCAGAGGAATTCTGATTTGTCCGGCTGAACTTTTAGGTTGACTTCTTTTAATCTCTTGAATATTATTCGTATATGGTCAATATGTTCCGAGAGTGATTTTGAAAATATGACGACATCGTCCATGTAAACAAAGCAGAATTTATATAGATATTCCCTCAGTACTTCATCCATCATTCTTTGGAATGTGGCTGGAGCATTTTTGAGGCCAAAGGGCATCCGAAGGTACTCAAAATGACCATTGTTCACAGTGAACGCAGTCTTATCGACGGAATCTGAACTCATCTCGATTTGATGGAAGCCTTGAGCTAAATCGAGCGTTGTGAAATAGGTGCATTTGCCAAGGTTATCTAGGATATCATCGATACGTGGGAGCGGCCATTTTTCTTCAACGGTTACGTCGTTGAGCTGGCGGTAGTCGATTACTAGTGTGTACTTCTTCTACCGGAAGCATCTGCCTTTTTCGGAACTATCCAGACTGTGGCGGAATAAGGCGAGATGGAAGGTTGAATAATTTTGTTGTCCAATAGTTTTTGAACTTGGGACTGTATTTCCTGGTTCATAGAAGGTAGGTGTCGATAGGATTTTACATATATTGGACGATCATTATTAGTTCGGATATAATGTTTAGTTTGACTAGTGAAAGAAAGGTCACATCCTTCGTGGTACATAATTTCTTTGAAATCGTATAGAAGGGGAATAATTTTCGATTTTTCCAAAGGTGTTAAATGATCCAATCGTAGGAGTTCTGAAGGATTAAATTTCTTTTTGAATGACTTTTATTCTTTGATGAAAATTGATACCTACTTCAGGAGCGGGATTAGGGATTTTACAATAACCATTTAGTACGTCAACTAGACTGTCGGGTGGGTATAATATGGTCTCCAACTGTAAATGAAGGCAGAATAGCAACGCCGTTTTCGAAATTTACCGGAATGCATAGATGGTTGTTATTAAGGTTCTGAATAGGTCGAGTCAAAGGTTTATTATAAGCAAGAGAAAAAGGAACTTTAATATTCCTAAGAGTTAAAAGTTTCTTCTCGTAATCTATTAATGCATGAAGATGTTTCAAATCCTTTGTTCCTATCAGTGCGTCAAAGTCATTATGCCAATTTAAAACTCTCATATCTAAATTATCGTTAATTCCTAATTCTTTTAATAACGGTATAGTTAAATTTTTTATTTTTACAAGCAGTTACTTCGAAAGGTTCGAAAAATATCTTTTCAGGAAATTGATTAGCAATTTTAGGAGAAATGATAGAGTCAGTATCACCAGAATCAATGAGGACAGTTATTTGTATTTGAGGAAGATAGAAATATGGTAATTCAATCTTCTGGGCTATGTTGTTTAGGTTGATGGGAGATGAGGGCGAAGTTCTTGAAAATTTTCAGGTGCCCTTTCCGAAATGTTTTCATTAGTCTTTCCGACGGCAGAAGGTGGTCGACAGAATTGAGGGTTGGGTATTTCGAACGAAGAATGATCCTCTTGAGGATAGTATGAAGAGGAATCTTGATAATATGAAGAATAATCATACTCCTCGGAAGGTTCTTCCACCAAATACTCTTCGTTATGCGGTCCCGTATAAGTTTCAACGTTGGTCAATTCTCTAGTGGTGAAATTTCTCGGACCGGTTTGTTGAAATGCATTAGGGAATCTATGAGGTTGTTGATTTTGATATATTTTCGAAGGGCCTCCAGTTGAAATAGACATTGGTGTAGGGGTGTCTAATTTCAAAGGTCTATTAGTCTGTGGGGCAAATACATTTCGGGGTTTCCCAAATACTTGTGCATTTGTCGGATAATGCCTCGGCGGCATTAGTCGAGGTTGGATGTGAATCGGCTGACTCGGAAAAGCCGGTTGTCTTGGTTGAGGAAAATTAATTTGATGTTGGAAGAAAGGTTTGAATACTGGTCTATTAAATGTATTATTGTCATTAAATTGTGTATTTGTATTATTTGTAAAATTGACCTGCGACTCGATCATATTAAAATTAACGACGTGTGAAAAGGCGTCGCCAAGCGTGTTTGGATTTTGCAGCATTGTTTTTAATGTCTGCGGAGAATTGGACGTTAATATTAGGACAGGCGTTTTCTGTACCTGACTAAATAATATTACCTTTGAAGTTTGATCCTCAACTTCGCACTGAATTTCGAGATAATGCTTTGAACGAATGTTTATAATCGGTCTACAAAACTTAAAATCGTTTCGTTTTTATTAATCTTTATATATTGTAGCTGTTGCATTAATATTTGATAAGTTATAGGGTCGCCAAATTTTTCTCTAAGAGCAACTTTTATCGTAAGCCAGTTAGTTAGGTCTGGTCTCGATAGGAGAAATTGTCCCGCGTTGTCTATTAATTTAGATTTTATAGCTGCCAGAATTACTTTATTTAAATTCTCATTATCATTACTTGCATAAAGATAAAAGAATTCGTCGATTGCAATTATGAAACTCTCGAGAAGATTTTGTGCACCGGAGAATGTGGGTAAAAGTGATGTGTGAAAACGGATGTTTTCCATTGTATTAAATATATCTACTTGATTAAACGAACTTAAGTCTAATTCTGAGCTTAAATTAATTGATTGATTTGTTAAAATTTCCTTTGTTGAATCTGTTTCTGTGCTACTTTTGGTTCACTTAACCTAATTTTGCCTTATTATTCAATAAAATTTTTGTCAGACGTTTTGAAGAATCAGACATTTACATATATAAATACGTAAAGTTAGTTTATATTTATAAGTACACAACCAAAGGGTTCCCTATAAAGGCGTGGCTGAATTGGCTTGTCTGACGTCGGTCTTCTGGGAGGTCGGACTAGGACTGCAGCTTCCTCTGACGACACGGTAGACGGTGGCTGGATCCTGGGTTCGTACCTTCTTCTCGGTAGTGTCTAAAGATTTGGAAATCACTTCTGCACAACGCTAAACTGATAAAGGGCAGAATGACACTATCCTGTTCGCAGCGCCAGTTAAATTTTTAAAAACTTTTTTTTATAATAAGGACACTTAAAACTAATGAACAATATCGTGAACAGCGCGAGCTTTGACACTACAATATTGATTACCTCTACAATACAGATTCTCCTTAAATATACACTTATAGCTTATTCAGCGTTAAGCAATGGACATTTAAATATAAACTTATAGCTTATTCAGCGTTAAGCAATGGACATCCGTCGGTTTGGGGTCATTACTCGCGGATGATATCGTTCTCCTTTCACAAGACCCAGATGAGCTACAAAAAACACATACGAGAGCTGCAAAGAGCGGGAGAACCATTTGTTTTGAAAATAAACCTAAAAAATAGTCAGGTTATGTTTAACAAATTTGCTGTCAACAGAAGAATTTCTATTTTAGGAAATGATTTAGAAGTTGTGGACCACTACATATATATGGGCACAGAATTTCAATGGAGGATGATACCGCCCGGGAGGTGGAACGGCGGGTTAAGTGTGGCTAGCAGGCATTCGACCGGCTCAATATAGTATTTAAGAGCAAACTCCCACTTTATCTGAAGAGAAAGGTTTTTAATCAGTGCGTGCTGCCTGTTTTGACATCTGGAAGTGAAACATGCACACTCACATCACAGTCAGTTCAGAAGCTCTGGGTTGCACAGAGGGGAATGGAAAGGTGTATGCTCGGCATTACAAAGCGGGACTGAAAGACCTGCATATGGATCAGAGAACAAACGAAGGCATATCCATCATTGGAAAGGCGAAAGAATTGAAATAGAAGTGGTTAGGTCATATAGCGAGACGATGCGACGACAGATGGACCAAAGCAATTCTGGAATGCATACCGCTTGATCATAAACGCCCACGAAGAAGGCCGAAACCACGATGAACGGATGACAGCATCAAGTATATTGGACTCGAATGGAAGAGGAAAGCTCAGGACCGTGCGAATTGGAAGTATGCTGGGGAGGCCTTCATCCTGCAGTGGATCGACAATGGCTGAATGATGATGATGATGATATATATATATATATATATATATATATATATATATATATATATATATATATATATATATATATATATATATATATATGTGTATAGTTAACTCTATTAAGGAAATCACGCCCATAAACAATAGACTAATGACAATGCGCATACAGTGTATCAATAGTAGTCAATGTACATGCCCCCACAAAGTCTACAGAAAAATTCTGGGTAACACTAGAGAAGATAATAGCAAAGGTCCCAAAGGATGACGTCAAAATTTTACTGGGCGACTTTAATGCACAAATCGGTAAAGAAAAAATCCATCAGAAAACAGTAGGCAAATTCCCCGGTTACAAATTTACCAATAAGAACGACACAAGACCCATCGAAATATGCCAACAGAATAACCTTAAGATCATGTCAACATCCCTAAGAAAATCTCCACGAAAACAGAAGACATGGAGATCGCCAATTCAACAGACTAGAGAATTCCAGATAGACCTCGTTGCGATCTCATACCCACAACAAAGAGAGATCCAAGATTTGCAAGTTCGCAGGGGCGCGAACATTGACTCAGATCACTACCTAACACGAATCAAAGTTTAGTTCACCCCAAGGAGAATTCATCACAAGAAAGCACATCCACAGAAATTCGACACAAAAAAGATCAAGGAATCCAACATAACAGAGGAATGGGAAAAGGAACAGGCAGATACATGGAAAAAAATCCACAAAAAATTACACAAAAAGCACAGGAACTGATCCCATTGAAAAAGGACACAAAACACCCTTGGTGTGACTCGGAATGCGAAAGTGCATTGCAGCGACGCAAACAAGCATTTCAGGAATACAACACTAAAAAATCCCCAGAAAGTCAACAGCTTTTTGACGTGACTAGAAAACAGACCGCAAAGGTTATCAGGCAAACTAAGAGGAAGTACATGAAGGAACAACTAGACTCTATAGAGGAGAATTTCCGCAATTATAACACGAGAGACTTTTATAGGACTTTTGCAAGAGAAATCCGTGGATACACACCACAAAATCTTTGCTTCAAAAAGCGGAATCGGAGATTAACGTTAACAAATCAGGAGAATTGTCAGGAGCTGGCACACTATTTCTCTGATCTCCTCAATTGCCCTGAACGCGACACAAGATTCCCCAAGGAAAATTGTATCCATATCCACTCAGAATCACCACCACCAACACAGGAAGAAATCCACAGGCACATACGCAAACTAAAGAATAAAAGGTCAACCGGTGAAGATGGTATCAACGCGGAACTATTAAAAAACCTCGGGCCATATTCACTGCAGGAACTTATGCAAATTATCACGAACATTTGGCAAACAGAAAAATTACCAGATAAATGGAAATGTGCTCTTATCCACCCGCTGCACAAGAAGGGAGACAGAACAGATGTGAACAACTATAGAGGAATCTCCTTACTACAAGTCACTTACAAAACCCACTCCGCATGCCTTCTTTAGAGAACACAAAATTGGCGAGTACCAGGCAGGCTTTCGCCCTGGTCGCTCATGCACTGAACAAATATTTAACTTAAAAACAATACTGAAATACAAAGCTATCAGGAACGTCCCAA
Organism: Cosmopolites sordidus; assembly: GCA_031761425.1. Classification (NCBI taxonomy): domain Eukaryota; kingdom Metazoa; phylum Arthropoda; class Insecta; order Coleoptera; family Curculionidae; genus Cosmopolites; species Cosmopolites sordidus. Next base: position 157,188 of record JARFXV010000401.1, on the reverse strand, counting down.
TCATCTGCACGTTCGTGGACTTCAAGAAAGCATACGACTGCATCGACCGAAAATCTTTGTTCAACATTCTAGAAGAACAAGGACTCGACCCCAAAACACTACGATTGATCAAGCAGACACTGACTGACACAACCTCTAAAGTGAAATGTATGGGAGAAATTTCCGAATCCTTCCTGATTAAAACTGGAGTAGACCAAGGAGATGGGTTATCCCCACTTCTCTTCAACTTGGTCCTGGACAAGGCCATAAGGGAATGGGAAAAAAAACTGAAAAATCAAGGACACTGGAAACCAATACGACTCGGACGATCTAAAAACAACATAGAAATATCATACCTGGCCTTCGCAGACGATCTAGCCATACTCGCAGACAATGAAAAAAGGGCAACCACACAGATCGAAGTCCTCAAGGAATGTGCAGAGAAAGTCGGCCTACAAATCTTCTTTCAAAAAACCGAATTCTTCTGCTCTAAAAATTAGATGTCCAACATTTGAACACCACATACGGCAAAATAAATAGGGTCACTCACTTCAAGTGGGCGAGATCCTCGAACCAACAGGAGGAGAGAAGATAGTACATAAACCGCGATTACAGAAGATGAAGAGGCTATACGGCAAAACACACAATATCTACAATAAGAAATGCCTATCCACACACGCAAAAATAAGACACTACAACACAGTAATCAAACCAGAAGTACTATACGCAAGCGAGATAGATACAAAAAGCGGCATAGAAAACATACTAAAAGAAGAACGCAAAATTATGATGAAAATTCTCTACCCAAAATTGACAGAGGAAGGATACAGACTACATTCTCGAAAGACCACAGAGAGAATGTCCAACGGCGGACATAAGAAAAATAAGTGTGAAATTCATTCATGGACATATCAGTAGACTCCCACTGACAAGACTCACCAACAGAATTCTTACATACATACAAGGAGTCAAGTCAACAGTACCATGATGATGATGAGGATAATATATATATATATATATATATATATATATATATATATATATATATATATATATATATATATATATATATATATATATATATATATATATATATATATGGTGCGTAAAGACCCGGTTGGATCACGCAAAGCATTCTGACTCATTTAGTATGAGTATTATATACTATATTATGTAATGAGCATTATATTTGAGTATGGCTAGATCGTTTGCGAAGGCCAGACATGATATTTCAATGTTGTTTTGTCCTTGATTTTTCAGTTCTTTTTCCCATTCCCTTATGACCTTGTCCAGGACCAGGTTGAAGAGGAGTGGGGTTAACCCATCTCCTTGGCGTAGTTCAGTTTTAATCAGGAAGGGTTCGGAAATTTCTCCCACACATTTCACTTTAGAGGTTGTGTCAGTCAGTGTCTGCTTGATCAATCGTAGTGTTTTGGGGTCAAGTCCTTGTTCTTCTAGGATGTTGAACAAATATTTTCGGTCGTTGCAGTCGTATGTTTTCTTGAAGTCCACGAACGTGCACATGATTGTGATGTTCCTGATAGCTTTGGATTTCGGTACTGTTTTTAAGTTAAATATTTGTTCAGTGCATGAGCGACCATGGCGAAAGCCTGCCTGGTACTCGCCAATTTTGTGTTCTCTAGAGAAGGCATGCGGAGAGGATTTTGTAAGTGACTTAAAGTGTGGAGATTCCTCTGTAGTTCTCTACATCTGTTCTGTATCCTTTTTTGCGCAGCGGGTGGATAAGAGCACATTTCCATTCATTTGGTAATTTTTCTGTTTGCCAAATGTTCGTGATAATTTGCGTAAGTTCCTGCAGTGAATTTGGTCCGAGATTTTTCAATAGTTCCGCGGTGATACCATCTTCACCGGATGACCTGTTATTCTTTAGTTTGCGTATGTGCCTATGGATTTCTTCCTCTGTTGATGATGGTGTTTCTGAGTGGGTACGGATACAATTTTCCTCGGGGAATCTTGTGTCGCGTTCGGGGCAATTGAGGAGATCAGCGAAATAGTGTGTCAGCTCCTGACAATTCTCCAGATTGGTTAACGCTAATCTCCCATTCCGCTTTCTGAAACAAAGTTTTTGTGGTGTGCATCCACGGATTTCTCTTGCAAAAGTCCTATAAAAGTCTCTCGTGAGAGAGTCTCTCTATAGAGTCTAGTTGTTCCTTCATGTACATCCTCTTAGTTTGCCTGATAACCTTTGTGGTCTGTTTGCTAGTCACGTCAAAAAGCTGTTGATTTTCTGGGGATTTTTTAGTGTTGTATTCCTGAAATGCTCGTTTGCGCCGCTGCAATGCACTTTCGCATTCCGAGTCCCACCAAGGATGTTTTGTGTCTTTTTTCAATGGGACAGTTCCTGTGCTTTTTGGCTGAGATTCGTCCGTTTGTTTGTCTTATGTATGTTCTGTTGCAGTTGGAACAAGCTATGCTATATACCCCATGATTTTTCAGTTTAACTTGGTCCTTGGAGTTTTTTACGATGTTTGCGACAGTTTTGTGCAACTTGTAGGCTGTTCTGATCTTATGTTTCCTTAGTAGTCTGCCTATCCTATTAGAGATTTCTTTTACGTATGGTAGCAGGACCTTTAGTGCATTTGGTTCATGATCCTCTATTGTTCTTCGTGCTTGGGTCTACTGACGGTGAATGACCTTCCTGATTCAATTTTCTGAATATCCATTTTGTCTAAGGAGCGTGAAAATTTTTGGTAGTTATTCGCTTCGTGTATCTGGTAGTGTCAGTCGGAAGGATCTGGAAATCAAAGTGTTGTTTTCTTTGTTTCGAAAATCGGGGACAAGGTGGACGGAGGAGAGAAAGAGAATTCACGGAGATAGGATGAGAGAGGTGTGGAAGATCAGAAAGAATACTCAAAAATGGGTCGGAATGCTTTGCGTGATCCAACCGGATCTATACGCACCTAATAATAATAATAATATATATATATATATATATATATATATATATATATATATATATATATATATATATATATATATATATATATATATATATATATATATGCATGTTAAATATGGCTGGCAGGCTCAGCATAGTGTTTATGAGCAAACTCCCACTTTGTTTCAAAGGAAAATTCTTCGATCAGTGCGTCCTGCCCGTTATGACATACGAAAGTGAAACCTGGACACTCACATCGCAATCATTTCAAAAACTGCGGGTAGTACAGAAAGGAATGGAAAGACACAAAACCAGACAGAAAGCTCTACACATGGATCAGGGAACATACGAAAGTATGTGACATCATTGGAAGAGTAAAGGAATTAAAATGGTGTTGGGCAGGCCATATAGCGAGGCGACGGGATGATAGTTGGACCAAGGCAATCCGGGAGTGGATACCACTTGATCGCTAACGTGCACGAAGAAGACCGAAAGTACGATAGACTGATGACATCGTTAAGTAGATTGTACCCGAGTGGCAGAGGAAAGCCCAGAACTTTTTTTACTAAAAGTTTGTTTTTAATACTGAAAAGTGTTTGGGTTTTCACGACTTTTCGACGAGATCGGACTCATTATTTTCAAATTGAAAATGTATAATAAATATAAATACAATTAAATTGTTTGACTGCATTGTCAAACAATAATTGTAAATATTGTATATTGTATTGTTGACTATTTATAATTTACTTCCATCTATTGAAATCTATCCTTTGGTCTGTCTATATATGGGGTTGAAATAAGGCAGACATGATATTTGTTCCGCATAAACATTTAGGTTCTTCGATGTTCTTGTGAAACCGAGAACTCTCTACATGATACTTTGTATATTTTTTTTTCTAGTCGTATTTTCTGTTTTGAGTTCAGTACGAGTTTCAATTCTTCCAATTCTTGGTGGTTCAGAGCCATTTTATTGCGTTCGGAAAATGACAAAAGTGGTGACAATAATTTGGAGCAATTGTGCGCCATAAAATTTTGTTTCAGACTTGGACACAGTGCGACGAAAAGGTTTGCAAAACTTTGGTTTTTTTTTTAAACTTTAAAAACATTTTATTTTGTAACTAGACAATGGTAACTGTGTAATTTCAGTTCCATGAAAACATATGGCATTGTCATGTTAACCGGTATGAGTGCTAGTGTGCTGGTGTTAATAAGAGCACGGAAAATAAGTGAAAAATACAGAAAATCTGTTTGGATAAAGGAATATTTAGAATAATTACTACAATTTACTACAGGAAAATATATACTAAAAAATATTCCTTACACACTCAATTTACACTCTCGTGTACTCTGTTGTACCGCTAGGTGTAAGACTGACAGTGTGTATGGGTTTCAGCATGAAGGTATTTCATGAATTTGTATCCTCCATGAGTTCTTGTCCAGTGCTAATTTTCCTCGTTTTTCAGCCGCTTGTCGAACTTGTTTTTTCTCCTTGATGGTCTCACTACTTTCTGATACACCTGTGCTTTTACCTCTTTGTGTATGTCTCTTTTTCCTAGGAACCTACTTTTCTTATTTCTTCGTTCATTTTTCCATTATCTCTATTATTGTGCCAAACACTCATAGTTTTTGATTTGCTCCATTACCATTGTTTTGCTTTTGTCGATATTTATTTCCATATTAACTTTTCTTAGCTCATCGTTATATATCGCTAAGTTATGTTAAAGTTTTTCTTCGGAATCTGCTAATAGGACCATATAATCAGCGAACAGTAATTCTTGTGTTGACACTGTTTTCATTTTTCTAAAACCGGTTTTTGTATTCTTTCAGTTTGTTTTGTTATTTTTACAACATCAATAACTACTGAAAATAACAGTTGACTTAGTACGCAGTGCTGCCTTAGACCTATTCCTGTCTCAAATTCTATGGATTCATCGTTATGCGTTCTTGCTTTACCTTCCTTGTTGTTACCTTTCTTGTTGTTGTATAACGCCTTGATAATTTCTATTACTCCCTGTTCTACTCCTCTTCTCTTTAGACTTTTCCAGATATCCGTTCCTTTTACTCTATCAAATGTTTTTTTCAGGTTAATGAAACAAATATGAATTTCGGTTTCTTTTCTTAACAGTTTTTCTCCTAGTTGTCTAATTATAAATATCAGATCTTGTGCTTCTACCCTTGCTGAAACCATGTTGTGGTTCCTCTAATGTCGTTTCTAATTTTTCTCTCACCCTATGTTCTATTATTCTGGTAAATATATTTTCAGGTAAATTTGTTAGAGCGATCCCTCAGTAGTTTTTACATTCTTTGAAATCTCCTTTTTTTAAACAAGGGCAATATTATACTCATATTCCTGTCAGTTGGTACTTTCGTTTCTATTTTGATATAGGTTAGTAGTGACAAAAATTCTTTCTTTGCTATTTCTCCCATATATTTAGCATTTCTGCTGTGACTTCGTCACGCTTCGTTCACGGAGTTGGTCAAAAAAACAAAATAAAATAAATATTTCTATAGAAATTATATATTTATTTTTTGTTCTTAAATATATTATATAAGTTAATATATTTATTATTATTAATAGATTATTATTAATGATTAGATATTAATGAACAGCTGCGAATATATCAAAATAAGCAGCCCCGAACCAAGGCAAAAAAAAAAAACTAAATCCACTTAGTGTCTAGCTTGAATCAAGCGGTTGAGCGATCAGAGTCTGTTCTGTAGTAGTGCGGCTGATATGTAGTAGTGCGGCTGATATTTAAATTGTGGAACTAATCCCTTCAGTCTTAACCTCTGAACCGTCATGGTTCAAACCTTTAATTCAAAGTACAAGATGAAGCGTTCTATAAATTACAAAATTACCTCAGGAGGTAGACAATCCTCTGCCAGCTTTGCTGGTATAACCTGACTTTCGGATTCTGGGGTGTCCGGGCTTAAACGCAAAATCTTTCAGAGGGAGTCGGAGACCTCTGGCCAACGTCTGAAACCGAAAACAAAAACTTTCTTTGGAACGGCAAATATCAATTCTCTCCTATGTCCAGGAAAACGACACGAATTGGGGCGAACATTGAATCAGCAAAACATCCAAATGTTAGCTTTGCAAGAAACCAGATTGACAGATGATAACACTTTCGAATTCGGCAACTACAGACTTTTTAAAAGTAAAAAGGACAAAAGAATACTCATAAATACACCACATCTCGGTGATGCTTTCGCTACCTCAAGAAACATTCTTGGTTCTATAACTAATGTCCAGCCAGTAAATAATCGACTTATGACACTATCCCTCAAGTGTGCTAACAAAAACTTACATTAATCAATGCACATCTCCTAGTTAACGAAGAAAATAAATCTAACCCTGAAAAAGTAAATAAGTCCAGGGAAATTCTGGAAAAGACTATCTCTGAAATTCCCTCTAACCATGTAAAAATCCTATTGGGTGATTTCAATGCCTAACTAGGGAAAGAAAAAAGTACAGGAAAACAGTCTGCAGTTTTCCCGCTCATAAATGGACTAACCATAATGGTAGAAGATTGGTTGAACTATGTTCGCAGTTTAATCTAAAAATAATGTCAACCCATTTTAAGAAGAAAATAACAAAACAAAAGACCTGGAGGTGCCCAAACACGTAGATGGGTGAATTTCAAATTGACCATGTTGCCATTTCGTACCCCAATTATAAAGAGATTTTGAATATTCAAGTCAGGAAAGGAGCTAACATAGACACGGATCACTACTTGATTAGAATCAAACTTAGCTCGACAAACAAAGTTCGACCCAACGAAAATAAAACCAGCCCCAACAGAAGAGCTTGATAAACAACCAGCACAGAACTGGCAAGAATTGAAATAAAAAATTATTAAAACAGCTTTAAAGTTGGTCCCTTTACAAAAACGTAGAAAACATCCGTGGTGGGATGAAGTTTGCGAGCAAGCAGTATTAAGCCAAAGTAAAGCATTCAAAGATTGGAACAGTCAAAAAGCAGCAATAAACATCTTTTTGGAAGTAAGAAAAGAAACATCGAAGCTAATTAGACCAACTAAAAGAAAATATGAAAACAATCAACTTAATGAAATAGAAAAAGATTTCCAAAAAATAACACACGAAACTTTTACAAAACATTAAAACTAAATTAACAGGCTATCAACCCCAAAGTCTTTGCTTCCAAAAAGAAAACCGACAATTAGCTCTAAATAACCAAGACAATTGAACAAATACTAAACTGTCCTGAGCCTTTAAACAAATTACCAACACAAAATCCTAAACAAACAAACCCAGATTCACTACCACTGAATGAAGATGAAATAATTAGGCAAATCAAACGGCTTAAAAATAATAAAGCTTCTGGTGAAGATGGAATCACCGCTGAACTTTTGAAATCCGCTGGTCCAGGTACAATCAAGGAAATAACCAAAATTCTACAAGAAGTTTGGCGAACCGAACGGATTCCGGAAGATTAGAAAGATGCTCTAATCCACTACACAAGAAAGGAGATACAACGGATGTAAACAACTATAGAGGGATATCTCTTCTCCCAGTTTGTTACAAAATTCTATCTCAATGTCTACTAGACAGAGCACAGGGACAGTTAGAACCTAAAACTGGTGAATATCAAGCAGGTTTTCAACCGGGCAGATCCTGCCCTGAACAGATTCTGAATTTAAAGTTGATCCTAAGACATCAAAAACTGTACAATAAAAATGTACATTTTTACATACATCGTCTGTAGATTTGTGGATTTCAAAAACGCATATGATTCTATTGACCGCGAATCTTAAAAGAACAAGGACTAGATATGAAAACGCTGGCAATTATTAAAGCAACAGTAACTAACACAAGACCAAAAGTTAAATTCATGAGTGACATCTCAGAGTCCTTCGAAATTAAAACTGGAGTGAGACAAGGGGATGGACTCTCGCCACTCTTATTTAACTGTGTTCTAGAAAAAGTAATATAGGAGTGGCGTGTAAAAAAGTCGGCCCTAAATATTGACCAGCCCATTAAACTGGGGAGAACCAACATCAAAATTGATTGACTGGCTTTTGCTGATGACCTAGCAATTTTGGCTCAAGATGTATTAACGGCACAGAAACAGATTGAAATCCTAAAAGAAACAGCAGAAAAGGTAGGACTCCAAATTTCCTTTGAAAAGACACAATACATGACCTGCAACAGACTAAGAACACCATTTCTAAAAACAAAATAAGGTAACATCGGGCAAGTCTCTCAATTCAAATATTTGGGTGAAATAATCATGGAAAATGGGTTGGAAAAAGCGGCCAATAATGGTAGATGGAAACAGCATTGAGACTTACACAAAATATTTACAATAAAAAATGCCTATCTAAAAACACAAAACTGAGACATTACAACACAGTTATTAAGCCAGAATGTCTATATGGGGCAGAAACGCGCATTTTGAATAGAAAGAGAGACATCGAGGACATTGAAAAGAATGAAAGAAAAATCTTAGGCCCCAAACAAATAAATACAACAACATACCGACTTCGAGAAAACCAAGAAATCAAACAATACACACATATACATAGCCATATGAGAAAAAGAAGATTTAAGTTTTACGTACACATAAAACGGATGAATCCGAGTAGGCTAACTAGACAAATAGGCGAATTTTATGAAAATAGGAGTAGAGCTAAAGTAGAGATAATTAAATGGATTGCTGCAAATAGAGAGGACCTAAGATCAGCAAATATTACACAAAGTGAAATTCAGAATAGAGGCTGTTTCAGACACAAGGTTGACGTTTGAAAGGTTGGCTAGAGAGAAAAATATAGAAAGACTGGAACAACTTGGTCTGACGAAAGGAAAAAAACTCATAGCGAAAGAATGAAATTAGTATGGGTGCAAAGGAACGCTCACAACAACATACGCCTCTAATTGTACTTTGCGTGGTCCACCAGGGCCCATACGTGAATAATAAATAATTAATATATTGATAACTACCTTACTTTAAATTAAATTGGTAAACTATTGCCAAACTTTGCAGATATCAAGAAGTTGAAAGCAGAACATTGGTGGGAGTCGATGCGTTGGCTCTGCATATCTTCGTGTCATGACTTTTTAAGTATATCCTTGCATGCCTCCCTTTCAACAACGCATGCGTCTAACCTTTCAACAGATGCATGCGTCTTGACGACCAACAGTTGAACAAGTGTGGACATACCTATAGAGATAGGGTCATACTTTGAATTAAGTATTTATAAAAAAAAATGTAGTTCTTTCATCTTCCATTTTATTTCCATAGTGCCAAATGTATTTCTTTTTTCATAACTTGTGTAAGGCAATAACAGACGAAAATGAAACCAATATATTAGCAGTATTAATTGAATATTATATTTTTAGTTCTCAGTTAAAGTATGCATATTTGTATACGAATTGAGATTGACTGCAGTGCTCAAGGTTATAGAATATGTCCAAAATTGACATTCAGTTCAACAGTTCAACTCAGCATTTCACTGAGGAGTGTCTTTTTGACAGTTCCCTACACTGGTAATGTAGCTGGGTTTGTGTTAAGAAGAAATTAACGAGACCTTGATCGAGATCGAATAATTGTTGATCTGAAAGGATAAAAAAGGTACGCGTTGAAAAATAAATATCCTGCACTAGCTAATACATCTCAACAGCTGTCACTCAGTTGTTGTTATAGCTTGTTAAGGGTGTGATAAACATTAAAACAACTTAAAAAAGAAAGTTTTTATTTTAAAATAGCCAACGAAATGTTTCATTTATTAACATAAAACAAGCACAAATAAAAATAAACATATTGGAAATTATGTTCCGTTATGACCGTTATGAATACTGTTCCGCTGTTCCTCTAACGCTAGCACCAATTTTTTAATAAAAGGATTTTCAAACTTTCCTTCCATGGCGTCGAAATACTCTTGGCATTTGGTTGGTTGCTGATCTCGTTTCTCATAACCAACAGCGGTAAACAATAGGTCAAACCTATCAAGATCCTTTACAAATTTTGCCTCTGGAGTTTCTTTGGCTTCATATTCTTTATACAAACTATAAATGAGAAGACCAGATTCACCTGAAATTAATTGTAATATGTTAGTGGAATTATTAATTTAATGAAGATGAGTGAAATAGTGGAATTATTAACTTAATACTAAGAGTTAGATGTTAGGTGTACTTAATTCTAGGCCCCTAACTTCAATCGATGATATAACCCCTACCCAGAAAACACTTTTACGCCATTGTGACATCAAAATGACATAACGGGTTAAGATATATGTGTTATATGATTAATTATTTCACACTTTTTTTACGTAAGCTGCTGATGTAACAAGATGTATTTATGACTTCACTCAATATGACATAATATGGTGATGTAACGAAGTTTACGTTACTGTGATATAAAAAAAATTATACAGAATTATTTTTGAGGTTACTATACTTGTATTTATGTATGGGATACGATTATATTGTTTATTTGTTGTTCGGCTTACGGTGTGGACGTACCATCAACTGTAACGTAAATGAACAGTATTTATTCGATTTATATCGAATACACTAAGCGAGTTGAAGCATCTAGTGCCACTCACCGACGGAAATTCGTAATGGTATTAGAATCGTAGGTGAATAGAGGTATAATTATAAAATAAATGAGACAACCCCACCTCGATAATTATATGAAATCATTGCGCAATTGCGGCAATTTCGCCAACACCATTTGAGAAGATATTTCAGTTTTAAATTATGGGGGGTCAGGTAATTAAAAAAAGTCAAAGTAATTAAGTTAAACTAATAAAAAAAATAGAATTTTTGCAATCGTGTGGATTAACCCAATAGTTTTTTTTTGAAAATTGTTCAGATCGGGTCAGGTCCGGGTCTTCGGATCTGCAATTACATCTGTGCATGTGCAAGCATATGCTAATAATTTGTTAACGATTTGTTTGGTGTTTGTTCGTACCGGTCGTTAAAAGTTCCTCTATTGAGTTCAGTGGTCCTATTTTGGTTGCCATTTGACTTGTTTTGTTACTGTGTTTTAGCGAAGTTTTATGGAGTAAAGTCCAGTTTTATTGTAAAATAAGTTCTTATGATAACTACTGTTATTGATTATTTTGTTATCGGTAAATAATCTAACCAAAGACATTTTATTACATATGTTTCAAGACATGTTAGACAATGTTAGGAAAAAGACTGAAATCGCTAGCCCAATAATTTGAAACGCAAAAATAGAATGAGAGACCTTTAGAGTCTCTTTCATCCATTCAAGAGATAAAGGATTGTTAATTTGATCACGTTTTACTTATTTTGCATTATCACATTTACTTATTTCGCATTATCACATTGTAATATATTTTTTAGAGTTGCAGCAGCATTAAAAATATCAAGGAAAACAGTGTATTCTATAAAGAAATCCAGTTATTTCTTATCTGGAACAAGCAGACCTCGCGCGAAGACCATAACAAGAGACTTACCCGAGCGAAATAAAATGGAAGTTCGAAATACCTTGGTACAATATGTACAAAAAAAGTTAGTCATTTAAATATAATGAATACATATTAATTGTTTGCCGGTTTGATTTTTCCCATTCGCAAACGTTTTGGCTTTATAATTTATTAGTAAAACTGTAAAATCTTGAGCTGACTTCTATCTTACCTATATCTAGCACAAATATTTGGCATATCCTGCTATTCCTAGTAAATTGCTAATTTTTACCAAAAAATAAATCAGCTTGATATATAATACAATAAATCTATTTATATATAGAGTGTACATATAAGTGTGTTGACTAAAACTAGAATATGATATAACTTAATTTTCAACAAACAGTTGAAATTAAACATTAAAAATAAAAAGTATATAGCACTTGGTTATGTCTCATAATATCATTTTTTTTTTCATTTGCAGGAAAGCATGTAATTATCTTAATATGGAGTTAAGAAGAAAGGAAATTGTCAGTATGGCTCCTACATCACTCAAGACTCTCCCGAAGGAACTAGACTTTAAGTACAAAAGGGATGACAATAGGAGATCATTAATCGGAAGAAACAATATTTCTGCCTTAACTTGTTTTCTTCGCAAATCTATGGAAAATCGTAGCAGCACATGCAGACGCCAAATTATATTCCTAGATGAGACCTGGATTTATTCAAAAGGAAACAAAACAAATTATTGGCAAAACAGTAGTGTTAAACGTGTCCGAAAGCCAGAAGGATATGATGGGAAAAGTTTTATAGTCATTCATGCCGGCTCTTTGAAAGAATTTGTTCAGGGTGCAACTTTCGTGTTCGCCTCACGTCCAATTACCATGGTGAAATGAAGAGCAACATATTTCAAAAATGGATGACGACACAGCTAATCCTAAATTTAGAAGAGTTGCCCTTAATAATAATGGATAATGCACTATACCATACTGTACTGCAAGAAAAACGGCCCTGCAGTTCCTTAACAAAGGCTGAAATAACTGCTTGGTTAAACGCCAATAATATTAAATGTGATGAAAAACTCACAAAACCAGAACTACTGCAAGTGGCTAAAAGGAACAGAAGAGTATATATGTATATATATATATATATATATATATATATATATATATATATATATATATATATATATATATATATATATATATATATATATATATATATAGCCCTGAATGCCCTGAACTGCCCTGAATTGCCCTGAACGCGAAACAGGATTTCCCAAGAAAAATTGTATCCATACCCACTCAGAATCACCACCACCAACCCAGGAAGAAATCCACAGGCACATACACAAACTAAAGAATAACAGGTCATCCGGTAAAGATGGTATCACCGCGAAACTATTGAAAAACCTCGGACCAAATTCATTGCAAGAACTTACGCAAATTATCACGAACATTTGGCAAACAGAAAAATTACCAGATGATTGGAAGTGTGCTCTTATCCACCCGCTGCATAAGAAGGGAGACAGAAAAGATGTGAACAACTACAGAGGAATCTCTTTACTACAAGTCACCTACAAAATCCTCTCAGCCTGCCTTCTCCAGAGAATACAAGAACAATTAGAACACAAAATTGGCGAGTACCAGGCAGGCTTTCGCCCTGGTCGCTCATGCACTGAACAAATATTTAACCTAAAAACTATACTGAAATACAAAGCTATCAGGAACGTCCCAATCATCTGCACGTTCGTGAACTTCAAGAAAGCATACGACTGCATCGACCGAAAATCTTTGCTCAACATCCTAGAAGAACAAGGACTCGACCCGAAAACACTACGATTAATCAAGCAGACATTGACTGACACAACCTCTAAAGAAAAATTTATGGGAGAAATTTCCGAACCCTTCCTGATTAGAACTGGAGTACGCCAAGGAGATGGGTTAACCCCACTTCTCTTCAACCTGGTCCTGGACAAAGTCATGAGGGAATGGGAAAAGTAACTGAAAAATCAAAGACAGTGGAAATCAATACAACTCGGACGATCCAAAAACAACATAGAAATATCATGCCTGGCTTTCGCAGACGACCTAGCCATACTCGCAGACAATGAAAAAGAGATTCCTCAAGGAATGTGCAGAGAAAATTGGCCTACAAATCAAACAAACTGGACGGAGGAAAGAAAGAGAATCCACGGAGAAAGGATGAGAGAGGTGTGGAGGATCAGAAACAACACTCGAAAATGAGTCAGAATGCTTTGCGTGATCCAACCGGGTCTATATGCACCTAATAATATATATATATATATATATATATATATATATATATATATATATATATATATATATATATATATATATATATATATATATATAATATTTATGAGCTAGTAAGAGAACATGCCCATGAAAATTTTAAGACTTCCAACCTATCATTTTGTTTTTAATGCCGTAGAATTAATTAACAAAATATATGGAAAGAAGCATTGGAACAGTGCAATGAAGAAGTGTTAGACAAGTCTGTAGCACATACAGAGAAATTAATTGATGACTGGTTTATCCGAGAATAACACATAGTCAATGTTGAAGTTGAGCCTATAATAATCAACGCAAAAGAAAGAAATTCCTCGTTTGAATCTGATAAAGATATATATAGCTATGTTGTTAATGTGGTTGATTAATGAACTTATTAGTATACCTAATTACTTAGATATAGGAAAAATGTTTAAACAGCTGTTTTTGTACAATGAAATATTATGCACAATGAAGACGCAGGGTCTCCATAACGCTTCAAGTTTTTTTCAATTTGCGCAATGGGTTTTACTAGTTTAACCGAAAAAAACTACCGGTGAAAGGAATGTTCTTCGAGAAGCAATATTTAAGGAAACGCCTACTTTTCAGTCTTTGTCTTTCAAAGTTACTTTTAGAAACCGTTACTTTGTAACGTTTTACAATAACAATTGCAACGTGTTAATATTAAATGATCCTCAATTAGAGAGTTTTCAATCTCTTCATTCCCCATACCCCTGCTTGAGGTTCAACTCCTTTTATACACGTAAGACTTAAGACCCAACTTAAAAATCTAGTTAAATTAATCTGAATCTTAAATGACTTTTCATTATATAATTGAAATTAATTTCTAGCTCTACAGGCTGAGTTGGTTCACGGCTTGGTTTGATCTGGTAACCCAACCAGATTAAGACAGCGATCGTGGTCGCTTAACTTCAGTTATCGTGAACTGATGTTTCACACGATGCGGCTAGTCCCTTGGCTTCATTGCATTACCTTGTATTATTTATGTGTATATTTACATATATATTTTATATATATATATATATATATATATATATATATATATATATATATATATATATATATATATATATATTTACGTATATTTAAATTATTGTATTTTAATGTTTTATCGAGTACACAAAATTTTGTCTTCGTTCGAATGATGGGTAGTTTGTCGAAGTTGAAGCACCGGTAGTGTATTACATAGTCCCGAATTCAAATAAACTAAAATAATACAAATATTCACTGAAAAAGATGAGAATCACACTATACATCTAAAAAAATATCATTATCATCTGTGGCTCTACAACCTTTAAAGGATCTTGAACTGTCGTACGAGGGTTGCTATTTATATATCCGGAATTGGCAACAATGATGTTGGTATGGACATCTGACATATACATAGTAAAGTTTGACATTGTTGGCCATATACATACTCAGAACATTTTGTTATACGGACGCTATTTGTATTATTTAACGATTTGAAAATTGCATCTCAGTCGAAAATGGAATTAACTCGTAACAACTTTCGTGCGATGATTTATTACGATTTTCGATGTGGATTATCTCAACAACAGTGCGCCGATCAACTCACTTCAACTTTTAGCGATGAAACACCATCCAAAACTACTGTATATCACTGGTTTAGTAAATTCAATAGTGGCCGTCGTTCGCTCACAGATGAATTTAAAGGTCGTTCAAAATCGGTTGTTGTGCCAGAAAACATCGGTACTGTGCGCGAACTGATAAAGCCAGATCGTCATGTAACATACCGTCAGAATGAGATATCAGTATGAAAAGTGTATACAAGATTTTAGGTGAACGTTTAGCCATGAAAAAGATTGTGCGCGTGGGATTCCGCGTAACTTGACAATCGCTCAAAAAAAGGCTCTTGTCGATTGGTGCAAAGAAATGCTCAAAAAATACAATCGTGGTGCGTCAAAAGCCGTGTATAACATCTACACAGGTGACGAATCTTGGATCTATTGGCTCTCTATAGGTATGAGCCCGAAAGTAAACAGCGGTCGACAGTATGGGTCTTTCAAAATAAGCCAAACTGGTCGCCTGTTTTTTTGGGATCAATGGGCATGTGGCTACAGTGCCACTAGAGAATCGTAGAACGGTCAATTTTGAATGGTACACAACCATTTGTTTGCCAGAAGTCTTTGAACAAATAAGAAAAAACAACCTTGGACGCCGCATCATTCTTCACCATGACAACGCGAGCTCTGACACATCGGACCGAACAACTCAATATTTGACCGGTCAAAACATCGAATTGATGGGTTATTCACCGAATAGTCCTGATTTAGCACCCAATGACTTTCGTGTTGGAGATATCTCAAACGGAATGGAAAAAGTGCTGTGAAAATTGGTTCAAACTCTTGGCTTGAGTTCATACGGAACCCAATTTCCTTGTTTTTGCACCATACCCATGGCCTTGACATCGCATGTTGAGTCACTCCCGAGGTTTCAGCGAGGTCCTCTTGAGTTTGGCATGAATCTTGGTCCAATAACGACTCCAACTCAGCGTCTTTAAACTTTACTGGCCTCCCTTCCCGTTCTTTGTCACTGGTGTCAAAATCGCCACTTTTAAAACGACGGAACCAGTACTCACATGTTTTTATTGATGGAGCTTATTCCTCATATGCTTCACACAGCAATCGATGTCCATAAGCTGCACATTTCTTCAAATTAAAACAAAAAAGCAGCTCTTCCCGCAAATTGTGTTTTCTGGGCACAAAGGTTGACATGGTCAGAGCACAAAGAAAGAATGTTTTTTACACTTCAACGAAATGACATACACTGATTTTTAGAGGGAAATGATGATGCTTTAACATGAATATAGTTACAAGATGTTTCGTAAATCCCTCAAAACTTATTTGTACACCCGATAAGTCAATTTGAAGTCTTGGATTGTCATGCTGCAGAATAACACCTTTTTTGATTAATCCGTCTTAGACGTTTTTTAATCAAAATCGTATTTAGTCCATCAATCTGAGCACAATAATATTATGCCCTTATGGTTTCATTTAAATTCAGAACCTTAAATGAATAATTCTTGAAAAGTCCCACCTTATACTGACAGTAACAGTTTTTTAGGCTGAAGAAAGATCTGGTTTTAGAGTAGGCAAAGGCAAAGGTGGTTGTCCAGGTGTTAACCACTGTTTTTTCTTATGTGAATTGTTTGTAGGATCCACTTTTTATCTTCAGTAACACTTTTTTAAAGAAATTGATCTCTGCTTACACTGGACAAAAGTGCATGCAGATGATAACACGTTAAATTTTATTTTCAACTCAAAGAGATTTACCACTAAACACCACACTTTAACTTCTCGACGCGTGTTTCGCTAACCATGTTACCATCATTAAGAGATGATTCAACATGAATTGAAGCGAAGCACCCATCGAGATGTAAAAAAAATGATTTCGGGTTTAGAGGTAAATACGTTTAAGTTTAGGCACTATTTTGCAGATTAAACATTGTCATATTATATTTGCTGTATTGAAAACGTAAGTAGATGTAGTGTGATTTTTGTTTAAAATGGAAACAATATTTGCAGGAGAAATTTAAAATGGAAAGTTTAACAACAGACAATCCCGATAATATCTTAATAACTGAAGAGAGATATTAAAGAATTGTTGTTCAACACATTAAGTTCTGCACTGTCCAATGTACGTTGATAGCATAGTCGAATAAATTTAAACTTTTTTGAGGTATCATTGATATAATAATAGGTCTATATGAAGTATTTTGTACTCCTGAATCCGAAAATGATAAGCTAATTACTGTTACACGTATAGTTTTTTTGTTACAGGGGGTCGGTGTGCGGAAAAAAGGAGACGATATAAACATGTAAAACGTGTTAAATTTATGCAAATATATTACTGAGGATTATGTAAATAAAAAATATATTACATGAGATGCCATACAACGACAAAATCTTTCACCTTTTCTTCTTGTGTTCTGTAGCATCATCTCTTTTTAAAAACCAACAGTAGTCGCCGAACATAGATGGGTTCCAGCTTCAGTGGTATCTTGCTTCGATCGTCCTGATGTCTTGGTGAAACCTCTCTCCTTGTTCATCGCTTACTACACCCAAATTTTCCGAAATAAAAATCCAAATGGGGGTTTAAAAAAAGGATTTTTAAGGACGTGCCACACTCTAATATTTCAAGAGTTCATCTGAGATTATTATAGTTTTCATCTTTCTCGTTGCCCACTAATCCTTTCACTACACTTACAAAACACTTCCAAGCCCCAATTCTTTTTCACTTAGTTTTTCTTGGAAACGGAAATTATCTAAAAGTTTCCTTTTTTGAGGTCCAAAAAATATGCCTTCTTTTAGTTTTGTAACACTTAATTGAGGAAATATTTCTTTTAGGTACTTGAAACCATTACCTTCTTTGTCCATGGCTTTGCCATTAGTTCAAGCTTAATACGGAGAGACGGAAGAATTGTTTGGACTAACAAGGGGGACATACCAGGTATAGAAGAAGTTGTATGAGGCCAATCTTTCTTACTGTAACGTTCTTTTGTTGCCCTAATGCCCTACTGTCCCATATATACAAAAAACAGCAATTCTGTGTAAAAACCCTTAGAGACCTAGCACTTTTAAATCCCCACAAATAGACCACTGATACGGTTCGTATTTAATGCAATTTAGTATGGTTGCTAAATTGTCATAGGTTTCTTTTCTGTCACTGAATGGGCTAAAGGAATAGATGGGTTTTTGTTTCCATTATAGAGCAATACTGTTTTTAGACTGTATTTTGACTAATCTATGAAAATACAATAAATGCATTCAATAAACTATCAATATTATAACCGACACATAGCGACCGATCCATTTTATAAAAACTTGAAAATGTTACATTCCGTTTTCGGCAAAGTGAAACAGTTGCATTTTTATCTAACAGGTTGCACATTTGAAGTTTAGAACTAAGAAGTTGCGATTTTTGTTTTGACAATCCCAGGTCACGTATCAAATCATTTAGTTCATTCTGAGTTATTAAGTGAGGTTCACTGGTAATTGTTAAAAATGTTAGGTCACAATTGGTGTTTTCAGGAAGTTGTGGATCCGATCCTGATGAAGTATTAGAATCACCGGGAAACATGTTGTCCAGGTTTAAAGGCGCAGTCGGTAGCGGTAGTTCCTGGCTATGAGAAACTGACCTAAGCGCAGAAGGCAAATTTGGATACTGAATTTTGTCCCTTGGCTTTTTTGAAATCTCTTCTGTTTTAGTGATACAAAAGTACCAATCACTCACATGCTTAGTAGATTCTCTAAACAGCATCAAACATGAGGAGCCCAACTTTTATCTTGAACTCCAATTTGCCACTTAAAATATAAAAGATAGACTTGTCTGACATCCTCGGATATAGATCTAGATTGTGACTTTAAAATAAATTGTTCGCAAATACAACAAAACTTACCCGCTGGATTTTTTGCAAAAACGACAACTAGAACTTACCATTTTATATAAAATCAACTTAAACACTTGACTGTACTGTAAACGAGACAGAAACAAACTAAACCATAGAAAACAATAAAATTGCCATTAAAGGTTCGTAGAATACTGTGGAAATACCCCCTCTATGGTCTTGTAGTCATAACATTGTCCAGTTCAAAGTCAGTTACAAATAATTTTTAATTATCTCACGATATAAAGGAGAAGCAGGTTCTTGAAAATGGGATGTGCTAGGCCATTTCTGTGAAAAGGTGTTTTAATAACTATCTACATAATGAAACGCAAAAAGAGCATTCTCATCAATGACATCATGACAAAAATCATGTCGATCTATGTAAGGATTAAATCAAAATTAGTAATCAAAATAAAACGTTTATTTTTAAAATTGTCGATGAAATATATCGTTATATTAAAAAATCCAAAATAAAATAAGCACACTTGATCAGAAATATTCGAATTCGAAATCATGTTCCATTAGAAATAATGTTAGTAGCAGATTTTTTTCTCTCGTCTTCCAAAGCTAACACCAATTTTTTGATATAAGGATTCTCAAATCTTCCCTCCAGAGCATCAAAATAGTTTTGACACTTGGTTGGTTGCTGATCTCGTTTTTCATAACCGACAGCGGTAAACAATAGGTCAAACCTATCAAGATCTTTAACAAATTTTGCCTCTGGAGTGTCTTTGGCTTCGTATTCTTTGTACAACTTATAAATAAGAAGCCCAGATTCACCTGAAATTAGTAGCAATATCTTAGAAATATAGTAAAAATTATATATTAGGTGGGTAATTTATTTTTCTAGCCTATTGAAATTCATGCAACTTTAATGCACTGTGATCATATTAACGCTCAACATCCAAATATTGGCTTATATTAATTGATATAGTAACATATGTGCCGTTCTGTTCGGTGGCCTTTCTTCATCTTTGCAATAGCTGCGTAATCCCGCGCTTATAGAAGTTTGGAGTTTTCTGGCTAAAGAACTGATCCTGGTGATTTTTCAAGTCTTCCGAGCATCAATTCTTCTATTGGAACATTTGGCGCGAAACACTAAACTTGAAGAGATCACTAAACCCCAAATCATTTTGGTAGTTTAGTCTTCCGGGCATGTAAAGTTTTTACCAATATTTATGGATTGCGCAGTTGGTTTCCCATGAAACATTTTATAAATTTTAGGTTTTTAAATAATAAACTTGTAGCTTTTTATTGTTTCAAATGTTTATTAGAGATTTTACTCTATATATGTTTCGCCTTATTAGTGCTTTCTCAAGAATAGCTTGAACTGATACTAACGGTGAAACCAAGTGTTTCCAAGTATAGAGGTAAACTTTTTTTTACAACATCTAGTTTAGTTTCCTTGAATGTCGGCTGGTAAAACCCCGGGCCATTCAGTTACAATATAATCTTATCTATCATTGGAGTGTTTTGGAAATTTAGTTGGTCATTCGCGGTTATTATATGACTACTTAACGACTTTTTTATTTTTAATTGTTCTACTAGATCTAATTTTATACTTTTCTGAGTGTAATAGTTTAACATTGTTTACATGTATAAAATGATTGTTTTCAATACAATGTGTGGACATTCCGGTGCTTTTTATGTTATTTAAGATATCTTAAGGTTAATAAGAACTAATAAGATTAATATGGCTATAAAGAGGGTTTAAGGGATAACAGAACTGCATTTTTTTTAAATCGATTTTTTTATTAGCTTAAAATTTTTTTTGGACCTTTTAGAATATGGGGCAGAATTTTTTTTCCCTTGAAATTTCGCGCTGTTTTCTAAGCGCGCCGGACTACTTCCAAACGACACCTATGTCAAATAAATACCTGCTGGGAAGGTACAGTCTAATGTTTTATCGTATGATTTCTAACTTCTCTAATACACAACAGATGTCTTTAAAAATTGTTAATGTTTAGTCAGAAGCATTTATAAATAAAAGTACGTTAGTATAACGCCAATATATGCATGTAAAAAAAGACAATTTCTTAACAGTATAGGTAGGCTGCCAAACTTTTTCAGTTCGCGGCGCACTTACTATTTTAGTATTTTGTTATGGCGCCCCAGTCAAAATATGGGGTCAATGACACTAATAAGGCACATAAATGAAAGCAACTCTGACGCTTGTATAGGTATTTATTAGAATTGACACACAAGAATATAAATTGACAGAAAATTACGAAAACATCAACAAATGGTGAAGATCTTCAATGGCAAGTTAGTCAATGCGACGCGTGGACTGCTGATCTGATCTTTTCAAATTGCGGAATAAGACTAGATACTGCTACTCTCATTTCTAGCCCCACGTTAATTTTTGAGCGATATTTGCTCTTTATTACAGCAACAGCTGAAAATCCGGTTTTGCATAGATAGGATGTTGTTAAGGGAATGAGAATCATTAAAGCTTTTGAACTTACGACTTGAATATTTATTTTTCACCGTTATGCAAAACTCCAACAAACCGGAACAAGCAAATTTTGTTTTAAGGCTGTTGTCGCATGAGAGTTCAAAGAGGCGAAAAAGACAAATTATTTAAATTTATTAATTCACTTTTAAACTGAGTAATATGGTTTTTTAAAAATTAAATAAATTAGGTTATAAAACCATTCGTCTAAACAAACCAAATTTAGGCAAAATGTTAGTCAATAATAAGAACAAAACGGATAGTTTATATAAATCAGGAGTATATAAAATTATCTGTAAAGATTGTGAAGCGGTATATATCGGACAAAGTGGTAGAAGAATTTGATGTAGAATAAAAGAGCACAAAAAAGTATCTTAAATAGCGTAAAAAGCACTGGAATGCACTTCACACTTCAGTTTTCCATGCAGTGCCATCATGCGCCAAAAACGGAACGAATACAATCAGTTCTAAATAAAAAAAAAAACGCCATGGAGTAATATTGTTTACGAGGTAACATTTGAAGTATTGCACTGCTTTATTTTCGACTTTCAACTAAAAAAAATTAAACCCAGAAGACGATTTATGGGGTTTATTTATGAGAAAAACATTGTTTCCTGCAATACCCGAAATATGTGACAGTTTCGCTGGCTTAAGAGTGAAAACTTCAAACCTCAACTTTTAACAAAGATAATTTCCATCGCGTCAGTCAAAGTCATTTTTCTCAAGGACAACGCGCTTTCTTGGAAAATTTTATTGCACCCAAGTCTTTGTGGCATCACTTCTTAGATACTAAATTCCCTTCTGTTGGGGACGTCAAAAAGTGTACGTATTTTTAACAAAACAACCCACTTTAGGGGGGAGAGGGGGGGTCAAGGCCTAAATGAGAAATATAACTTTGAAGAACTATTTGATTTTTGTATGAATTAATAAAAAGATTCAGTGAAAAGGCATAAAATTACACTACACATCAAATATTTGCGTTATGGCTTAATACTACCATGATCAAAAGGCAGGGTGACTTTTGTTTTAGAAATTCGTTCATTTTATATATCATACAAGCTATTCTCAATGAAAGTTTCTTTTTCATACAACGATATAAATAAGAGAGACGTCCATCAAACCTTTATTAATTATTAAAATAAACATTTTAGTAAATTGCTTTTTAAAAATAATGTTATCTAAATGTAAACCTTCACGAAAAAGTCTATAGGTCTCAAATTAGGACTACGTGGAGGCCAATTTGTCACCTCTCCTAGAAATCAGTTTATTTGGGAAAATTTCATTTCAACTCGTGACAGAGACGTGTTGGAAGTGTGTGGTGTTGCTCCGTCCTACTGAAACCACATTATTTGATTATAACCAGCAAAGTTTTGCAGTTCAGGTACTAAAAAATTGCCCAACATTTCCACATAACGCTCTAAATTGACGATAACTGCGCGACCCCTACCGTCTTCAAAAAAGTACCGGCGGATTATTCCTCGCGCTGACATTGCAGTCCATACAGAGTTGTGTTTGGGGTTCATTGCACTCCAGTAACGACAGTTTTGTTTATTTACATGACCGTTGAAATGAAAATGAACCTCATCTGAAAACAATATGTTGTTGAATGTTGCAAAACGCTCAGTTACCCGATTAACGAATTGAAGTCTCTGACCGGCATCTTAGGGTTTTAACTCTTTTCAACACCAGATGAATTTTGTATGGGTGAATAATGATCGAGGCACATTTAAAGCATGCGCACGCTTACGAACAGAAAGGTCCGGATTATCACGAATGGGCTGATTTATCATTTTCATCACTTCGTGATGACCTTGGTCGCTCGGACTTAACCCATCAGCTGATGAGGGGAATACTTGGCGCATCTTTAATGTTACGCAAATCAATTGTGGTTTGGCATCCGACTGCAAGAACTCTCTCTGCGCTACAGTTTCTGTGCTATAGTAGCAGAATCACTGTTCTTGTAAGATTCGCGCACACACAACGCACGATTTGCTCCCGAGAAACACTCTATATCAATTAAATTCCTAAAAGCGGGACTATCGATTGACATGCGACATGCCGCGCCCCTCACAGTTGTTGCGTTTGCGCAGTGAGCCAATAAAATAAACTTTCTTATGGGATACCTTGTCTAATCATTTGTTCTTTAAGTTGGTATGACTATCCTTGACATCTGATAGAAGTTTCATACAATTCTGCTCGTTAAGTTAGAAATTATATCGTCTTTTGTAATTGTTACAAAATTTAGTCGGCGATTTTTAAAAAATTGATACATTCATTTAGATAGAACAAATAATTTGCATTAAATGTCTGAAAAACCATATGTCCGGGGCATTAAAAATTACGGCGATGAACTTATGTCAAAAAAATGTTTACAAGTGGTACAAGAACTTTGGTGATGGTAGAGAAGCAGTTGAATATGAACCTCGTTCAGAAAGACCTTCCACTTCAACTAAGGAAGAAAACATTTGCAAAAGTAAGGATCTTGTATCGCCGATTGGGTATTAAAGATATTATAGATATTACTCGAATATCATTTAGATCGATTCAATCAATTTTGAAGAACAATTTAAGCATATTTGTGTCTCATATTGTCGTTTCATCTTGTTCCGAAAACACTGAATCTTTTTAAGACATATCATCCGGTTGAAGTTATAAGATATATTTTCTTTGAACGATGAAATTCTGAAACGCATAATTACTGCTAATGAGATCCTTATAAACTAGAAAACAGCAACAATCAAGTTTAACTCTAAAGATGAACCAAAGCCGGAAAACCCACATCAAAACCGGTCAAACATCAAAGTCATGTTACTGTTTTCTTCGATTACTGTGGTATTGTTAACGAGAAGTTCCTTCTAACTAGACAAACAGTTGACAAAATGTATTATTTAAATGTTATGCATCATTTGCGTGATTGGAAGAAAAAGTCCACATTTGTGGTATTGATGATTTTTGTATCAGGATGCCGCCACACTGACGAACAATGTAAATGCTTCGGGCTCACAAATAGTTGATTCTTATGTATTTGCACCTGCTGAATTAAAAAATCACCATAAAAGTGATAGATTAGCTCTTGCTTTGGAGATACAGTGGTATGCCATTTTTATAGTCTACATTTTCAGTTTGGGGGAAATTTTGTTTTCGGGAGTTGTCACACCTGTCAACTGACAAAATACAACTTTCTCCAGATCTTTGTAGGTTATAAACATAAGTACTGTTGCTGTGAATTTCATATTGTTTCTGTTGTAATTAGTGCAGAATTTCAAATTTTGAAGTGTAAAATTTTTTAACATCAAAATGCCCCGAAAATGTGTAAATTTAATAAACAAATTGTGTTACATTTGTGGTGAAATAACATTTTCGTTACAGAACCGCAATCTGAAGCTATTGTGAAGATTGCCTATCACCAGTATTTTGGTTTGAAGGTCACATCAATTTTGAACTCTTAGAATGTAACTGTCCTAAAAAAAAAATCAAATGTACTTTCAATGTTGTTGGAATATGTAGTTAAAATATATTGTTTTCTCTTAATCCGTTAAAAGAAAATACTCCCACCTATTGTGGACAGAACACCTACAGCAGAAACTAGAGTTAATACTAATTTTTCTTTATTATATTCGTTTTTTTTAATCCAAAATTGGTAGGATTTGATTCATGAAGTGAACACCATATGCACCGGATATGACACTGTGTGTCTTTTTCATGTTCCTCGGGTTGAAGAAACCACTCCGTAGACGTCGTTTTGAGCCCATAGAAGCCATTCAAGAGAGTTCGCTAGCCTCTTTGAAGGAAATCGAAGAAGAGTATAAAAACTGTTTCTAAGACTGGAAACAACGTTGGAATAAAGAGTATTGCATCCCTTTTTGATTATAGTAGCATGTCGTATTAGCATTAATCATTGTATAGAACAAGATTTTCCAGCATCCCAGAGAGAAGCACTAGTTCTGCCTTCTAAAGTTCTTAACTCATCGTTATTTGATGATTTGATTTTATTATTTATGTTTACTATCTCAGTGCTGACATTGTACGTGCTTATGATATTGGTATAGTAATTGCTTTATTGCTATTGAATTTTTCTAAAGCTTTTGATACCGTCAATCAAATATTATTGACTACAAAGAGCAACTAGATTAGTTTTGATTATTTTGCACTGTCGCTCTTAAAGATATACTTAATATAATATACTAATAATATAATATACTAATAATGACCGGTAATGAGTCAACAAATATGAACACGCCTAAAGTACCCCAGAGTTATGTGTTTAAACCTTTGTTTTTTTTATATATATACATGTGATTTAGTATCTAGTATCAAGAATAGCCAGATATTATATGCATATGATACACAACTATATTATAATTTTAAACAATTATCTATTCTATTTATCAGTCTGATTAAATAATTAAATCAAAATGAAAATAAATCGAAATCTATGAAAATTCAATTTAACAATGGAATCTCATTGTCGTAAAATATTTAGTATAGCGTGTGTTGCTTTTACGTCCAACAGATGGCACACTTTGTAAAAAAAGTATGTTTTACCTGTCACAAATTTGACATTTATATAATAGGTATATAAAATCATGCACGTATTCGAATGCAACGTTGTGTCAAAATTTCAAAGCAATCGGTGAAGAACTTTCGGAGGTTTAAGATTTTGAACAAACGAACATTTACATTTTTTATTTTATATAGATTTTAGAATCAGCTGTGAATAAAATTAATAATAACTTAAAAATATATCAATTTATGCAAATGGTCACATTTTATTTAAAGCCAAATCCCGCAAAATATAAGATTGAAGAAAAAAAGAGATTTTTCGAAAATCACAATAACGGTTTTACATTAATAATGATGAAATACAAATAGTAAATATTGTAAAAAAACTATGTGTATATTTATTTTGATAAGTGTTTGAGATTTACTACTCATATTTTTTTTCTTTTTTGCTGATTTGGGATTTGCTGATTTGATTTAATTACTTAACCAGACTGATAAATAGAATAGATATCTTTAAGATCGACGGCGTAATATAATTAAAACTAATCTAGTTGCTCTTTGTAGTCAATAATGTTTGATTGACGGTATCAAAAGCTTTAGAAAAATTTAATAACGATAAAGCAATTACTATGCCAATATCATAAACACGTAAAATGTCAGCACTGAGATAGTAAACATAAATAATAATATTAAATCATCAAATAACGATGGGTTAAGAACTTTAGAAGGGAGAACTAGAGCTTCTCTCTGGGACGCTGGAAAATCTTGTTCTATACAATGATTAATAATACGACATGCTACTATAATCAAAAAGTAAATGGATGCAATACTCTTTATTCCAACGTTGTTTCCAGTCTTAGAAACAGTTTTTATACTCTTCTTCGATTTCCTTCAAAGAGGCCAGCGGACTCTCTTGAATGGCTTCTATGGGTTCAAAACGACGTAGTATGAATTCATACAAAGTTATAATGACAAGTTCTAGTCGTTCATTTTGCAAAAATCCAGCGGATAAGCTTTATATCCAGCGGATAATTTATTCTAAAGTCAGAAGCTATATATATATATATATATATATATATATATATATATATATATATATATATATATATATATATATATATATATATATATATATATATATATATATATATATATATATATATATATATATATATATATATATATATATATATATATATATATATATATATATATATATAACAGATTTCACTAGCCATAAGTATACAATGTTATGATTTGATATATATGTAATTGTATTCTACTGTCATTAACATCAAAATTACACAAGTTACGTTGCGCCAAAATAACAGCATTATAGATTTATAATTTTTTGCAAATGTCGACTTTTTAGCTTGAAAACATGCATTTGCGGCACGCATTACTTTTCTTGTTTCATCAGAAGAAAAAAGCCGCTGAAAGTCATCATTTGCTGGTAGAGACTTACGATGAGCATGCTCCAACCATAAGCACATTTTCAACAATTCAAATGTGGTGATTTCAACGTTCAAGACAAAGAACGTCCTGGTAGGTCGAACACGTTTGAAGATGCGGAATTGCAGGAGTTATTGAATGAAGACCCAACACAAACTCAAAAACAACTGACAGAAAAAATGAATGTGAGCCGAGTCGAAATTTGTGAACGATTACAAGCGATGGTAAAGATCCAAAAGATGGGAAGATGGGTGCCACATGAATTGAATGACTGGTGTGAAAACATTAGAAAATCGAAAAATTGTCGGTGTCAAATGCTGCTTCAAATGTATGAAAGGAACTCATTTCGGCATCGAATAGTAACGGGTGATGAAAAATTGACTTATTTCGAAAATCCTAAGCGAAAAAAATCATGGTTATCACCTGGTGAAGCCAGCCCATCGACTGCAAGGCCAAATAGCTTTGTGACTGGTGGGACCAGGTTGGTGTCATATATTATGAATTGTTGAAACCTGGAGAAACAGTTGATGTCAACAAATGATCAATTTGAACTGTGCATTGATCGAAAAACGTGCACAATACGCCCAAAGACATGATAAGGCGCCGTTTCATACAGCAAAACCAGTCAAAAAAGTGTTGAAATCAGTTTGATGGGAAGTTTTATCACACCCGCCGTACTCTCCAGACCTTGGTCCATCCGACTACCACCTCTTCGCATCGATGGGGCACACGCTTGCAGAGCAGCACTTCGCCGATTTCGAAGAAGTTAAAAAATGGCTCGATGACTGGTTTAGCTCAAAGGAGAAACTGTTTTTTTTTGGAATGGCATCCATAAACTGCCTGAGAGATGGGCAAAATCTATAGAACCCAATGGGCAATACTTATATATATATATATATATATATATATGTATATATATATATATATATATATATATATATATATATATATATATATATATATATGTATATATATATATATATATATATATATATATATATATATATATATATATATATATATATATATATATATATATACATATCTATTTTTATATATATATATATATATATATATATATATATATATATATATATATATATATATATATATATATATATATATTATATATATTATATATATCTATATATATTTCCCGGTGATTCTAATTCTTCATCAGGATCTAATCTACAACTTCCTGAGTTCAGTTGTGAACAACTCACAGTTCAACTGTGAGTTCATCAGTTGTGACCCAACATTTTTAACAACTACCAGTAAACCTCACTTAATAATTCAAAATGAATTAAATGATTTGGTACGGGACCCGGGATTGTCAAAACAAAAATCGAACTTCTTGGTTCCAGACTTCAACAGTGAAACGTGATAGATAAAAATGCAAGTGTTTCACTTTACCGAAAACGGAATATAACATTTTCAAGTTTTTATAAAATGGAAGGATCACTATAGACCTTACCAGGACTAGTTGCGTGAAAGCGCGTCCTCCATGTTAATGAGGCGTTAATATGAAAGTTTTGGGCACTTTTTATAAATATAGCTGGATAACAAGGATCATTACCCTTATTATCAGTGCAACTAAATGAAAAATTAATGGTGCTTCCCATAGCACATAGAAGCACATAATTGTATTTATTTACAACAATGGTTAAAATGCCATGGCCTTGTTGAAAGGTTATGATAACAATTATATCCATAATAGTTTTATATTTATTATACTTACAACATTATATCTATTATATTT
The DNA here is from genome assembly GCA_031761425.1 of Cosmopolites sordidus. Lineage (NCBI taxonomy): Eukaryota > Metazoa > Arthropoda > Insecta > Coleoptera > Curculionidae > Cosmopolites > Cosmopolites sordidus. The sequence continues at coordinate 128,032 of JARFXV010000401.1, read as the reverse complement.
AAAACATATATCTATATTTTTAATTTTATATTTATAACATTACATTAAGTTTGGAGCATATTTTAATTTGTATTTCTTTTAATACTTTTATACTCTTCCATAGGAGCAATTTTTTAAAATAATTAACTTGTGCCATGAGTGTATTTATATGTTTCGGCCAAATCGGCCCTTGCTACTTTTATCTACAATAAACAATTATCATTTGAGGTTATAGCATCAGCTGTTACATTAACATTTAAATGGATTAAAGGTACCTGATACATGATTTTTTTACACTGACACACTACAACTGATGGGGTCAGGATGTTCTGTTGTTGGACCACAATCTTTTTCAAAATGAAGTGAACAAATATACGTATCTTTGTTAATATGATCAATCAGTGGGAATCGATCATCACCTTGTCTACATTTCTTAACTCACAAATCACATTCAGCACAATTTGGACAAATTTTTATATGTTTTTGTTTCGTTGATTTAATAAGTTTTCGACGATAGTCAAGACAACGATTTGGAAAACTAATAAAGTAATATAAATTCTCCGAAAATGATTTAGTACACGTATCGCTGCGACATATCCCATAACAACCACGGGTTTGTGCTGCTATTTTTACTGATAACATTATATATTTTTATTAACATGCTTGTATTAATGTTTTACTTTCAAGTATATAATAATTAAAACTGTACTATTGATATTGAATTAATAATTAAAGTTGTCTTTTTTGAAAACATAATATTATACAGCTTATACACACATAAAGTGCCCGAAAACATGGCGGAAGTTGAGGTAGGCGCACAAATAATTTTCAACTATGAAAAGGACTATGTGTCTGTAATGATATTGATGGTTTAATGAATGGGCTTAATATGGAACATGTACCTTCCGAGACCTTCCGAGTGGCGTATTTTCATAGATTCGGCGAAATAGAGCCTAAAAGCAGTCTTGCTTCATAATGGAAACAAAAACTCATCTATTCCTTTAGCCCATTCAGTGAAAATGAAAGAAACCTATGACAACTTAGCAACCATACTAAATCGCGTTAAATACGAAGAGTATCAGTCGAATATTTGAGGGGATTTAAAAGTGATAGCTATATTGCTAGGACTTCAAGGAGGTTTTACAAAGTGTTGTTGTTTTTTGTGTGTATGGGACAATAGGACAAAAGAACATTACAGTAAGAAAGATTGGTTTCATAGAACTTCTTCTGAACACGGTACTTCAAACATAAAATATGCCCCCCTTATTAACCCAAAAAAGGAGCTTCTTCCACCTCTCCATATTAAGCTTGGGTTAATGAAAAACTCTGTCAAAGCCATGAACAAAGCCATCAGGACGATGAAGGCAAGATACCAGGCATGCTGGAACCCATCGATGTTGGGCGACTACTGCTGGTTGACACCGTTTAGTAATTAATTTTAAAATTAATTAGGGAGGTATCCGAAGTAAACGGTTATAATAAGGTTATATAATGAATATAATAAGATTAATTAAAAAACATAAGTTTAGATAATTATTGAAAGAATCTTCGACTATTCAAAAAGACCAGAACAAAAATAAATTCATGGTAATACCGTTTGTTGCCCAATTAATACGAGGGCTAGATAAAATTTTGAAAAAAGTGGACATTAAGTTTGTGTACAAACCATATAATAAATTAAAATAAGTCCTGGGTAATCCAAAGTATAAAGTAGATCAATAAGAAAAGTCGAAGATTTACGAAATTAGTTGGCAAGATTATTGTGATTGGGTAAACAAAATGATCAATATTAAAGATATTTAAAGAACACATTGCCCACATTAGATATGGGAGAAATGAAAAAATCTTGTGTTGCCCAACATGCACTCAAACATGATCACATATAGATATTAGAAATTTAAGACTGATAAAAAGTGTAAGTAACAATAGGGCTTTGGATGCAAATGAAAGCATTCAAATAGAAAAATGTAAGACAAATATGAACCGGGATAAAGGACCTATTCAGTTCAGTCAACTTTTTCAATTATTAATGTAAGGTTCAGTAAACTTCACGGTTCATAATTGTTACACGCTTCATTAGGTAAGGTTATCATATAAATAGAACATAGTTTAATTTTAGAATTAGATTCAATCATTTCCTGATGACGTTAACATGATTAGCGAAACGTGCGTCGAGACGTTTCAGAAAGTGATTTGGTGTTTAGTAGTAAATCTCTTCCAGTTTAGTGTTTCACACCGAAGATTCCAATAGAAGAATTGAAGTTTATATTAAATATTAGATCGTAAAAACATGCCGTCTCCCTTTTTTCCCCACCACCGATCCCCTGTAACAAAAAAACTATACGTGTTAGAGTAGCTACCTTATTATTTTTTTGATTTAGGAGTAGTAGTAGTAGTAGTAGTAGTACATCTATGTTCATCAATGCTACCTCAAAAAAGTTTAACTTTTACTTTGTTGACCTGTGTTATTATAGTTTTATAATGTTTAGCAATTAGATTTTTATTAGGGTACATTTTTGCTCTTTGGACGTTAATTTATTCAATTTATCTTGTACCATTTTCTGATTTACTTACTCTTTACCCTAATAATCCAGCTAAACAAGTCAAATTCTGCATGAAAAATTGGCCTGCAGAGCAGTGTTTTCTGATGAACCGAATTTCCACATCAAAGGCGACGTGAATAAACAAAATTGCAGATATTGGGCTTGCGATAATCCGCTGGACCTGCACCCGAAACACGATTACACTCACCTAAGGTTGTCGTTTGGGCTGCCATATCAAGTGAAGGAATTATGGCCCCCTATTTAAATGAGAGTGAAGAAGCGGAGGGTGTACATTTACGAATGCTTGTTCTTCATAAAAAAAAAATAAAAAACTACTCTGTAATTTAACAGCAATTAAACAAGTTTGAATTAATTCTGATGTTTTAATTTTTAAGTATCAAAAACGAAAAACATTCTGAGACACCCTTTATTTCCGTATTTTCCTTTATTTATAAATAAAGGATTATACTTCACTCCTCGGGGGTTTAATCCAACTTGAACTTTTTGCTCCGATAAATAAATATTCCCTCTTCAGTATTAAAGTGATTTCACTGTGTATTATTGAGGTCGGGGGTTTTTAACACACACCTTAAAATGAGTGAAATAAGTAACGAAATAAGGGCAATTTTAAGGCATTATTTTATAAAAGGCTTTAAAGCGATTGGAGCCTCTTTTATGATTTAAAAAGTAGATGGGGAGAGTACTGTACCAATCCACACCGCTCCGCTCTGGTCCAAAAAGTTCCGGGACGTAGACATGAATATTGAAGTTAGCGATATAGATAAGGGTCTGGAAAACTAGGACGTCCATGGTCTCTCGATGCCAACGTTTTAAGAGTACCTGTGGTTGATTCTAGAACAAGCACTAGAGAACTTTCAGGGGAATTAGGAGTATCCCACACTACCGTTAATCAGCATAGGAATGGTACCAAAGAGCTGTAGAAGTCTAGTAGACTGTCCTCACATCAAGCCACCTATCGGGTTGAAATTAGTAAAACTTTCGCCTAAAACCCCACTAATTCAATGAACAGATTGTTGGCTGCAATAAAAAATGTGTTTATTCTATTTTAACAATCCTAATGATATAAGCAGTGGATCATGGCCAGGCAACTAGCTCTTCTGGTACCAAGGCGAGAATAATTTATTAAAAAGGTCATGTTGTGTGTTCAGTGGAATTTTGAAAGAATAATTCACTTTCAGTTACTTCTTGATGGTAGGGCTCAGAACGAGATCAGGCGAGTGGGGAATTCAGAACTCTACTCAGCTCATCTTAAGAAAGTATATGCCGTTCTGGCCGAAAAATAGGCAAATCAAAAAAAGTTCTTCAACACAAAACCACACACTTTTCATTTGGCCACCTCAAAAATTATCGAGTAGGACTTTCAATTTGTCCTTTATTTAGCATACAGATTTCGATCCGTCAGATTACTACTTGTTCCAATTTATAGCTACTTTTAACGAGAAAAAAAAATTAAGACTGAAACTGACTGCGTCAAGTTTTTCGCCGTCGAATACTCATCATGGTACCGAAGAGGAACAGAATCGTTACTGGTTAAAGATGGATTGAGGTCATCGAAAACAACAGCCTATATTTTGAGGAATAACCTCCAGGTAGAAATGTTTTAAACAATCAATAACTAAGTGCCTCTAAAATGCAAATACTTTTGTTACACCTAGTATGCAAAGTGAAGGGGCAGTGTCAATTTGTGCAGCACCAAATTGATTCAGGTATCTGAAAGACCAACCTAATTAACCATGTTTGAATCAACTTGTTTAGTGGATTCTAAAGCTTTACTGCAGGCTACTGAATCCAATTCATTATTCAGCATTCATAGACATTAGTCAGTATCTATTAAGCTGAATATTATATAACAATCAGTGTTACAATATTAGTGAAGTTAACAGATGCCAAGTATGCATCACTCCAATCAAAATTATATACAATTTCTTTTTTCTATTTATCATTATTAGAACAAATAATAAAAAAAGTGTTATTTTTTTACCAACAATTAACATGTTTTAACAGTGTATAGTAGTATAATAGTTCAGAAATGGTGAAAATTGGTGAAAGCAGTGGTGAAAATTAAAATAAAAAAGTTACTTAAAGTTGTAAAAAAGTAAAAGTAGAAAACAATATATAAGCATGACGCATATGAAAAATGCACACTAATAATTTTTCGAGTAAAACATTTAATTAATGTAAATACAATATAAAATTGTAAATACATACATAACGAAAATGGAATGTATGAAAGTAAACTTATAAAAAGAAATTATACATATATATATATATACATATATATATATATATATATATATATATATATATATATATATATATATATATATATATATATATATATACATATCTATATATATATATATATATATATATATATATATATATATATATATATATATATATATATATATATATATATATATATATATCAGGGAATAAGGAATTAGATGTTTTACACAGAAGAACAAATGTATCAGAATAGTCTAATCAGTTTTTAAATTGATAATTTGAAGCAAGTGAAGGCCTTTACAACAAATCAAGCACTATTAAGAAACTTAATTATGCCCAATCAAAGCAGAGATTGAGGAAATAATATTAATTCTACAAAACAATTGAAAAAAAAATGTGGAATAAGAGCAAAATATTTTAAATATAGAAAGAAAAGCAATTGAGAAATAAATTTCAATCAAATTGTTTAAAAAATTATACCTTTTGTAAAGCTTGTTTTATTAAGCTTAATGTCAACAATTTCAATGTGATTAAAGGCTTCAATGTATTGACTTTTTATACTACTAGTAGTATTATCTGCTATCCAATGTATATAAATTATCCTTATATCAGCAAATAATTGTTATAATGATGAAATCAACTATTTAACTTAAAACTTTAACCCACAAGGTATTAAAACATATGACTACTTTTTTACCAAAACAGGATTTAATCTTATTGGAATTTACTGTTGCTAATTACATTATTTATGAATAGATCAGGAACTAATTCTTACCTATATGACTAGTAATTTGTTTCATTGCTTCATCTTCTTGTTGATGTTTTTCATTCTCAGGTACATTATCGTGGGGAGTTATATCACCAACAATTGATTCAGCAAGGTCATGTACTAAAGCTAATTGAAGACATTTTAATCTATCCAGTTTGGAGTCATTTCCAAGAAGAAATGTCATTATTCCCATGGCATACATATGACCTACAAAAGTACATAAAACATCCATATTGAATTATAATAAATTAAATAGTATTACCTGATATCGTTTCATGATTATCTATTTTGCTAAATATCCAACCTCTTCTAGGAAGATGTTTCAAATTGTTTACAAAATCTAGGAATTTTAATACTTCTTTTGGTTCTAGTTTATCCATTACTATTTGACGACTATAAATTTCTGTTGATATAGAAACTAGCAAAATTTATTACGAATTAAACGGTATATCACTAAAAATTAAACAATTTTTGGAAGAGTTGAGACAACTTTTTCTAAAAAACCTTCTAATTACGTCATTCCCTTGAAGAATTGGTCTACAAACAATACCTCTCACATACAATGACATACTGAAATTTAGACAACTTAGTAAACACATTATCACCTTGTATTTATCGATTATTTTCGAATTGGGAGGGAATTAAGAGAATTGTTTTATTAGCTACAAGATAGTGATAACAAGCTTGTATTAAACAACAAACGGGTCAAAACTAACTTCATATAAGTTAATAGTCTAATATACTTTACTAGTACTATTGATTAAAATTAATTCGCTTTGTATCACCTGTTTTATAATGTGTCAAAAATAAAGGCCCACATGAGAATTCAAGGACGTTTTTATAAATAACGGAAAACGCCATAAATTAGTGAAACTAAGGTGGACAAAATTAAATTTATGATGAGCCTATGGTTTATATTAAATTGACTTTGTTCTAGTATTATATATATATATATATATATATATATATATATATATATATATATATATATATATATATATATATATATATATATATATATATATATATATATATATATATATAATATTTTGTGCATGTGCAGACAAATAAAACATTTCAGGAATTTCGTACATTTACTTGTTAATTAAGCAAAACTTGAAATTATATTACTTTTTAATTGACCTTATATATGTTATCCTGTTATGACTTAAAAGTTCTGTAGATTTCTAAAAAAATCATCTTATGTTGGATAAATCGAAGCTAAACCATAAGAATAAGTTATAGAAAATAATTCCGCTCTAATCAAAATCAATAATATTTGAGAAAAAAAACACATACAAGTCAGTAGTGATTTCTTTTGGTGCCACGAAAATGTTTTATACAGATAACCAACAATATAGATGCAGTTAAATATCAAGTTGTTAAATCAAAAAATGACCTTTAATTTACGACGAAAAATCGTATATAAAAACGACGTATAATAAAAGAAGACGATTAAATATTAACAGAACGGCCCTTGTCATGAATATTTTAATTTACTTTAATTGTAGTAGTGTGTTGAACTTATGCAACCCATCACAAAGAACGTGCTCTATGATGAGTTGCATATTGCGTTGTATAATATGTTATAAAGTGTATGGTACTGTAAGTTGATAACCCAGCCACACCCGTAGAGGTAACGCGAATTATCAACAAACTAAAAATCAGAAACGCACCTGGCAGCGATGGAATCGCGAATCTGACACTCAAAATGCTACCTAGAAAAAGGAATAGAACCTTGACAAATGTCATTAATGCTATCACGAGAACAGAACACTACCCATAAGTGTGGAAACACGCCGAGGTAATCATGTTCAATAAAGCAGGCAAAGACAGAAAGTTCCCACAAAACTATCGTCCTATCAACCTCCCCCCCGTTCTAGGTTAAGGTGGCAGAAAGAATAATAGCAAAGAGACTAGACAAAGAAACAGACCGACTACACATAATCCCACCAGGGCAGTACAGCTTTAGAAAGAAGCATTCAGCGGAACAACAAATATTAAAACTAGTTGAAACTGTCACCGAAGGCTTCCAACAGGGAGAAGTGACGGGAGTGGTACTACTGAACAAAACCAGAGCATTTGACACTCTGGCATGAAGGACTTATTTGTAAAATTAACAAAGCCGGATATTCATCCAAAATATACAAAATAATATGGAGTTATCTCAAAAATAGAACATTCAGAGTTAAGGTGGATAAAACCATATCTGCACCTAGAAACTTAGAAGCGGGAGTGCCTCAAGGATCAGTACTCGAACCTCATTTGTACACGATCTACACTTACGACATACCGAGACGCTTACACTCAAACGTTTCCCTATTTGCAGACGACACTGCAGTGACAACTAGACATAGAAGCACAGTTATAATAGGCGATAGACTGCAAGACCATATTGATCAAATCTCTGAATGGTGTATCGACTGGAAAATACAAAGAAGCAAATGAAAAAGTCAAACTATTTTGCTTCAAAAACGAAGATTGACTGACACTGACGACCAATATAGAAAAAGTAAGGAAGCCAGATATCTCGGAGTACAGCTCACCAAAGACAACATACTGAAGAAACAAAAGAAGAAATGCTATGAGCAAACTGTATCCGCAACTGTGTAGTAAAAGCCAAATGAAGTTACAAACGAAGCTGTTATTGACTAAAAGCATAGCAAAACCACAGCTAACATACGGCTCCATCGCATGGGGATATGCTGCAAAAACGCATATAAAAAGACTAACCTCAATACGTCAGAATGACAGCCAATGCACCACCCTACGAAACAAACCTAAGTATACATAGGAACTTAAGATGGGAACCTCTGCAAACCTTCATGATGAAGAAAACAGAAAAAGCGATCTTCACGATGAAGCGAAACAGCAGCACAAAACCACTAAGACGAAGAACTAAGAAGATTATTGGATTACGATCCTGGAGAAATGCGGACAAGGGCAAAATACTATAAATACCAACATTTCAGGTAATCGAATAAGATTAGAGTTTAAATAACAAAATGCGTGTATTGGCATGTTGAAAATTATATGTGTGTGTATCATGTACGGTTGTATATATGTAAATGTGTGTGTGTATATGTAAATGTGTATCTATATGTATGGAGGAATGTATGTATGTGTGAATATGTATCCAAACTATATGAAAGGTCACCCTGTATCAAATGCGGATACAGAAGTTAGCTAGAATAATTACAACACCGGTTGTGAAATATTATAGTTAAATACAAGCGACCGAAGGTGTAAAGGTTAAAAAACCGAAAACCGAAGGAACTTGGTGGGATTTGAGCCGGTAAAAATCCGGCACTGTCTAAAGAGTGCTCGTTGTCTAACTCTGAGGGTTGTCTTTTGAATATTTCCCCATCATAACAAAAAAAGTATAGGGTGATTTTTTAAAGCGTCCGAACTTAATATTCAAATAAAACAACAATCAAATTAGATGCCTTGAAACAATTTGTTTTATGTAACATAACATTCAATGGCATTAATGTTTTTAAACAATTTCGCACAAATGTCCGTCGCGACTACTTCTGACAAAGCGTATTCTGTCAATCCAATTTTCGACCATTTTTTAAAGCAACTGGGATCTTATGTCCGAATTATGTTGGCTTCCAAAGCGTTAATAGTTGCAGGTTTATCGGTATAGGCCAAATATTAACATAACTGAGTCAGCAAACGTCTGCTTCTATGTCTTTTTTTACTACTCGGCTCGTTATGCGCTAATATCGTAATAAATAAACGTGTCACAAAAACATAAAAATATGCAAACTAGCGCTCGTTTATAAGCATACTAAATTCTAGGATATGCGCAGAAGATTCAAAGTAGTAATGAGAGAAACAGACGGATATATGTCTGCCCCGTAATGATTTCGCCGATCTCCAGACCTTGCTAGCAATATAGTGGTATTATATAATTTGGTTATCTATGCCTAAAAGCGTTAAATCACATGACCTTGGCGGCCAATTACATTTTGGCCATCGACTAGTGATGTGAGAATACGTATCCAAAATATCCGCGAATCCGAATATTAAAAGGATCCATACATTCCGGAATCAATCTAAATTCGAATACGGATTCGGAACCAAGACACCGCAACCGAACGCAGAACGGCTACCAGTGGGGGTTAATCTAAGCTTCTCTTTCTTATTTATCATCTATGAGGCCGACGATGTTTTGTCTTTGTCTTTTAGGTTGTGTAGGGTGTTGTCATTTTTATCATTGTATCCTCTTGTCGGTACTCGTAACAGTTCGGTTTAATTATTTTAGTGTAAGTCTATGTCAGTATCGTAACGTAAGGAGTAAAATTGAGTTTATCAGTGCTTAACCAAGTACTTTACCAGCATAGGAAATTTAAAACTCACTCAAATCCCGTATAACGAGCATCTGAGAAAAGAACATGCCTCATTCAGGAAACACTAAACCAGAATACACTTTAAAGTCACAACATTGAATCGGATGTTCCGAGACTTGCAAATGAAGTTGAAATATTACCAGCTGCTAGTAATTCAACAATCAGTGATGACATGCTTTCCCGATTGACCACTTCCGGAGTTTCGACTTCTTCAAACCAAATTACAAAACACGGGCATCAACTTAAGCTATTCGGTGGAAAAAACTCAAATGTATTGTTAGAAGATCAGAAAAAAATTCGATTTAAGCCTTTTAAAGCTAATCGTGAAAGATTTTCAACCTCTGCCTATTGTAGAAAATTCAGGATTTTTGGAATATAGCAAAACATTAAATCCAGCCCATCAAGTTCCTAGTAGAGTTGACGAACAATCTTCTGCCAACAAAATATTTAGAAGTTGCAAAATTAAAATCTATACTGCATGAAGTGAAATATGTTTCATTAACTACAGATATTTGGCAGTCAGATAGCAACATATTATATCTATCAGTAATTTACCATTTTGTGCATGATATGACGTTACATTCACGAGTACTAAGTGTAAAAGAAATGACTTCTGTTCACCACACAGAACAAAATATTGCCGCTGATATATCCGTCATTTAAGCAGAATGAAATCTTGATGCCAAAATTGTCACTATTGTTTCGGATAACGCCGTCAATTTAAAAAATGCCATTACAGTACACTTAAGCAAATATTACCATCCGTGTGTTGCACATACATTGAATCTATTACCTAAAGAGGACTTAAACGAAAATCCAGAATTAAAATCATTAATAAAAAAATGCAAAAACCTAGTGACCTATTTCAAACACAGTGCCTTAGCTATAGGAAAATTGAAAAAATGCCAAGAAAATATGGCCGAGCCTATTTTTAAAATCAAACAAACCGTAGATACAAGATTGAATTCAATCCTAATAATGTTGGAAATGTTTTTATTAATACAGAAATCCTTTATCCATTGCAATTGCCAATTTACTATCAGCTCCAGATTTTATAGACGTTTCGGAATGGAATATAATATCAGAATGTGTGCCACTATTAAAACCGTAAAATTAATGATAACTGAACTGTCGGGGGAAAAGTATGTTACAATGTCCACAGTTATACCATTAATTAGAGGACTGCAGCTTAATGTACGTAATTTGACACCAGAAACAGACATGGGTATATGGTTGCAATCCAAACTATTGGAAACCATTTCAAAGCATTTAAGCATATTGGAATCTAATATAATTACGGCCAAAAACACATTTCTTGACCCACATTTTAAGAAAACCGCATTTGGCCTGGAAGAAAATGCTAACAATACGCAAATGTGATTATTGGATGAAATTGCTGCCAAAGTTTCCATTTCAAATGCAATAACTGAAACCAACTTCGTGGAATATAGTTCTAAGAATTCTGGACCATCAGATAATTCGAAATCAAGCAGTAAATTGTCACTATGGTCATATTTTAAAGAAAAGGTGAAAGCTATTAAACCAAACACTACACCCGCAACGACCGCCACTCTCTCCGTTAGACAATGTCTCGAACTTCCCCATTATGATCTCGCAAGTAATCCAATGGAGTATTGGAAAAGGCATACATTTATGTTGGCCGAATTATGGGAATTATATGAAAAGTATGCTTGTGTACACGCCATGTTAGTGTCAAGCGAAATACTATTTTCTAAAGCTGATCAACTAGCAAATCTCATGCGAAATAGACTATCTCCAAACAATGTGCATATGATTTTATTTTTGAATAGCTGTTTATAAGTTAGTTTTTGCTATTGATATTTATATTTTCTAGTTATTCGTTCTACTTATGTAACTTAATTGTATATTGTTTTACTATTCAACCAAAAAGTGGTATATTTATTTTATGTTATTCTTATCAAACCCAAGGGGAAGATTTTATTTTTTATTTAATTGTTATAACCGAAAACTATTTTATTTAACTGTTTTTGCTATTTAACTAAATGGTATGTTTAGTTTATATTTCTTATCTTTTAACTATATTTTGTATTTTTTTTTAATAAAAATTGTTATTTTTATGGAATGTATATACTTTTCAGTAATTCAGAGAATATAGGTATTTTATTTTTCATACTGGATATAGAGCGCGCCTATGGTGTGGTAAGATACTGTATGTAACGAATCCGAATTTGTAAAGCCACAGTCATCAACGAAAAATTTGGATACGTATCTATTGGTATCCCTTCTTTTTACACGGTTGCCTAGACTATTTATTTAGTATTTAACATATGGATACGTATGCGGATAATGAATACGAATATCTCTTGGTTCCGAATACGTATAATCCGAATATCAAAAGAATCCGTTGCTCTGATATTAAAAGTTCCATAATGATTTTAAACTTAAGTTAGATAACTCAATTACGCGTCTTTCTTTGGTTGCATATGTGTTTGTTGTTTACATGTTTACATATTAGTTCTGTTTTTATTTAATTAAAATAACCACATTGGATTACAATATGTTATAATATATAATAATTAATCCGATATATATCCATCAGAGTTCATAGCCCATTCAGATACGTTTAATATAAATCGAAAAAACAAAGTGAGGATATTATGTTTTTCAACAGTTTGTTTTCTGGAGAGATTAGTCAGTTATCATTAATGATGGGAAATACGGATCTTTTTGGAGAGTCGGATCACCGGTTCCGAATCAATTCAAAGATCCGGATCCCTGAGCCGGTTCTCGGATCCCACTGAATCTTTTGTCGTATAACTGGTTGCATAACTTAGTTGCATAGTTAGATCAACAAATACTTTACGATTGGCGGTAGTATATAGCATAACATTTTAATTTCTGAGAATATCAACATGCCCATATATGAATTATTTTTCGTATGAATTATTAAAAGGCTTCGGTATATCATTGACATCAAAAAGCAATAATTCACTCTCTTATATGGAAAAATTTTGAAAACAAAATAATAAATGTAAAAAGTTCCAGAAACCCTACGTAGGCAGCTATTAATGAAATAAATAAATATTTAAATGAGCCCTTAATCGATCGACACGAGGACCCCTTAATATGGTGGTTTCAAAGAAAAAATATTTATACAAGACTATATGAATTTGTGCAAAAAAGACTGTCTTATATCTACTTCAGTGCCATGTGAAAGAATTTTCAGTAAAACTGGTCAAATTGTGGCAGAAAAAAGAAGTCGATTGAAAACTAAAAAGATAAATGAAATCATATTTTTACATGTAAATATGTAATTGTTTAAAAATTTTAATTTATAAAAATGAATTTTAAAATATGATGTACTTATTGTGATGTATCTTACCTGATGTTGAACTTTATTTTATATATTTTGTATCTTTATGTTTTTTTTCATATTTTTAGTCTATTTTATGTTTTATATATTTTTATAGTTTATTTTATAATTTATAATTTTCGTGTTTTACAATTTAATCTATTATATATATATATATATATATATATATATATATATATATATATATATATATATATATATATATATATATATATATGTATATATGTATATTATGTATATTATATATATATATATATATATATATATATATATATATATATATATATATATATATATATATATATATATATATATATATATATAAATCCATGTGAGCCATACGCTAAATAAATAAATAAATGTAATTCTTTAAAAATAAATTAATATATTTAATTATTATGTGTATTATTCTATATATTTATATATTTAGGTACATAAAACAATAATAGATTGCAAATTTTAAGCCACAGTACGGCTCCTTTCCCCACGAATCTTTTCTTTCACGGTTCACAAATCAAGGGATCTAAAAAAGATCCGAGATCCGTCCGACCCGACTATCTAAGATCCAACAGAACCGAGAACCGTCAGGGATCCGAGAGCCGTCTGGGATCCAAGAGCCGTCTGGGATCCGAGAGCCGCCTGGGATCCGAGATTCGTGAACCGTAATTTTAGGAACCGGTTCATTCGGCTCTTTTAAAAGATCCGAATCTGGGAGTCGGATCAGATCCGATCCGGACATCTCTAGTTATCATACTTACGATGGATAAGAATGTGTGTAAAATTAGAGACCAGCAAGGTTTTGAAACTGCCTTCAAGTGTAATCGTGAAAATTATCTAAATGTGTCTCCTATTGTAAACACCAATGAAGAAAGGAATATTTGTGGAAGGCCTACCCCAAAATGGAATTAACAAGGCCTGTCAGACAAAATCTTTACGAATCTATTATGTGATTTATGAGTTTCCCATGTATATACAAAAATTACGATTGTCTTGAAGAAGTGAAATCTGAGGACGTTACGACACACGAGAAATCTTACAGGTACGATAGTTTTAATAGTCACAGGAACAACAATATAATGCATTAGTTGCAAATAATTAATTTGAAAACTTTTAAATTTATTGTTTATAAGATCATGCTGATCAAATAAGAAATATATTTAGTGTTTGTCTTTTTTTTCGAAAATCACCACGACATATATCTGATATGATGTTTCCTTAAATGTATATGTGGATTTATTTAACAGAGTTTAAAAATAGCTATCTGGAGTAGAGATGTTTTTATTGATTAACCACAATTTGTAATACGGGGGCTGATCAAAGAGTTTCTAGAGTAACAATAAAAAAAACAGGTTTCAATTAGCAACGATGCCTTTATTTTCCAAGATAACCCCTTATATATTCAATAATTTTGTTCCTTCCCTGAAGGAATGATAAATACTACTCCAAAGTGTCAAATCAGGTTTTTTATGAATTTTTCATTCAGTTTGTTCAAAAGGCTTCCATACTAGATTTCGATGATTGTTTTACCTTTCTCTAGAAAATGAAGCATTAACATTCCTTCTGCATCCCAAAAAGCTAATGGCATGCCTGTTCATGCTGATCGAACTATTTTTACCTTCTTTGGTACAATTTCAACCAGCCTCTATTCAAAAATAAGACAAATTTTAGAATTTAGCTGCTTTCTGAACATTCAGCTCAAGTCCGACTAATGACGGTTTAAGGCCAGAAACCGGTTTCGGGGGACCATTGTTGATGTTTTGGTGACGGATAAACAATGGGCAATATTCTGTGGAGCACAGTACATTTTCTTTGTTTTTTCATTTTTTTTATATTTACCACAGCCCCACTTACAACTTTTCAGTTTATATCTATTATCTTGATTGCTGTTTCGATTCAGGTACGTAATGATGGATCCATTGTTCCATCTACAGCTACAAAATGACACATAGAATCGGTTTTATTCTGATTAAAGGCATCCAAGCATTGCTGATAAATTTTGCATTCATTGCAAATAACCGACCCAATTTACACGAATTTATTTCATATATAAACTCAGAGATATACCACTAAAAACCAAATGACTATTTTAAATTCTCGACGTTTCGCTAACCATGTTAGTATCATCAGGAGAGGATTCAGTCAAATATAACCGAAGGTTCTAGGAAGAGTTCATTCCTTCATGAACTAAATTGGTCAGTTGATTTAGTATTCCTTCCTTCTATGCACTCTCAGCTGTTTATAGTGTTTATAGTTATTAATCACCTATCAATAGAAATTTGTTACAAATGGATCATATTTGAGGTGCTTGTTCATTTCATTTTCTGGATGGATATTGTTCATAAGTTACATAGAAAAATAGACTTTTTATTAGCAAATACCAAGCATGTAAATAAAGTAGTGAAATTGGTGATGTAGTGTTTGATCTGGCAACTATATTACATAAGAAAAGAATTAATATAATCAATATAATCGGTATTGTTTATAGTCTGATATATAAAATCCACAATGTGATCTAAAATGAAATACATCGTTTAATACTGCGGTATCGCATAGCAACCTCAATCTTGAAAATATTCTTCTAGTAATGTAACTTAATTTAGCCATCTAACATGCAAACAAAACAATTTTGTTTGCATGTTAGATTGTTAGATCTGTTTGCATGCAAACGTTTCTGATGTCAGTAAATTTATTGCTAAAAAATCCATTAACCGAATTTCCAGTAAGGGCTCTTTTGGTCTGTTAACAATACTTTTTTCTGTTTCAATCAACTACATCACTAAACTTTTATATGCTATAATGAGAAATGATTGTCATTATACTTATTTTTGATGGGTTGTTCCATCGCAATTGTCCAACAAGGACCCGAAACTATTGCATTTTACGATATATAAAGATTTATTATCAGTATAACCCTGTAACGCTGCAAAACATGAACCGAATTAGATGATCTGTCTACTGGTAAGGTGTCCCAAGCGCGTTATACCCCATATTAGTACTACCTATAGCAGTAACAAACGCATCACGCACTTGCTGAATGTTTTCATATCGATTTCTAATTCTCATCTTCATCGGAACGTCCTTTTGTCACGCCCTTTGATAACTTCTGGGATCATCAAAACTTCGTACTCGTGCATAACTCTGACATCCAATCATCTTATCTATATTTTCATAAGTTAGAAGTAACAATGTCCAATCATCTCGCTGTTTTACGAAAACCTGCTTGTTTCATGCTTCTTTCATATTCACAATGTTTGTTCCATTTCAATTTCGGATACGTCTGAAATGATGTGGTGCACCAACTCGTAGCATTTTAGCACTTTTAACAGAACTATAAAAATAATACTGCTGCTTAGCTTAGTACCATAAAAAATACTACACAACATGATAAAAATTAAAAAAATGTAGACCACATTTATCACATTGTCTTCAAGATATGCTCTACAATGAGTATATTTTCAATTTGGCTCAAAGGGTGTTGCCCATTTTTGTGTTGTGTTACACAACTTTTAACATCTTCTCTTAGCACCTTACAGTTTGAAAGATCTTGCCAATTCTGACAAATAGTACTATTCACTAAGGCCATCTTCCCTTTAACTTTAAATTGGAGGCATTGGCGTATATCCCTATAAATTCTTCATCAGAACGACAATGCCAGCAATTAACTTGTTTCTCATAGCCATCTAGTCTAAAATCTTGTCTTCATTTAGACAACCAAATTCAAAGGGTATTTTCCAAGTTAAGTGCTTCACTAACCGCCTTGACTAATACATCAGTCTCAAAGAGATCATCAACGACATACACTTGTTTTACTTCAGCACGGGCCTATGTTATTTTTATGAACAGTTTTTTTCATTCGTCGCTTTCAATTAGTGATATGTAGTAGGGTTAAAATTTGCAAGTCTATAAATAACTACAAGTACCATAAATCCGCACGAATATAGTTAATATTTGTTTATTAATTACAGTTCACTTTTCAGGTTTTTCTGGGTATTGTTGCCCATAAATACGCCCCATAGCCCCTTTGGTATTTTGGAGAGCTTCTCAGTAAACAGGAGGGATATCATGATATTCGCGTACATAATATATTTTTGGCGTACAGAATATATTTTTTAAATCGAACTTAAAGGGTTGGTTGTTATTTGTTAAGTAATAACCAATTAATATTTCCAAATATACTTTTACACATATTTGCTTAAAAAGTTAAGTCTTTCGATTGGTGATTTTAATTTTTAGATATTTGATCCTCCTAAGGAACTTTTTTCTTTGAAAGGCTGTGAAGAATTGTTGGTTAAATTTACGAAAGTACTTTCCTTTATACTCTGTATAAGATATTTATATAAGGTTTTCCATTTAAAGTTCGAGCAACTTTAAATGAAAATAAAAGTTGTGTTTGAGATATCATTTTTTTTATTTGAAAGAGTATTCAATTACATTATGTATGGAATATAATATTGGCCAAATGGTCCCCGAGGCTTCGATGGGCGGCGCGTATCCGAGAGGTTCAGTTTTCGAAGACTCGACCGCATAAATCGGGCTCGATATCAATGATGGTATCGGTTATATACTCTAATGGCGTTAAATCACACGATCTCGGTGGCCACTTGACATCGGCGAAACGCGAGATTGACCTTGTCGTACAAAAGATCCATTGTTGCATATGCTGTGTGGCACGTAGCGTTCGTTTTCGAAGACTCGACCGCATAAATCGGGCTCGATATCAATGATGGCATTGGTTATGTTGACTTTTAAGGCATGAATCGTCTGAATAAGCAGTCGCATAGACCTGTGATTTAACGTAGCCCCACAAGAAATACTCTAATGGCGTTAAATCACACGATCTCGGTGGCCACTTGACATCGGCGAAACGCGAGATTGACTTTGTCGTACAAAAGATCCATTGTTGCATATGCTGTGTGGCACGTAGCATCGTCTTGTTGGAACCACATGTTGAGTTGAGATCCATATCTTTCAATTTAGGCCACAAAAAATTGGTTATCATCGACCTGTACCTCTTGCCGGTGACAGTTATAACGGCATCAGCTTCATTTTGGAAGAAATACAAGGCCAATGACTCCGCCTGACCAAAATCCACACCAAACAGTAGCTTTTTCTGCATGTATTAGTAACAATATGTAGATTGTTACCTCTGCAAATGCGACAATTCTGCTTGTTGACATAGCCATTCATCCAAAAATAGGCCTCATCGCTGAAGATAATTTCCCGTCTGAAATCAGGGTCCACTTACAACTTTTCCAGAACCCAGTCAGCAAATGCTCGACGCTGCCTATGGTCGTTTACTTTCAGTTCCTGGGTCAATTGAATTTTGTACGGGTGCACGCCGTAGTAACCACCAAATTTAACAATTTTAACTTCACCAACATGGCCGCTATACACTGTCAACATTCGAGCGCCTCTATTGGAAAATCCTGTTTAACTAACTAACTGTATATATTTTTTCATGTCCTGGATAAATATTTTCCTTAAAAGGATTTTGATAATCTACGCGTTTCGCTAATAAAGTTAGCATCATTTGGAAGATGTTAAAACTTTACTTTTAAATCAAATCTTGATGATATGGTTATGGTTAATTTATGTATTTCTTTTTTTTTTGCAGTTGCAGCTGGAGAGGCATTAATGCCGATTTTTACAATCATGTGTTGAACAATCATAATAAAAATATTTGGAATGCTGCCTCTTACCACCAGGTGGATTATAACAGTGACTTTGATATATTTTATAACATTGAACATGTGGGTGTATGAAATGTAAGTGTAAGCAACTTAAGAAGTCCGATTATAAACATTCAAATTTCAGAGTCAAGTGATAATCCCTTGATATTTGTGAAGAAGTGCCCGAAATGGCATGAAGATAACAACAGGGTGAACAACATTGTAATAACTGAGGGCTTACTTGATGTTTACTCAGGTGAGGACATTTATTATTATGTAAAGATTAGTATTGCTGTGTTAGTAAAATGTGATATTGTGATTAATTAAGGCATAGCATTTATAATAAAAATAAACAATGTCTACAATATAACAAATGTAACATATGTCAAACATAGAAACAAATATTGTTCTTAAAAGTTGTTTCATAAAAGATTTGAACTTCATATTGTCTATTTCCTTTAGTATCAGAAACTATTTAGTTGTAAACTTGGTTTCAGTCATCCCAATCTGGAGGAATGTAAGAATATGTGCTGCTGATTGCGGTTTGTCTTTAATGGTTAGCTAAACGCTCATCAGAAGGTTAAAAAAGTGATTTGTCGTTTAGTGGTGAATCTCTTTGAGTTTAGTGTTTTACACAGAAAGTTCCAATAGAACTGTTGAGAAACGGTGTTAGATTACAAAGTAAGAATGGAGACTAGTGGGGTAGTAACAGTGGATAAGTAAAGGTGTTTTTCTTTAATTCTTCTGTCCGTCTTACTTCCTACCCTACACACACACTTATATATACTCACATATACACACACACGCCCACACATCCACACCTAAATGTCTGTGATTGTTTCTAGGCAAGACTGTAATATCCGACAACGAATTACCCCTCAGTCACGCCGGTAAGGCTGGGTAAGGCCGGATGCCTTCTGAGAAGTGTTCTACGTTAGTCACTCGCCAGTTGGTAAGCTTCCTGATAGACTTATGGGTAGGCACTTAACCAAGGGTTTTATAGCCCGAGTGGGGTGCTGGCCTGGGTTTGTCGGAAGCTGATGACCGTGGTTCGGAACCCACGTTAAGCTGTAGGCCCAGTTGCTAAATAGCCTAAGATGCTGATGGACCTCTAACCGTAAACCCGTTCCTTTCGTAAAGACCTCCCAAAACTGACAAGAAAACAGAGGTTCCATTTCTGCCTCAGAGTTAACGAAGCTAAAATAATTATAGTTTATAATTCGTGCTGTGTCCATAAGTAACATATAAGGAACAACATTCAATCAATAAATTTAACAGAAACCCATTTAATGTTTTCATTAAAATATCTGTATATTCATTTAGTAGCTATTACTATATTTTATATTTACAAAAGATCTAACAAGTTAACAACCAAAGAGATAAATAAGTGATAACAATATTGTAGATTTAATAAAAATAGTAATAATAAATAATCCAGTGAACCCTAGAGTGGTGCTCCTATATTTTAAGCAATGCATTGACGCAGAATAAAATGGATGAGGAGAAAGGATAGTTTTTTATACTCTTTAAAATAAAATAATCGTATCATTAATAAATTTATTTTTACTGGAAATAAAAACAGTCACATTCTTTTTGGCCAGTACTATACATCGTATAGTTTATTTTATATAAGTTAAAGTTAGAAATCACGCGCAAGCGTTTTTAAAAACTTTATGTTTGTTTTTGGGTAGTACAAAGAGTAACGGTTCTATTGACAGTTAACTAAAGATTAATTTCTGTTTACAGTTTACAATATTTATATTAAAATTAATGTTAACTAAGGGTTGTGTCAGCAATGACATCATCTGCTGGGGCTCACTCATTTGGTTGAGGTGCAAGCTGGCGATGTTAGTCATATAACTCCTCCCGCCGAAGACGAAAACAAAAGGGGTGAATGTTTGTTTTCTACGATATCCTGTAGGGGTATTTCTTCATTTCTTTTCTTGATCGGGTTGGTGGTTTGGACCGGGTTCTTTTTCTTTTTGTATATTTTCCATGCGAATATACTCATTATAGTTCCCACTATAAAGATGGTAGTGAGGGTAAGCTTAATGCCATTATATGTAATTGGGAAGATTCTGGAATTTTTAAAAGTTTAGCTTTTTCTTGTAATTGTTTTATTTGGTTAATATCGATTGATTGTAGTTGAAGATGGGTTTGTTTTTGAGGTTCTTCTATAGTTCCAAATTCGATTGGTGGTAGCAGGTAGGGATTGCCTTTTAGTAATTCTTCTTTGTTCCAATATTGATTTTGTAATGCCTGAATTCCACAATTGTGAGGTATTTGTATAAGGCTTGGCTCTTTAATTAGTATATATTCTTGTTTATAACACTTTTGATATATTCTTAATGGTTATTCATTGGGAATAATCAAAATATATTTGTTATTGATCCATTGTATAATAGGTTGGTCTAATTTCACATTAATCAGATGGTATTGGCGATTTTCTGCATATCGGATTAATGTAGTAATGCATTCTTTCGTTGTTGGCTTCAGTTCATTTGGGCAAAGATAATTATCTTCTATTTGCGGACATTCTGTGTTGCTAAATTGTTGCGAATGAGTGCCAATAATTAGGTAGGGTTGATTAGGTACAATCAAGGTATTGTTTATAGGTATAGGAAATAGATGAAAAGATTGAAAGATTTCTTCCTTAAAAATAGGAAAGTGGATTACAAAAATAATTTTGTCTTTGACAAATTTCACTTGCAAACTCGTAATTTGGTAGTAATTATTTAATTCTTGCAAATTAAGAATTTTATCTTTTCCATATAACATTGTTAAATCAGATATTAGATTTGTCATTTCTTGAGCCGATATTATGGTGCTGGGTAAAATGTTCAAAAGAGCGAAAGCGATAGCATCTTCAATATTGTCTAGAAAAGTGATTAAATTCTGACAATTAAGAATTAGTTGATCAATAATATTATACGTAGGTAAATAAGTATCTAGATTGAAGAATTTGTTTATTATGTTTGATTTAAGTTTCTCAATAGATGTTTTGATTGTTCTTTGATTTTTATCAAGAATATTAATAGTTTCGTTGTAGTTCTGAATGAGTTCTTTCGTCAAGGATATATGTTGCATTATTTCTTTCTGAAAAGAATTTTCGTTCGTTTGGAGTTCATAGATTTTAAATTTACGACTTAAGTGGTATATCTGTTATTTGAAGTCTAATGTTGTTAAAATAGTCTTCGATATTGTTTAACTGATTGACAAGTGAGGATGTTTGTATATAGTGGATGAAGGTATGTTTGTTTTCTATTATTCGTGTATTTCCAAGTTGAAAGGGAAATAGTGGTGTTTTTATACGGGTTATAGTTACGTCGGTTTCAGTCTTCGCTCTTATAGTCTGTATCGTCACTACAAGTAGGTATACTGTCAGTATCTTCATTGTTTTTCTGTGGATAAAAAGAATACTTCTTTGGTTTTTATAGATTAGCTTTATGAATAATTTTATCTTTAGTTGTTATTATCTTTTTTCCTATATCTTGTTTTACTTTAGTTTTTGTATAGCGAGGTTTATTTTTTGTTCGCTTAGCTGTTTTATCTATGACATATGTATCTAATTGTTCTTCGTAATCTATTTTGTTTTTCAATTATTTTTGTCTTTGTTTCTAGAGAGGTATTATATATATTTTTATATATTTCTTTCAGTCGTTTCTTTCTGTCATCAATGAATTTATTTATTATTATTTCATCTGTTAGGTCGAATGGATCCAAGGCATTCAATTTTCCGTTAATGACATCTATAGGCCTTTGTTTAGTGACACTATGTGTTGTCAAATTGTATCCTAATACAGTGTATAACATTATTTCGTTTTCATTGGCATTTGGATCTCTTAGTTTTAATACTCGATATAATTCAATTAATGTTGAATGAAATCGTTCAACAGGACTATTGCTATTCTAATTTCCTGGGGTAGTAAAGTGTATTGAGATGTTATGTAATTTGCAGAATTCTAACAATCATGATGATTTAAATTCCGTGCCGTTGTCACAAGTAATTTGGCTTGGGATACCATGGTGGTTCATGAATAATATTAAATTATTTAAGACAATACTTGAAGTACAAGTTGGTTCTAAAATATAGGCTTGTCCGTATCTAGAAAATACGTCTATTAGGGTTAGGAATTTTACATTATTTATTTGAAATGTATCTATATGTACCGATTCTAAAGGTTGTGTTAGTGTTGGTGATATCGAAAATTTTATTTTCGGTGGATTACGATCTTATTTGGATCGTTGGCATATCTCGCAATTATTAATTAGTTCTGTTAGATCTTCTTTCATTTTTGGCCAATAATGTATTTTCTTTAAGGCTAGTAAACCTTCATTGATACCTCTGTGGCATGTTTTAGTATGATGATAGTTAATCAATTTCTGTTGTTTTTCTTTATCTTCGACATCATTCAATAGTATTTTTGATATAAGTAATTTGTATGAGTTATTTTTGAATACGTTCGATAATATAACGCTAATCTCAAGATATAAATTTTCATCTGTATAATTTGTATAGATACAATAAAGTTTCTTGGGTTCTACATACTCTTTGAAGAAGTGTATTATTTCTTCTACGTAGTTTTCTGTTAAGTGGACGATGATTCTATTCTTATGTCCAAATATTTTTTTTCTTTTAACATGTAGATTTCCTCCTGTTTTTCTTGTAAATATCAATTGGTTGGAGTACATGTTTAGGCAATTTTCCGTAATAGGGATATTTAAAATTGGATCTTCCAATGATGTGTGAATTGTTTCATTGTCTTCTCGGTTTTCTTGTTTTCGAGGGGGTTTGATTTGAATATTTGAGTGAACTATGATTTTAGGGGTGTTTATGATTTCATTAAGTCTTTCATGCTCTTGATCTGTCATTGGTATTTGTCTTTCTCTTTCAATGTACTGTTCCATTTCATTATTTATATCTCCTGGATTTCCAATAATTGATTCATTTTCAATTGCGTTAATTTCAATCCTTGATAACGCATCTGCATTGGTATTTTCTTTTCCTTTTTTATATTCCATTCTGTAGTCGTATTCTTCTAGTTTTAGTCTCCATCTGACTAGACGTGAATTAGGTTCTTTCATATTAAATAGATATTGTAGTGGTTTGTGATCTGTGACAATTATAAATTTACGACCAAATAAATAGGGTCTAAAATGTTGGGTGGCCCACACGATAGCTGAGAGTTCTTTTTCTATCGTTGCATAATTTGATTCAGCCGGGTTTAACGTTCTTGATGCATAAGCTACTGGTAAATCGCTACCAACTTTCCCTTGACTTAGAATTGCTCCGATGGATACGTTTGATGCATCTGTTGTCAATACGAAGGGCTTTTCAAAATCTGGATATTGAAGTATAGGGTCGTTACATAGGATATTTTTACCTGTTTGGAATGTTTCTATAAATTCCTTTGAATGTATTATCTTTTGATCCTTCTTTAAACATTTCGTTAGGGGTTTGGTTAATTTTGCGAAGTTTTTGATAAATCTTCTATAGTAACCTAATAATCCTAGAAAGGCTTTAATGTCCTTTGCAGTTTTTGGTATTGGATATTTTAATATTACATTTATCTTTTTGGGATTTGGTCTGATTCCTTCTGGTGTTGACATGACCTAAAAATTCTACTTCTTTTTGTAAAAATTCAGATTTATCTAGTTGAATTTTCAATCGGGCTTCTTGTAGTCTTGTAAATACCAATTTCAAATGTTTCATATGTTCTTCTAGACCTTTAGAAAATATTATGACGTCGTCCATGTAGACTAGGCAAAATTTCCTACTACATCTCGCAAAACGTTGTCCATAACTGTTTGGAACGTTGCGGGTGCATTTTTTAATCCGAATGGCATTCGAATAAATTCGTAATGTCCATTTTCTGCATTAAATGCTGTCTTTTCTACTGAGTTCTTATTCATTTCGATTTGGTGAAATCCTGATGATAAATCTATTGTAGAAAAATAAGTGCATTTGCCGAGTTTATCTAATATATCCGTTATGTTTGGTAAGGGATATCGATCGTCGATTGTCTTTTCGTTTAGTTTTCTGTAGTCGATAACTAGTCTCCATTTCTGTTTTCTACTAGCGTCAAGTTTTTTCGGTACTATCCAAATAGGGCTACTCCAAGGGCTTTGACTATGTTTTATTATTCCATCTTCTAGCATTTTGGTTATCTGTCTATTTATTTCTGCTTTATGAACGAAGGGATACCTATATGATTTCGTATGTATTGGAATTTCATCGCTGGTTTTGATCTCGTGTTTAATCTGGTTGGTAAATGTTAGTGCATTTTCTTCTTTGTGAAAGATGTTCGTGAAATCTCGACATAGTTTTATTAGTTCGGTTTTTTCTTCATCGTTCAAGTGATCTGTTCTGAGTAACTTTGAAACATTCTTGTTTCTATTTTGGTCCTTAACTGGAAGATTGTCAAAATGGAATAAATGATACTGTTCCTTTTTTATGCCTGCGAATGGAATTGTCTTCAATGGTCTTAGTAATTTTACAGTGACTGGTTTGTTCGTATGATTATAGATTTCGGTATATGTAAATCCATTTTTTGAGGTAGTGAGAGTTTCTGGTATAAAGGCTTTATTATCGAAATTTTGTTCAGGAATAATTATATCACTATCTTGTTGATCCACTGGTACATTTATTAGGTGAACTTCGTGGGCGTTAATTCTGATTTTAAATTCTTCTTTTTCGGGTTCTCGGAAGTACAAGGGAATCTGTGTGGTTCCGTTAATTAATTTATTGTTTGATAGGTCGATGGTGAGTTTGTGTTTTAGAAGTTCTTTAAATCCAATAATTCCGTCGAAGTATTCATGAAAGTCAAATAGGATAACTGGTATTTAGTCTCTTACTTGAAGTTCAGGGAAGGCTGGTATTTCTGCTTTGAATAATACTTCTTTTTCTCCTATTCCTGTTTTTATTTTAGATGGTGAATGATAAATTTTATCTGAATAAAATTTTTCTGCTTTTGAAGGTTTTAAAATTGAGTGAAAACATCCGGTGTCGATTAAGAGTTTTAAAGGTGGGTTACTTATTTTTATGTATGGTAGGTTATTATTTGTATCCGTATGCATTTCGCATTTTACGTCGGGTTTTCGTTTGTTATAGCAGTCTGAAAATTTCCGTCGTAATCGTAGTTGGGTGTTTCGTCATACGGTTCTAGAATTTCTGCTGAGCCCTCGTTATTATAATCTGTCGTCGTGTCTGTCCATCCATCTTCGTTATCATATGTAGGGGTCAAGTATGAATCATATTCGGTATCTTCTGATGATTCAATTTCCATCTGATATAGTTCTTGCGATGTAAAATTTCTTTGACCGGTGGGTTTGAAGAAATTTTGGTTTTGTCTTGTTTTACTTGGAATTGTAGATGCTATAGACATCGGTTCCGGTTTATTGGTTGGTACTTGTCCTGTCGGTTGAAATACGTTTTTCGGTGGTCCGAAAACTTGAAGATTCGTTGGGAAATGTTGATGTATTTGTCGTGGTTGGACATTAATTGGTCCTTGTGGAAAGGGTGGTTTGTAATTCTGGTAATTCTGGATTATTTGAGGTCTAACATGAGAATTAAATCTTGGTGTTTGGAATTGGGGTCTCATTGGCGAATTAAATTGTTGAAATGGTTGGAATTGAGGTCTCGTTGATGCATTGAATGGTGTTTGAAATTGAGGCTTCGTTTGCGAATTAAACTGTTGGAATGGCTGATAGAGTTGTGTGTTCGGATAATTTAAACTTGGATATTTAAATGGTTGAATTTGTGTTTTTAAATGAGGAATATTGTTATGCGTCTGATGTTTAAATAAATTCTGTGTATATTGGAAATTTTGTTCTTCTGTCACATATGACATCGCGCTTTCTAATGAATCTGGAGCCTTTAATCTAATGATACTTTGCAGATATCCTGGTAGTCCTCTGATGAATGTTCTTAAGCTGGCTTGTTCATATTGTCTCGTATAAATAGCCTTTGTTGTGACATTCATGTGCGTGATGGGGATTGTATTTACTTTCTGAGTTAGTTGACTTCTCAGTATCTGAATTCTTTTCCCGAATTCTAGAGGATTCTCGTTTCTTAATGGAGAGGCTACTAACAAATCTTGTTCTAGGCATTCCAAGTTTCTTTTGTCTCCAAAACAATTATATAATGCGGTTTTTATGTCTACCCAATTTTCTAATTCCAGTCTGTTGCCTACTAATAGTTGTGCTCTGTCTATTAGTTTAATTCTAGCTATTCTGGTCAAATAACTAGTCGTATCGTCGTTTCCGTATTTGTTGAATAAGTAATCAATTGCTGAGATGAAACTAGCAAGATTAAAGGTGTATCCATCATAGGGTGGAATAGTGTCTACGTACATACGTAATAACGTATAATTTATATTCTGTGGAGTAGTCATTTTAGTTGATATATTCAAGGTGTTATTAAATTGAGAAATTAGTTCTTCTTCGCTAATACTCATAAATTCAATAATTTACTGATCAATACTTGATTATAAATAAAATATTGAAATATGCTATGCGTAAAATGTTAAAAAGCGTTTTTATATGATTAAAAATAAAATATAATAAAATAAAATAAAATAAAGGGATTAAATTATTAAAGGGATATATTAACCATAATTTGTTAATATAAACTTTAAAAATAACTAAATTTCTACTTAGTGACTAGATATTGCTGAGAGAGACGAGCAATAGTCTTTCTTAATTCAAAGTTCGCGCTTTTAGATTAGAGAAAGTTATATTCCCAAAATTAAATAATTAAATAAAATTGTTGATTATAAGGTTCGCGCCAGATAATCGTTTAAACTAATGATATGTGGAAAAGTAAAAAGTGATGAGGGATGATTCGTCTTAAAATTAGGTTTGATGCGTTCTTAAAATTAGGGTGATTTTTCTTTGTCGTGTTTGCTTGTTTGCTTGTGCTTTTTCTTAACCTACGTTTCTTAAAATTACTTTCAATCTCTTATCCGGAGAAATCGAAAGGGGTCGATAAAGGAGTACTGGACACTCACCGTATTTTTAGCTTGTCACGGGTCGTCAGCCGCTCGTCCTTCTATCGGGGTGAACCTCTAGCTCTGCAATAGTCGTTGGTTTCTTTGTGCTGGGTTGATCAGTAGACGGCTTCAATCCAAATCAGACTCGATGCTGTGGCTTTGGGGATGAAGGTGTGGTCGATACACTGATCCTACCGACTGCGCCAGTTAAAGTTAGAAATCACGTGGAAGCGTTTTTAAAAACTTTATTTTGTTTTTGGGTAGTACAAAGAGTAACGGTTCTATTGACAGTTAACTAAAGATTAATTTCTGTTTACAGTTTACAATATTTATATTAAAATTAATGTTAACTAAGGGCTGTGTCAGCAATGACATCATCTGCTGGGGCTGACTCATTTGGTTGAGGTGCAAGTATTAATGATACGATTATTTTATTTTAAAAAGTATAAAAACTAACCTTCCTCCTCATCCGTTTTTATTCTTCGTCAATGCATTACTTAAAATATAGGAGCACAAATTACTATTTTAATTTAATCTACAATATTGTTATCACTTATTTATCTATTTAGTTGTTAACTTGTTGGTGTTTTGTAAATATAAAATATAGAAATAGCTACTAAATGTATTCCATGTATTTTAATGAAGAAATAAAGTGGGTTTATGTTAAATTTATTGACTGAATGTTGTTCCTTATATGTTACTTATGGACACAGCAAAAATTATAAATTATAATTGTTTTGGCTTCGTTAACCCTGAGGCAGTTTTTGAGGATCTTTAGGCAAGCTGTATGTGTTTGCTTCATTAGAATTCACAACATCATATGGAATAATTTCTGCAAAATTCCAATGCACTGACTATCCCATTTTTAGGGTGAACACTTAGTTTAAGAGGGGGCAAAGATGGTTGTTCTGGTGGCAAGTATTGTCTTTTCGTATGTGGATTGCTGTATAAGATCCACTCTTCAGTCACAGAGATCCAAATAATCTCTGCGTGACCTAGGATGCAGATGGTTATACATTAAATTGTTTTTAAGTGAAAGTGATAAGGTACCTACATTTCTTCTTTTTACACTCTATTCAGTTGTTTCAAACAAGGTTGTATTTTTGACCATGAAGTTTTGAGCATTGTAGCTATTTCCTGGATGGTTTGTTTGGGAGTAGCTTCAATTTCAGCTAACGACAGATTTTTATAAAACTCAACAGGTTGAAATCACGGTTCTAAATTTGTTTAAACCAATGTTGACATGTTCTGTTGTCCAAGAAACCAGGAAAACAGCATTAATGGCATTGTAATGCTTTCGAAACTCATAAACCATCAGATATCTAATATGGAACTTATCCACACTTTGCTCTTTCATCCTTAGAATTTTCACCTATTTTACTTTTCAAAATTTAACAATAAGCATACTAAATCTTGATGTATTTAACTACAATATGTATGTTTGCAATGTTTTTAAAAATTGAAAGAAACGACTTTACTTAACCACTATTACTACCCCACTAGTCTCCATTCTTACTTTGTAATCTAACTCTGTTCCTCAACAGTTCTTCTATTGGAACCTTCGGAAATTATTTTTTTAACCTTCCGATGAGCGTTTAGCTAACCATGTTAGCATCATCAAATGATTTAATCTAATTCTAAATAATAATAATCTAATTTTAAATATCTAATTTATATATTTTTTATATGACAATCGTATCCAGTAAGTTACCAGAAGAGCACCGAACTGTTGATCAGAAAATTACCCTTTCAACGTTTGGTACGTGAGATCGCATAATATTTCAAAACGGATTTACGTTTCCAGAGTTCTGATTTCTCCCTTCGACCTTTCGGGTTTCTCAGGTTTATCCCTAAACGGTTTCACGTACTCTTGAACTCTCTCTTCAAAGTGCTTTTCAACTTTCCCTCACTAAAGCGTGTAAAAATGTCGTATCCTGTACTCTTGTAGCCTCTATCCAAAATTGGTGTCAATATGTCACACATTAAAGACAAACCGCAACCAGCAGCACATATTTTTACATTTCTCCAGTTTGGGACGACTGAAACCGAGTTTAAGATTAAATAGTTCCTAAAATTAAAGAAAATGGACAATATGAAGAAGTTAAAATCTTTTTTGAAACAACAAGAACAATAATTTATTATTTAAGAACAATATTTATTTCTATGTTTGTTATATGTTACATTTGTTATATTGTAGATTTTTTTTATTTTTATTATAAATGATCTGGCTTAATTAATCACAGTATCACATTTTACTAACACAGCAATACTAATCTTTACATAATAATAACTGTCCTCATCTGAGTAAACATCAAGTAAGCCCTGTTATTACAATTTTATTCACTCCGTTATCATTTTCATGCCATTTCGGGCACTTATTCGCAAATATCAAGGAATTATCACTTAACTCAGAAATTTGAATTTTATATATTTAAAATCGGACTTCTTAAGTTTATTTCGTACACCCACATGTTCAATGTTATAAAATATATCAAAGTCACTGTTATAATCCAGGTGGTGGTAAGAGACAGCGTTCTAAATATTTTCATTATGATTGTTAAACACATGATTGTAGAAGTTGGCATTAATGCCTCTCCAGCCGCAACTGCAAAAAAAATACATAATTTAAAAATACAGCAATATGGTTATAACGTTTAAGCGTGAAACGGGCCTTTACACTTAAGAGGAAATATTTAAAAAATGTATAATGAATCAGATCACATTGAAATTATTTGATGCGCGTTTTATTAACCAAGCTATCATCATCAATATATGATTTAAAAATAGAGTTTTAACATCTTCCAAATGAAGCTAACTTTATTGGCGAAATGCGTGGATTATCAAAATCCTTTTAAGGATAATATTTATCCAGGACATATGAAAAAATATATATAGTTAAGCGTGAACAAAGTTATACAGGGTTTTCCAATAGAGGCGCTCGAACGTTGAGTGTATAGCGGCCATATTGGTAAAGTTAAAATTGTCAAATTTGGAGGTTATAGTAATTAAGGCTGGAAAAATCATCATGGAAAGTTAGTGTTGAGCAATGCGCGCTAATCATTAAATTTTACTATCAAAATAAGTGCTCAGTTCGAGCTACGTTCCGTTATTTTTATGAATCATGTCCTATTGAGTTGACTATTCTTCGTTTGGTGGACAAATTTGAATCAACTTGTTCAGTAAACAAACAACACCCGTACATCATCGAAACGTGGGGTCTGCAGAAAACATTGTTGCGGAGAATGAGAGTGTGCGGGATAACCCGAGGCAGTTAATTCCTCGTCGCAGCCAAGAACTTGGCCTTCCGCAGACCTCAACTTGGCGAATTTTACGTAGGGACTAGGGCGCGCACCCCTACAAAATTCAATTGACCCAGGAACTGAAGGTAAACAACTATATGCAGCGTCGAGCATTTGCTGACTGGGTTCTGGAACAGATGTAAGTGGATCCTGATTTCGGACGGAAAATTATCTTCAGCGATGAGGCTTATTTTTGGATGAATTACTATGTCAACAAGCAAAATTGTCGCATTTGTAGAGGTAACAATCCACATGAGACGCATCAGTTGCAAATGCATGCAGAAAAAGTCACTGTTTGGTGAGAATTTTGGTCCGGCGGGGTCATTGACCTTGTACTTTTTTTAAAATGAGGGCTGGCGCCGCTATAACTGTCACCGGGACCAAGAGGTACAGGTCGATGATAACCAATTTTTGTGGCCATTGATGGCAATTTATCAATGATGCCATCAATGATATCGAGCCCGATTTATGCGATCGAGTCATCGAAAACTGGATCTCTCGTATACGCGCCGCCCATTTGGCCAATATCATATTCCATACATAATGTAATTGAAAACTCTTCAAAAAAAAAAAAATGATATCTCAAACACAACTTTTATTTAAATTTAAAGTTCGAGCGCCTTTAATGGAAAACAGAGTATAAAGGAAGGTATTCATTCTTCAGTATTGATTCTTCAAAGCTTTTCGAAGAAAAAAGTTGCTTAGGAGGATCAAAAACTTAAAAAAATCACCAATCGAAAGACTTAACTTTTTAAGCAAATATGTGTAAAAGTATATTTGGAAATATTAATTGGTTATTACTTGACGAATAACAACCAAGAGAGCGACAAAAATGATTTCAGTGTATATCAGTGCGTGCTTTTAAGTTCGTTTTAAAGGCAAAAATATATCCGGTAGGCGAATATCATGATATGCTGTAGCGTTCACAAATTCTTGATCGCTACAGGTAGCATTCGTAAATTGTTGATCACCACTGGTAGGTTTCTTTAGGACAAATTCTTAACTGAAAGAGCTTCGGTATCGTTCGGATAAGGCAAGACAGTCTAACTCCAAATCTCCAGGTGAACGGACGTTTTCGCGCCTTACCCTTCCGACCGAGGTACGTAGGTTTGCTGGCCAAGTCACGGTTGGGTTGATTTTTCTGATATTCTTATAGAGGGTTTTACGACCCGGCAGCAGAGAATCCGATCAACAGACATTAGGCCATTGAACGACCACCTACTACAGAGCCCGACCATCGTGGAAACCTTACACCTTTTTGGGGCCACGTGGCAGAGTAACCAGTTGGTCAGATCGAGATTATTTCGGGACCCCCGCATAGGGATACCGGACTGCCCGCAGTCGTACTCAGTGTTTTTGGACACCCAGTACCTTGATAGGCAAGGATAGACAATATCAGGAAATAAGGCCAGATAAACATTTTTTTATTATATTTTCATGTACCGTTAAGAATTGCAATTAACAGTTCTTTTTCACAAATACATTATTACCGTAATTTCTTATACTGATAATGGTCACGTTATCATCTTATATTTTGTATCTATTTGCCATCTGACCATTCTTGGTTACCCTAGCGTTATATATTTATCTTTTTACTATTGTCAAAATAGAGGAAATAACCTCTAATTTTTAAGTATAGGGACATAGAGACCAGCTGGTGTAATTCAGAGCTATTCATTTGATTTTTTGATTTCTTTCACGGTAAGGTTTGGAGAACCACCTTCCCTAAACCTTCCCGTGCCTTTTGTTTGATAGTTTTAGTTATTCCCTTTTTTTGTGTCCTTTGTGTTGTTCTTTTTTGAGTGTGCTTTTATAATATATATGTATAAAATTCTAGTAAACCGTTTTATTTAATATAGACCCCTTCCCGGTTCCAGGGTCTTTTCTGATATATGAAGTAACCGGGTGGCGCTGAACTTTTGTGTCGTGGCTTCATTCTGTCCTGGACCTTCTTCCCGGTGCTCCCGGCGAACAGCTGCCGTCGCTGTGATCTATATATTTTTTATTTTGTTTCAAAAGAGAAAATAATAGGTCACAATGCCTCCTGTTTACTGAGAAGCTCTCCAAAATTCCAAAGCGGCTAGGCGTATTTATGGGCAACAATACCCAGAAAAATCGCTTCTCAATCTCAATCGATAGGCAATTATTTGTCAAATTTTACATCTTCTTGAAGAGGATTCTATCAGAACTATTCGAAATGTTGTGCGGCAAGTTAGAATTTCCCATTGGGTTGTACACAAGTTATTAAAACAGCAATTATTTTATTTAAAAATATTGTGAATAGTTTATTGGGCAAAGCCAAAGGAATCCACATATTTCGTTTAATATTTTATCAATTGACAATGTTTCTTTCACCAGAAATGGGATGTGGACATGGACAGTTAATTTAATAAAACAATCCGGTATTTCTTAATGTGAGATGAACCATTTAAAACGTGTTATGATGTGAAAAATTTGTGTTAAGAATTTGAACTTTGACATTAAACGACAATAATGTTTCCCTGTTCCTTTTGCGCTTCTATTTCAGTTATAGGAGTTTAGTTGTTAGCTTTCAGTTCATGAATCATTGATGAATTATTAGCAGATGTACATTATTTTGTAAAAAGTAAAGTGTTAGGGTTAGAGGCGCATCAGCAACTAGGCTATTTAGCGACTGGACCTACAGCTTAACGTGGGTTCCGAACCACGGTCATCAGCTTCCGACAAACCCAGGCCAGCACCCCCCTCGGGCTATAAAAACCCTTGTTTATGTGCCTACCCATAAGTCTACCAGGAAACCTACCGACTGGCGAGTGAACGACGTTGAACACTTCTCAGAAGGCATCCGGCCTTACCGAGCCTTTAACTGGCGTGACTGAGGGGTAATTCGTAGTCGGATTTTACACTCTTGCCTAGAAACAATCACAAACA
Organism: Cosmopolites sordidus; assembly: GCA_031761425.1. Classification (NCBI taxonomy): domain Eukaryota; kingdom Metazoa; phylum Arthropoda; class Insecta; order Coleoptera; family Curculionidae; genus Cosmopolites; species Cosmopolites sordidus. The sequence continues at coordinate 93,913 of JARFXV010000401.1, read as the reverse complement.
TTTAAGAAAGATAAACGGACAGAAGAAAAAAAAATATCCATCCGAGCGCTGGAATCGAACCAGCTATCGCTCCAGCGCGGATTCGGCATACCTGCGGCGGGTCGCTGCTCTTACCGCCGCACCAACGCGACCGGCCATTATTTTGTATTATGTATTTTTCTATTAACGCGACTTAAAAGCAAAAAATCAAAAAATGTAAAATCGCACGACCATGTTCAATTTGAATACCCATTTTTTGAAATTACTCGACATTAAAATTTGGTGCGCAAAATACCGGCTGTATAAATACTTGCATGGCGTGTATCGCCATCTTCTTGAAAATATAAAACTGTTATGTCTATAACATCTATCTCAGGCCACAAATAATCTGTTATCACATCCATATATCGCGCCCCATAACTTTTCATTATTACTTTCTAAAAGAGTTTGGACTCTTTTGCCTTCAACACAAAATCCACACCAGTGACTGGTTTTGGGTGCATTGGCTTCTCTTGGATATGCCAAGATGATGCTGCTGATCAGTAAAACGTTTCCACAAAACTGGCAATGGGGTGGTGGTGGTAATATCTGGCAAGATACATATGGAAACTACTGTAACTTTTGAATTGTTGGGCCAGTAAGAATCTAAACAAACACCCATTACAAATATTCATTTACTTACTCTAATAAACAAAGGCGTTCAGATAAAGTACAGAAAGTTTCGTGCTCCTTAATATCATCAGTGTCCCACAAATGTACAACCTGATACTTAATTTTTACATGGCAACTTGACTTTTTTTAACTAGTTTTTCTAAAACAAAGCAACGCCCAGCCATACCACCTCTCCAAATTGAGCAAGTAGCTATTTTTGTTTTACAGATGTGGCAGATACTATGGCCTGAAATAAATTGGTTAGTCTCATGGTGTACTTCTCTTCCAATTTCTTACTTACCTGTTACACACATGTATATTGGAGGAAACATACACCCATTACAAATTGGATACTCTAAATCTCTAAACAAATCCATATCAACAATTTCATTTTTGTGTCCTTTTTCGCTATTTTCACTTGTTCTGTCCTTATTTTTGGTTATTCGGAATATTTCTTTTTTATTTTCCTTAACAATACACACAATTTTCTTAGGATTCTGATGAAATGTCGAAATTTTACCAAAATTGGCCTCCAAACAATTGCCTCCATCATTAATGTGTTCAGAGAATGTGATCCAACTTTCTGGTGGTTTTTTTCTCAGTAAGCAAGAATTGATCATGCCTTCATTTCGAAACTCTAATTCATATTTGAAGCACTGCCAGTACAGGTTATCACCAATTACCATTACTGAAAATATATATTTTTCGCTGCTCTGTGTTTGACAACTCCAACAAATGCACGATTTCCTGAAATGTAAAATGTAATTAATAAACAAATATTAACTATATTCGTGCGGATTTATGGTAATTGTAGTTATTTATAGTCTTGCAAATTTTAACCCTATTACATATCACTAATTGAATTAGGCCTCTCCTGAAGTAAATCAAGTGTATGTCGTTGATGATCTCTTTGAGACTGGTGTATTAGTCAAGGCGGTTAGTGATGCACTTAGCTTGGAAAATAGACTTTGAGTTTGGTCGTCCAAATGAAGACAACATTTTAGACTAGATGGTTATGAGAAACAGGTTAATTGCAGGCATTGTCGTGCTGATGAAGAATTTATGGGGATATACACCAATGCCTCCAATTAAAGGGAAGATTGCGTTAGTGAATGGTACTATTCGTCAGAATTGGCAAGATCTTCCAAACTGTAAGGTGCTAAGCGGTGTTAAAAATTGTCTAACACAACACAAAAATGTGCAACACCCTGTGAGCCAAACTGAAAATACACTCATTGTAGAGCATATCTTGAAGACAATGTGGTAAATGTGTATTTTTAGTATTTTTATGGTTCTGTTAAAAATGCTAAAATGCCACGTTCGTGCACCACATCATTTCAGACTTATCCGAAATTGAAATGGAACGAACATTGTGAGTATGAAAGAAGCATGAAACAAGCAGGTTTTCGTAAAACAGCGAGGTGATTGGACATTGTTACTTTTAACTCATGAAAATATAGATAACATGATTGGACGTCAGAGTTATGCACGAGTACGAGGTTTGGTTTTGATGATCCTAGAAGTTATCCAAGGACGTGACAAAAGGACTTCAGAATTAGAAATCGATATTAAAACATTCAGCAAATGCGTGATGCATTTGTTGCTCCTACAGGTTGTATTCTCTTAAAGATGATTGTTAATCGACATTGAGCGATGGAGATACACCGATTAAGTACGATAAGCACTGTCCTCAATGGATGCTTCCTCTTGCATCGCACGACAAAACGCTTCGCGTAGAGTGACGCCCGGCTGGAATTAAATGTAACTTGGAATATGACTCTATTTGCTTTAGTGATAAGTATAGATTTTGTTTAAATGATCATGATGGATATAGAAGTGTTGAACGTTTTCGGGGTTAGCCTGGGGTATAACGCGCTTGAGACACCTTACCAGTAGATAGATCATCTAATGCGGTTCATGTTTTGCAGCGTTACAGAGGGTTATGCTGATAATAAATCTTTATCTATCGTAAAATGCAACAGTTTCAGATCCTTGTTGGATAATTGCGATGGAACAACCCATCAAAAATAAGTGTAATGAAAATCATTTCTCATTATAGCTTATAACAGTTTAGTGATGTAGTTGATTGAAACACAAAAGAGCCGTTACTGGAAATTCGGGTAATGAATTTTTTACCAATAAATGTACTGATATCAGAAACATGTAAAGTTCGGTGTGTCAGAATTTATGTTAGGCGATGTAGAAGCTTAACTGTTCGCGTAATAAAAGTGTTTTGTTTGCATGTTAGATGGTTAAATTAAGTTACATTACTAGAAGAATATTTTCAAGATTGAGGATGCTATACGATACCGCAGTACTAAACGATGTATTCCTGCAGAATTTATGAAAATATTTGAGACAAACAAGAACTTCTTTTTAGATCATATTGTGGACTTTATAGATCAGACTATAAACAATACCGACCGCTTAATAATTCTTTGGAAGGCAAGATGAAAACCTCTAACAAGTTATGGTTTGTGTATCTTATAGATCAGACTATGGATTATATTGATCCTTTAAACATTCTTTGGAGAGTAACGTAAAGACCCTCAAAAAGATTTTTTTGCAATAAAACTATAGCAGTTTAATGAAAAGAGAACTTTGTAATAAGTAATTTTAATAAGCGTAATGAAATTTGAAAATTTAATTTAATTTATATTTAAGTATTTCGGATAAAAAGAAAAGGGACATTCCGATGTATGAGTTTTATATTGTTTCAGATGTACACATTAAAAACCGTACTGATCTTTACAGATTCTATTTGATAATACTCTTACCTGTAGTTGTAAAAAAACAGTAGATTCTTTAAAGCGCCTAAATATTCAATCATAGCCAGATATAGAAATAATTCCTTGCCAGTTTTCAAGTGATCTGAGTAGTAGAGGTTCCCATCCATGTACAGGACTCCATGATATCATATAATTTAGAGTGGGATAGAGGACAAATTAACGGTTTATATCTGCAAAATGAATAAAATACTTTTCAAGAGCCAAGTCTCCTTATAATGGTCCTAAGTAATGTTTCCTTCAAGGATTTTTTTGACAGCTGGTTTATAGTTCGAAAAGGTTATTGATAGGTACTTAGGTGGTGTGTAATTAAGTAATGAGAGTAAGGGCACAGTTCAATCTGGCAATACCAGCTTCGCCTATGAGGGGGGAGGCCAACATCTAATACATCTTCAGTAAGAGTTTGAACTACTTGAAGTCACCGAAGTCAGTAAGAATTCTTTTCTTATGTAATATGGTTGTCAGATCAAACACTACATCACCAATTTCACTAATTTATTTACATACTTCATATGCTTGGTATTTGCTAATAAAAAGTCTAGTTTTTTATGTAACTTATGAACAATATCCATTTAGAAAAGGAAATGGACAAGCACCTCAAACATGATCCATGTTCAACCAATTTCTACTGATAAGTGATTAATCCATCACTAAAAAGAGCTGAGAGTGCATAGAGAGGAATACTAAATCAACTGACCAAGATGTTAATTTAGTTCACCAAGGAATGAACTCTTCCTAGAACCTTCGATTGTATTAGACTGAATCTTCTCCTGATGATACTAACATGGTTAGCAAAATGCGTGTCGAGAATTTAAAATAGTCAGTCATTTGGTGTTTAGTGGTATATCTCTGAGTTTATATATGAAACAAATTCGTGTAAACTGGTTCGGGCATTTGCTTTCGTCAGATCAAAAAGGCGTTTGAATGCAAAATTTATCAGCAATGCTTGGATGGTTTTAATCAGGATAAAACCGATTCTGTGTCATATTGTAACTGAAGACGGAACAATGGATCCATTATTACATACCTGAATCGAAACAGCAATCAAGATAATAAATATAAACTGAAAAGTTGTAAGTGGGTCCATGGAGCATATTAAAAAAAAATTAAAAGCAAGGAAAAATTTTCTGTGCTCCACATAATATTCCCCATTCTTTATCCGTCACCAAAACGACAGTAATGGTCTGCCGAAACTGGTTTCTGACCTTAAACTGTCATCAGTCGAGCTCCAGCTGAATGTCATAAAGTAGCTGAAGAATAAAATTTTTCTTATTTTTGAATAGAGGCTGGTTGAAATTGTATCAAAGAAGCTGAAAACAGTTTGATCAACAGGAACGGGCATGACATTAGCTTTTTGGGATGCAGAAGCAATTTTAATCATGGAAATCTACTATGGAAGACTTTTGAACAAACCGAATGAAACGTTCATAAAAAAAACGATTTGCAAAAGAAAATAATCATTTATGTCTTTGTGATGGTCAAATTTGACACTTTGAAGTAGTATTTATAGTTCCTTCAGGGAAGGAACAAAATTATTGAAGATATGAGGGGTTATGTTGAAAAATAAAGGCATCGTTGCTAATGTTTTTTTTTGCTATTCCCTCTTTAAGGCGGCCGTAATTTTTGTATATTCATATGAAACTCATAAATCGCATAATAGATTCGTAAAGAATTTGTCTGAGAAGCCTTGTTAATTCCATTTTGGGGTAGCATCTTCCACAAATATCCCCCTTCTTTATTGGAGTTTACAATAGGAGACACATTTAGATAATTTTCACAATTATTGCCGTTTAAGGCAGCTTAAAAACCTTGTTGATCTATAATTTTACACATTCTCATTTATCGTAAGTATGATTACTGATTTAAATAAACTGCTCCAAAATATGTTCTGCCAATCTCTCCTGAAAACAAGCTGAGGAAAAACAATAACCTCACTTTGTTTTTTCCGGTTCTATTTTAAAGGTATCTGAATGGGCTATGAACTCTGGTGGATATATATCGGATTAATTATTATATTTTCGGTCTTTTCTAGCAGTTTGCGCAGGCGAATGGTTATATGCACAAACTCCGGACGGTTTGGAACCGTTTGAAATCGTTGCTAGAACAAACCTATTATAACATATTGTAATCCAAGTGGTTATTTTAATTAAATACAAACAGAACTAATACGTAAACATGTACACAACAAACACATATGCAACCAAAGAAAGACATGTAATTGAGTTACCTATTTTAAGTTTAAAAAGACGTTCCTAAAAATCACTGAAAGCCCGGAAGCACTCGGCACCGTTCGGAAATTGTCGATGAATAACCCATGAATTTGATTTACAACAGATTGTTGTTGTTTCATAACTAAGATATTTGTCTTTAAATAAAATGGATCGCTGCGATAGCAGGTTATTGGAAGCTATTTTGTGATATATTTATTTTTTTATCTCTTTTGTGAAAATTATCAAGTATGGAGACTCAAACTATCCAGAACAAAATGTGTCCATTTTGCAATTTGGAGTTGTCTAGTCTTTCAACAATGAAAAGACACTTAAAAATATTCACAACCAATAGCAGGATTCCCTTGCTAAGAAACCACATATTATTTGCCCACTATGTTCTTAAAATCAGGTAGTCTGTGAAAATAATAAACTAGACACATTGGGAGAAAACCTCAACAAAATTAAAAATACAATCATATACCTTTGCTAGCTGAGAAAGCTATGAACAATGGTTTGAGAGAAGAGAAGAAATTTGAGACCTATACATATGTCGGGATAAATATTACAAATATACAAAATTAATTTGCCTCCACAATATTAGCACACTCTTCCATTTCCCGCGAGTGAGTGCGCTGCGGCATTTTTTTACCGCCACCGATTTTTTGGTTGATTACTTTTTGTTTCAGTCTTTTTCTGTAACAGATTGAAAAATGTTTAGTTGTTACATTTCTATTATTGAATAAGAAGGAAAAAAATGCAAAGGACGTATTTGAAAAAAATATGTTGAATTCAATTCACAATTAGTCCTCGCATAAACTCTACAGTTATCACACTTTGAAATTTCGACACTGTATTTTTTATACGCATTTTTATTACATTCTTGTCACAAATGCTTTGTTCTATTTCTATTTTTCATAACAAATGTCTTCTTTTACTTGTTCCTGTTGAACAGCTTCACCCTTTCTATATCTTTCTAATAGAACCTGAATATTCTTTGGAAGTATATTAAGTTTCATATCTTTTTTCAAGTGGTTGTTCATTAAATTCATCGCGAGATTTTTCAAAAATATCCACAATGTATGTTCATATTCAGCATTGACGAAATTTAAAATGATCATCACATCAATGCCTGCTATGTCAAGATGACAGTAACAAAAAAGTCCAAGGGACAACCTTCTTGTGATTCTGACACCAGGGTAGGTTGAGCACATTTGATCTAACTTGTTCACTCTCAAAATATAATACAATTCAATTAAAATAATGATAAACAGTAAACTGAAAATATGAAAAGGATATTGATATCAGTTGCACCCTTATTAGTACAGAAAACTAAAGTTCATAATGTCAAGTTTGCACATATAAGGGTTAAAGAGAGGTCCATTTTTTCACTGTTCCTATATAACATATCCTAGGCAAATTTAGTTCTCCACTGAAAGTATTTTTAAAAATCATCAAAAATGTTTTGAATTTTTTTCTAAATGCTAGAAAGAGCCCCAGCAATCATAAGGCGCAGGTGAAGGTAAGTATTCAAAGTTTTTTCATTTTAACCTTAAAAACATTGAAGGCAAAGACAAATTAAAACAAAATAATTTATTTCTTCCTGATACAAAAACAAAATTTAAAACATACAATTTAAATTGTTATTGTTACATGCAACAACTTATTTATGTTGAAATGTTCTATTTATTTACAGTAACACTGTTCATAATAAAAAAAAAAAACTATAAACGATGCACAACTTATAGTCTTAAGACAAAAGAAATCTAATACCTGGGTAGACAAATTTTCAACCATATAAACTCCATTCTTTTGCAGTCATAAACATTATGAAAAATATGTAACTGAACTACCCTAGGACCCAGTTCCACAGCTGTTGTATAACATATAAAAATGTTTTGGTCTTCTTAATCGAGTTGAAATTTAGTCATAGGAAAATCTATTCTATTAATTTTTTTGCTTTGAAGTATCTTTTCAGATATAATACTTGCCATGTTGCCAAGGCTAATAAGCAAAACATTGAAAAGGCTGAGAAGTAGAGTACTCTGTTGTTGGTTGATTCTAGAATAAAATAAAGGAAACCCCAATATGTTATTAATTTTCGAAAAATTGTTGCTACTCTACCATTTGTATCCCTCATTTCTTCCTCTCTTTTTCTCATGAAAGCAAAGTCTTGAACAATAGCATTTGAAAGATCTTCCAGTCTCTTCAATTCTTTTTCCATTGGTTTCAAATTGGCAGCTTCAGCAAACTAAGAAATGCACGATGTAAAAATTTAATCAAAAAGAATATATTTACTTACAGTTTCATAATTTTTAGCCTCCACCCCATGTTTGGTTACTAATGTAACAAGCTGATTAATTCCTCTTTGCTCTAAAAACAAGGGATTAAACATCAAGTTAAAATTCCATTAATTTAAACTTACTGTCTAAAACATGAGATATAAAGCAGATTTCATACATATCATAACTTTCAGTATTAAAGGAAAACTTTCCTTTTGAAATATCCTGTCTTTTGGCTAGAATATGTCCTTTTGAATCTGTTACCTAAAATTAATTTAACTTTTTAAAACTAGTTATATATAAAATTATTTAAATATTACAATATAATCTACAGTTTGACCAGGTTGTTCTGATACTTCAAACTCTACAAGCAGCAGTACATTGCCCTGTAGTTCTTCTTTTAAACATTTTTGTGTATTGGGGGCTAAATTCCACATTATACAATGTACCGACAAGAAATATGAGATAAAAATTATGCTAGCAAACCAGGGAAACATATTTGTTTATAATGTCACTTTAAAACTTATATAAAAAAACCAAAATATTGCCACGAATTCGGAAAATTACAGTAACCATAAAATGACTTGTAGCAAAAAATATTTCCCAATGTTAGAAGTTTGTTATAGACGTGTCCTATTCATTGAATGTCAAAGAAACGTCATTCACATGTCAAAACATTCTGGTCTTGTTATTCTTTTCTCACCTGGAAGACTATTTTATCTTATATAGCTGTAATTTTTAAATAATAATTGCAGTATCAATTATTGTAATAATTATATATATATATATATATATATATATATATATATATATATATATATATATATATATATATATATATATATATATATATATATATATATATATATATTGTAGATGGAAATTACAAAGCAATATACTATATACTAGAAACGACTATAGTTCTGCGCAAGCTTAAATTTTGTTTACAATAACCTTAAATTAGTGTCATTGTTTATCAATTTTTAATTCAGATGTTTTGAATGTTTCTTTAGAACAATGGAACAAAATAGAGATCAATATGAAATGGATTTGGAATGGAAGAAAATTGAACAAAACATGATAAAAGTAGTTTTTATAATTATTGGTCATAATATAAGTATTCGACTCATTTTTTTAGGTAGGCTTAAAAAATGGTTTGTCAGATGGTAGGGATTCGAATTTTCAACAAAGTTTCGATAAAGGATATGAAGATGGTTTTCGAAATGGCTTTCTCTTGGGAAAGTCGAAGTTCACAAGGTGTGTACTTTTCTAAGTGTACATTTTATTTTGTGTGTTTCTATAGTTTGTCGATGCTGTTATAGACTTGTACTTTGGTCACTATTACTTTAGGACCTTAGATATTTTTAATTTAATATAAATTTTAATAAGCTACTAGTAACACTTGGAATCTTTAGTGTCTTTTTATTTATCATATCCAATCTTCCTCAAGATATTTCAGTATTGGTTCAATACTTAGATTAATATATAGATATGGTGAATTTTTTAGAGCGTCTGAACTTTAAATTCAAATAAATAACCAAATTCAATGCCTTGAAACTATTTATTTTATATGAAATTACATACAATGGCATTAATGTTTGAAAACAATTTCGGACACATGTCCGCCCCGGGCACTTCTGAGAAACGCATTCCGTCGATCCAATTTCCAACCACTTTTTTTAAGCAAATAGGGTTTTATGTCCCCAATTGTCTGAGTGATGTTTGCTTCCAAGGCATGAATAGTTGGTGGTTTATTGGCATAGACCAAAGATATAACATAACCCCAAAGAAAATAATCTAGAAGTTTTAGATTAATATATATTTTTTTTATTGGAGTAAATATATTCTTTCTTTTAGTGAACTGAATAAAGCTATTAGTCCACTATTACAAAATATTGAAAAGGGTATGTGTGTAGTATGTCAAAATGAAAATGAGAACAGTAATGTTGCAAATGTAAGACAGAAACAGACTGAGGTAATTCAGACAACTTTAGAAAATATATCTTCTCCATGAAATTAAAAACTATCAATTCAAATGAAGTACATCTATTTTTTAAAGACTTGTCACATGTGTTAAATAATATTTTATATAATTTTGTTGTATATTTATTGTTACTGATTTGCCTGAAATATATTTATATAAGACATGCAAAAATAGTTTATATTTATAATATATTTTAAAATTAATAAAATAGTTTTGATGGTTATTATACAGCACAATGTTTTAAGGCTAATAATTTGTATTTGTTCAGAAAATTTTAAGATATAAAAATACCATCATTGTTTTATTACATTTCTAAGACAGCTTTTTATGATTGCTTGTAGTTTAATAACATTTACTTAACTTCACTGTATGCTTTTAATAAAATACTTAATTTTAACCTTATTTTATGAAGTTATGATAATATAATTAATAATTAATATGTGATATTAATTAAACGTTTAATGAGTTTTTTAAATTAATCTCTGCAGATTTGACAGTTGTATTGGTCCTAACATTTGAAAAACTGAATAGTTGTCATTTATAACTGGCTGTATTTTCAAACAATTTTAAATCGATTTTTCAATAAGTTGCATTTTAAATAATAGGTTGCATAAATATAATTTGTGTATAAGGGGTAATTATAATTAAACTAATGAATTATCGAAATCAGGGGGAGTTATGGCATTGTCATTAAAAGCTTAAAATGTTTAATGTCCTTTATTGTTACTGGTCGGTACTTTTCCTAAGACTGGGTTGGCGATTTGTTTATTGTCAAACATAGGGACTGTTCGTTGATATTAAAATAGGTATTTGTTTATTTAAAATGAGATTAAATTAAACGAAAGAAATATATCGTATCTAGGCAACTAGTTATACCAATGTGTAGTTCCAGTATTCCTCTCACGGCCTGGAGGGTATTGGGGTACGATCAGTGTTGGATTGGTAGTGATAGATTTTATGTATCGCCTAAGTTTCTATCAGTAAAATACAACGCTTGCTATCTTCCAGAGTCCACATCTAGGCTCAAAATTTATCGGTTAAGAAAAAGCATCGTGTTTCAATTTAAATACAGTTGGCACCCAGGCAAATAGCCAACTTTTTTTTGGACTTTCGAACCGGATTCTGCTTGAATTTCAAAAAGGAAACAATGCAACAATACCTACAAAATCTAGTAATAGAAGTGTTAGCTTGATGTTAATCTAGATGTTCATAAAAAGCAAAACTGGTTTGTCGTATTCAAATCGGGATATTTTGTTTTATTAATTTGATTCATGTGGTACTTATGATTCTTTTGATATTCTATCAAGAGAAACCTTACGAGATCCAAGCTTATAAGTTAAAACCAGAACAGCAATGGGAAATGGTATGATTACGGCAGACATGCTGAAAATCAACCTAAAACAATCTAAAAAAAGCTTAACGTCTTACTCGATAGTTTAAAATCAACTGAGCCAGACAACCAGAGTGTCACACTCGTTCTCGCTCGAGAACGGTCAACCGTAGCAAGATACAAGCAACGCCAAAGCAGTGCCGCTGTTGTATTTACTAATTTATGAGTAGGGTTTTTACGGATTTTGACAAAGTTCCTGAAAACGACATTACTATTTTCTAAATTTTTCAGTAAGTCTTCGCGTGTCACAGTTTAAACTGCGCCGTGCCACACTATGGCACGTGTGCCGCGAGTTGATCTGCCATGTATTTGAGTAAGTATTGGATGCAAGGAGCAGCTGACGTCGATGCTGTAGTTCTTGAGCAAGTGTCCAAAAGACAGCGGACCCTGAACATCTACATAGATTATAAGAACGTTTTCGGTAGTGTGCCACATGATTGATTGATATAAGCCTTGAACATCAATAAAATTTGATTCTAGATTATAAACTCCTTATAGACACATGGAATACACATATGTTATCGCATCAACAATGCATTGGAACAGCAAATATCGAGAGAGTTATATTTCAGAGGGATTTTGGAACTCGATGTCCACATTACCGAACAAAACTACTTGCTATTATCTTGATATGAAGAATCCAAGAAAGCTGCCTCATTTACTATACACCGACGACCTTAACCCCTATGTATACCCGTGTGCCTACCGTGGTGCATTTGCGTAATTAAAATAGAAAAAAAAACTTTAAGTTTCTGAATCGTCGTTATTTAGCTCAAAAGCAAGCAAATTATAAATTAGATATAATTTTTTTTTAAATGGAAAAAATAATCTGAACTTAAGCCATCGCTCTAGTCACACCCGGGGTACCCGGCTACCCACTGTATGTATTTATACTTTGTACATAAAAAATATCTTTTATTTAAAAATTTTTATTTTAAAAACACGATTATGTTCACAAAATATTGTTATTTATTGACAATCATTACATTTTACAATATTTACAGTGTTCATTACAAACAGGCAGTTGACACTCGGTGCAGCTTTTGGGCGTTGTTCATCGTCTTTTAATACCCGAGAAAAATAAAATAGACGTACGTAGATCTACGTTCTACTGATTCTTGTCTGATTGAAGTAGATCTGCGCAGATGTACGTAAATCTGTATATATCTATTGATATATGAATCATATTGTTATTGCTGACGTTCTCATATACATTTACTTTTTTCCGTCGGTAAATTTAATTTCTTTGTTTCCGATTATGCGGACATTTCTGTTCATCTTTTGTGATCTACGTACATCTAGGTTGATCTTCATACATCTAGTGATGGGAAATACGGATCTTTTTGGAGAGTCGAATCACCGGTTCCGGATCAATTCAAAGATCCCGATCTCTGAGCCGGTTCTCGGATCCCACTGAATCTTTTCTCGTATAACTGGTTGCATAACTTAGTTGCATAGTCATATAAACATATACTTTATGATTGGCAGTAGTATATAACATAACATTTTAATTTTTGAGAATATCAATACGGCCGTATATGAATTATTAAAAGGCTTCGGTATATCCTTGACAGCAAAAAGCAATAATTTACTCTCTCATATGGAAAAATTTTGAAAACAAAGTAATAAATGTAAAAAGTTCCAGAAACCAGAGCTGTTAATGAAATAGAAAAATATTTAAATGAGCCCTTAATCGATCGACACGAGGACCTCTTAATATGGTGGTTTCAAAAAAAAAATATTTATCCAAGACTATATGAATTTATCCAAAAAAGGCTCTGTCTTATGTCTACTTCAGTGCCATGTGAAAGAATTTTCCGTAAAACTGGTCAAATTGTGCCAGAAAAAAGAAGTCGATTGAAAACTAAAAAGATAAATGAAATTATATTTTTACATGTAAATATGTAATTGTTTAAAAATTTTAATTTTTAAAAATTAATTTTAAAATTTGATGTACTTATTGTGATGTGTCTTACCTGATGTTGAAACTCTATTTTATATATTTTCTATCTTTAAGTTTTTTTCATATTTTTTATATTTTATATATTTTTAGTCTATTTTATATTTTATATATTTTTATAGTTTATGTTATATATACATAAAACAATAATGGATTGCAAATTTTAAGCCGCAGTACGGCGACTTCGAATGGTTTATTTTGCATTACGGATCCACGGATCCTTTCCCTACGGATCTTTTCTCTCACGGTTCACAGATTAACGGATCTAAAAAAAGACCCGAGACCCGAGATCCGTCTGACCCGACTACTACTATCTTTTTCTATGAGAAAGGTGCTGACGGACGCAGGCAACACACACCACAAGATACAAACCATATTCTCTGCGTTATAGAACATAACCTCTCCGTTCTTGTCCTTATCTAAGATCCAACAGAACCGAGAACCGTCTGGGATCCGAGAGCCGTCTGGGATCCTAGATCCGTGTATCGTAATTTTAGGAACCGGTTCATTCAGCTCTTTTAAAAGATCCGAATCTGGGAGTCGGATCAGATCCGATCCGGACATCTCTACATACATCTCATTTGATCTAAAAAAAACATTTATCGACGGAGATGTACGATGATCAATGTTGATTAAAGTAGATGTAACCGCGCCAAAAATACATCTCCGTAGATTTGTGTAGATGTATTTTATTTTTTTTTCCGGGTAGTTAATTTATAACATATGTGGCAGGAACCAATGTTCTTCCCCCCCTGTTGGGTCTCGCTCAACCGTTGGAGCAGCAACTTCTTCAGATATTATTTTACGACCTATGATGCCCTCAATTGCAATTTTTATTGTGTATTTGCCCATCACTTGGGCATTCTTCATGTGAGTTTCAATCATTGGTTTGACGAGTTCTTTACTCAATTGCCGCATAGATTGACCTTGTTCTGTTGTTCTTTTCGGTAACTTTTTATTATTTTCATAATAAATTCTATATACTTGACACAGTATCAACGCCAGTTTTATATTTATTGATTATGATGAGTAACTGATGATATCAGGTTTCTTTTTCAAATCGTTTATCACAGCCATATTTGAATGCATGGTTGCTATCAAAATTACAGCTTTATTTTTCTTCGGGACATAAAAGCACATCGTCACTCGGCCGTGAAAACCAAAAACGGTCGAGTATTGCTCTCGTGACTTACTTGGAGCCATGATATTAGGTATATACGGTTTATTTTTTTTTATTGTGCCAACAATGGTGAGTTTCCATGATAGCAAGTACTTGGCAAGGGGTAAAGTTGTGAAAAAATTGTCCATGCAGACGTTTCTCCCACTTCCTCGGTATGTGAATGCAAGTTCCTTCACCCTTCTCTCTTCCTGATTTTTTTCTCGGGTGGTATTCACTTTGCCAGTGTAAATTATACCGTGCAAAGGATACGCGTTTTCAGCATCGCAAATCCACCAAATTTGTATGCCATACTTAGCCGCCTTCCAAGGCATATATTGGGTAAATCCTGTGCGGCCTCGAAAATTATATAGTTGCTCATTAATCGTTAAATGCTTTGTAGGCCCATAAATTTGAGATAAATTTGCATTGAGCATTGTCCATAGGTCACGAATTGGAGCTGCTTTATCGTCATTTTTTGCGTTGACTGCGTGTATTACTGTCATCAAATCTCAGAAAACGCATAATGTTTTGGAATTTATTAAGTCCCATTGTTGCACAATACTGTGAATACGAGTTGGAATATCACCAGTTATTTGCACCAGAACAAATCAAAACGGCAATGAGCGAATATATTTTTGGTACCGTAACGGGCTTCTACTCTCTCGGCAAATTTGGATGCTCTGCATTGAACTCCGCGTAGAAAGACGAGGTCTTTTTATTCTTGTGTCGATCGATTATATCTACGATACTTCCAGTACAGAAAATACAGAAATAATTATACAATCCTGATTAGCAAAAAATTACTTCCTTCTGGCTCTGCAGATTCCGTTCCATCGTTTTCCTCACTCTCACTATTTTGAGACTCGATTTCTTGATCTTCTTCTGCGTCTTTACAAACGTCAGGCATTTCTTCACTTCCTGAATCGTTATTCTAAGCTGGACAATTGGATAAACGATCCGGAATTCAGTCTTCCTTCTCGCTATCGGACACCCCGTGAGAATCGGCATCATCGTCATCGTCAAACATCGCCTTCAAATTTTAAGAAAGAGAGAATTGTTTTAATAAATCTACAAATATTGCATATATGTACAAATTATTTATCTTGTAAACTTATAGAGCAGGATCCCTGGGCCCCCAGATGTTACTTATTTTCTTAGAGACAAAATGTGTAGGATAAAGTAGTGTTAGTATGTGCTTTGAGGTACGTGCTAAAGGAACGTAAAAGCACTATTTACTTTTCTTAATGTCTCAGAGCTGATTTTTATGTTTGTTACAATCTTGACACTTTCCGTCATCGGTAACTTGTACCAAACGTTTTAAAGCTCCCAAAAAAGTAATGTAATGTTACAGTCTCAGTCTTGATTTTTATTTATGATTCTCAGGAAACTATGATACGAACTATGTAATTAGCTCGCCGGAACTGCTGCAAAAGCTCACTCTTGCACGGTGGTAGTTGCTCGCATCAAAGTTTTTAACATTTTTGCGATTAAACTCTTCATTAACGTCGGAAACCATGTAAGTGTTGATGAACAGTTGAAGTCTGGCAGCATCTACGTCAATTATTTCGGCCACGTTGTAGACTTGACAAATCAATGTCTGTATTGTGTTGAATACATTTTGCTCTAGTTGTAAATCACTGAATAAGTTTAGATCGCCGAATCTCATAAATGTTTTCTGATACTCTTCATTAATTTTCAGTATATTGAATGGCATTTACTTGCCTTTTCTGAAAAAAGCAGGATTGTAATCGCATCCAGTGATTGCATGGAATCCTGGCAAGCCAGGGCTTAACAAAGGTCCTAAATGTTCATAAAGCTTAGTTACATCAACATTACTTAGTTTATTTCCGATGCCAGTCAATATCCACACGTGGAAGTCATAATTTTTTAAATGATGCATATTTCCCAGCATGATTGTTGCAATATAGGTATCGGAACATCGAATAACAAAATTAGCTTGAGCATCAATATTGCAGATATGATAAATAATCTTAGTGTCAGCTACCTCATGATCAGGACACGTTAGATTTTCATCAATATCAGACACTACTGTACTAAACTTGAAGAGAATTTACCACTAAACACCAAAATACTTTTTTGAACTGCTCGACGCACGTTTCGCTAACCATGTTAGCATCATCAGGAGATGATTTAATCTAATTCTAAAACTAAATTATGTTCAATTTATATGAAAACCATACCTAACGAAGTTAAAAAAGTTGACTGAAAGGAATCGGTCCTTTATCTCGGTTCATGATTTTTTTACATTTTTCTATTTGAATGCTTTCATATGCATCCAAAGCCCTATTGTTATTAATTAGTCTTAAATTACTAATTTCTATACTGTGGCCATGTTCGATTGCATGTTGGGTAACACAAGATTTTTCATTCTATATATATATATATATATATATATATATATATATATATATATATATATATATATATATATATATATATATATGTATAGATATATATATATATATATATATATATATATATATATATATATATATATATATATATATATATATATTTGAAGAGTTATAGTAACCTCAATCAAAAATAATTTGATATCATCTATACATCTCAGTGACGTAAACTTCGTTACATCTGTATATTACGTCCTTGACGTGACGTCATATTGAAGTCATGAATACATTTTTTTTGTTACATCAGAATTTTACATAAAAAAATTTGAATTAATGTCACATATAACTCATACATGACACATATCTCATCTAAGGCGTGACATTGCGTGACGTCATTTTGATGTCACAATTTTATAAAAGTTTTTCCTGGGAGATTGTCAGAAATACAGCTATCAAATATGTAATTAATTAGCTGTCAAAAAAAGTTGTTGTTAAAAATACCTTCTACCAAAAACTCTCTAAATGTAACTAGAAATGTTTTTTGAAGTTAGACTTTTTTTGGCGGGTTTGGGAAAACAGATCAGAGAATATTTTTAGCGGGGGATGAAGTTGCGCGTGCCGATGTAACACATAATTTATTATTTTGTTTCTAAAATTATGACACTTTCGCCATTTGTCCAGACTTGTTTTTTTATTAATTACGCTAAAGAAGTATAACTTCTTACGTGCGTATATAACTACACACACACACTGATTTTTTATTTACAATAAACATGTGCGTCTTCACAACGTTTATGATTATACATTTTGGTTTTAATTCATACACGGGCGTAGCCAGGATTTAGTTTTGGGGTGGTTGCCAAACGATACAAAATAGTTCGACTACTCGACAAGAGATGGCGTTACTGTGCGCAACGTCCACTAGTTCGGATATATATTCAATTCAAATGTAATAATTTATCTCACTTCAATCCTCACGGGCGTAGCCAGGATTTAGTTGGGGGGGGTTAGTTTGAGCAAAGTTACCATACGATACAAAATAGTTCGACTACTCGACAAGAGATATCGTTACTGTGCGCAACGTCCACTAGTTCGGATATATATTCAATTCAAATGTAATAATTTAACTCTCTTCCCTCCTTGTATTTTTTCGGTATAATATTAGGTAATATTTGGCTTATTTCGGGGGTGGTTTGAACCCCAAACCCCCCCCCCCCCCTGGCTACGCCCGTGAATACATACACTGACTGACACCGAATTAATTTTTATGGCCAACAATATCCTTTGTTGTGGGGAGCATTTCTATTAGTTAATATGACGTTACCACTTTCATTTTTTGGCTGATGAATGGCTGATTCTTAATTTAAAAAAATGTTTTTACAGTGTTCAATAATTTATTTGTAATTTATTCATTAAATAATAGCAAATTATTATTTGCCAAATATGTTTTTACACATATTGCTTAAAATTATAATTATTATCATAGCTGTTCGATTGGTGATTTAATAACTTTTGCAATTTTATTTTCGCGGAAACCTTTAGGTTTGTTACCTTTTTGTAAGAAACTTTTTCCTTTTAAATGATGTGAACAATCGTTGATAAAAAGTACAAAAGTTATTTCCCTTACTCTCTGTATATGAAAATGACGTTAAAACCTGCAACTTAATTCTTCGGTTTATATTCCAGCAAAAAAAAACTATACATAGCAACTTCTCCATCCACTTACCGATACTCTTTTTCCGTTGACTGGGTTTAAAGCAACTTTAAATCCCTTTTATCATATCATGTTTCGGAACCAAAACAAACTTAGGATAGGCCAATAAAAATAATGGTTTTCTCCTCAAATGTTTTAAAATGGAATTAAGAAAAAATTGTTATATATTACACAATTTTCAGTCATATTGCAGATGTTTTTTGGTGAACAGATTACAGTTTTTTTGATCACACTGCTGCAAGAGTAAAAACTAATTTTAATTATTTTGGAGTATATTGAATCCAAAAATACTTGGTTGCTTTTTGTATGAAATGTAATTTTTTGGATACGTAGGGTGGTGCAAAAGTTGATATTTGAAAAGTTGAATAAACTAATTAATATTGTTAAAACAGTTTTTTTTAAATTTAGAATCATGTCATACATCAGCCCATATCTATGCGGCAACATCACAAACGAATCATATTTCAACATTGCAACGAAAAGTATTTAGTGTAGGTCAGTGAGTGCATTTAATATAAATCCACAAATATGTTCTGTAGGCGAATAGCTACCAGTTTGGCAAACATTTGTTTAAATTTCTCACAGACTGGATACGGGTGGTGGGGTTCAAATATTTTAAGAATGTGGGTGGTAGCGAGAAATCTGTCTGAAGTCTGTTTTACATTTTGTTGAAGATGATTCTACCAGAAGTATTTGAAGTGTTCCGTGACAAGATGAAGTTTTCAATTGCTTGATGGCTCATCGTCATTTTCTTTGTCGTATTGTGATGCCAAATCATATCTAGAACGTCAATTCCCCCTTTGGTCAAATTATAAAACTCGATGATTTCCGATTTATTGGAGTTTATATTTACAGATCCGTTGAAATGTATCGACGATATCAGCAACATATTTTGGGTTTTCTTTTGAGTAAATGAAATCAATATTTTATCATTTTGGTACCTAAATTTTGAAAACCCTATTGGAGCTGGAGACAGGATTGCAGGAGGTATCTGAATTTTATTTTTCCTCAAAGTACTCACAAAGGTGAGTTTTAAAAAGGTGAAGTTATCGGATCGAGGTTGTTCTGGAAAAATTTGCAGAAAAAAGAGCAGATTCTAAATCTTTGCTCAGTTCGTTATTTTTATCATTATTTTAATTTGTTTTTAAATCGAAAGTTTCATCACCATCTGCAACACAAATAAAATCGTCTTCGTCGCCACTACTCGATAATACGTTCTCATCGCTTTCCGATCCAACTTCTGTTCTCTCCACATCATTTATTTCATTATCTGATTCTTATTGTTGCCTCCCTAATTCAGCCAACACCTCTTCAGGAGCGTGAAGCATTCTATATTGACTCATTGCGTTAAGGAACGGAAAAGAACGAGAATGGATACGACTCCAACTCGGGTAAGGCTGGTTAAAAACAAACACCGTAGTTTAGGGCCACTTACCAGGAAGTTGCGACTCCTCTGACGGTTTCGCATCTCTTGGGTCGCATCCGACCCAAGCTTACCGTTTGTGGGTTAATGTGACTTTAATGCGTGAAAAATTAGTGCAAGTAATTTCAACATTAACATTAAACGACAACAACGTGTAAGTTTTAATTTTTTTGTAACAAAACAAACTAAACAAATTATCGTTGGGAATAAAAGACCATAAAAATATTACATTTTATTTTCAAATGATAAGGTAAAGGAGCCTAATATAAGACCCGTTTTTAAAAAAATAGGAAATAAATAGAGAACATAAATTAAAACTAAATAAAACTTAACTGAATTGGAGATTATATATTTATTTAACAATATTGTTTGAAACTCACTCAAATTTGTTGATTTTTATTTGTATTAATCAATAGCAGTATTACAAAAGAAAAATTACGCTTTTTTAAAAGGATTTCTAATACGAGACCCTAAACCACTGTCATGTTCTTATCGTTTTTTTTTGAACGATGGACAAATAAAATTCGCGTCATCTACTCCGCAGTCTTTATGAGCCTAGCGATAACACTTCGTGCATTGGATCCATTGATCACCCTGCTTGTTATCCGAATACTACCCACCCCCCAATGATCACCATGCTTGTTATCCGAATACTAGCCACCCCAAAATAGGCATACAACATTATCTTCACAATCATCATCGAGGATTTAGTTTAAAACAGTGGTGGCTCGTGGGTTTTTAAAGTGGGAGGACGTAGAAGAAAATAGTGCTGCTGAAGATTTTTTTGCTTTCCCCTTCCTCCTTTATACTTTCCTCCTTTATTCTTTTCTCTTTTCTTTATACTGTGCTCTTGAAACCCTATACAGGAGGTGAACCAGGAAAATATAAAAATTTTGTATTGTTACTACAAGGACATGGGTTCTTGCTTGTTGCGCAGATAAAGGAATGAATAAGTAGGTACTTACCGTTTTCCGAAGAGTAAACCATTCAAACAGTTTATTGTAAGTGTAAATCAATAGAGAAAATTCGAAAAAGTTCGAAAAAAAACTTAAATTAGTCATTATTAACTGTTTTAAATCAGACACCTCCATGTTTGCAAATAAAAGTTGATTATTTTTATTTAAAAAGTACTACTCAGTGTGTACACATGTAGCAAATCCCAAATCAAAACAAGTATTCGCTAGGCGAACGTAATACGCGACGCGAGACATATCAAACGCTCCGTAAACGTCAAATCAGCGTTTAAAACTAATTACCGATACGCTCGGTCGCAGATAATCTACATCCAAATCGCATGTTTTAGAAAGCAGTTAAACCACCGAATTTTGGCAAGCAATAAAACATAGAACGCCAACGACGAGAAAAGATGATGTGGCGTACGGTCGCTGGAGGTAAACGTCCAACGATGTAAAAATTGTGGTGAGAGAATGGAATTTTTATCCGCATTATTTGGAGTGATGGATCGATAGACGTTCTTCTACATTTTAATTTTTAATAATATCTTAAAATGAGTTAAAATGAGGGAAAGAAACTGAACGGAAATAAATTATGGTGTTTTGCCAATTGCCAACAATGCCATTGAATGGCCAATTGGAAAGTCATACGTTGGATATTGTCTCTTCTTAATCTATAATATCTTTCATCCATATCAATACAATAACTAACCAACTAATTTTCTAGCTAGCGCGTAAAAGTGATAGATACAAGAACCTTGGGAGACTGATCTCTATGCTTTACATAGCGTTCCAAAGTTCCTTTGGGAACATTGACAAATTTTGCTGCACGTTTGTATCCCATTTCACCATTCCTGATAGGTTTGACGGCTAACACCATTGTATTTTTATCCCACTTTTTTCATTTTTATTATGGTGTCATCTATAAAAAAGAAAAAAAACTCAGAAAATTTTGGAAAAAGTAGCTTAATATGAGAATAATATCTCTTATTACGAACGCAAAATGTCTCATAATAGGAATTTTCTAAATTTACTTTTAACTTTAAATCTATGAAGATTTATTGTTAAAATATTATTAATTTGTGTAACCATTAATCTTTCTATAAAACGTATATTAGTATACAATTAGTCTTACCTTTTTTAAACTCGAAGATATTCACCACTCAACACTAAATCACTTTTTTAAACGTCCCGATGCACGTTTCGCTAACCATGTTAGTTCTTTAACTTTTAAGTTTTAAGTTGATTCTTAAACTTTTTTTTAAGTTGAAAGTTAAAAAGATCAAATCAAATCATCTAACATGGTTAGCCAAACGTGCGTCGAGAAGTTTAAAAAAGTGATTTGGTGTTTAATGGTAAATCTCTTCGAGTTTAGTGTTTCACACCGATGGTTCCAATTGAAGAATTGATCTTACCTTCTTTGTGAAATACTTAAATTGCTGGAATTCGATAAAAACTTGTAAACCAGTAAAGTAGTAAAATACATGCGATACACAGATGCGCTGAGTGACAACTTTCAAATCGATAATGTAGTGTTGCCAACATGGCCGACGTACGTTTCAATTCAAATTTTTTGGTGAAGGTGTAGTTTCTCTATTACCCTTGGGTCTCATATTAGGTAGGATCCCATATTAAGTTTCTTTACTCTACTTTAAGAGGCTAATCCAAGAAAAAATAAAAGCCAAAGGACCGATATAAACAAGACGATGAAACGTTATTTTGTTTTTTAATGTTTTTGTGGTAAACTGTAATTAATCGTCGGTGAAATTAACGAAAGTATTTATTGTATGTAAATATAACAGTTTAAGAAAAATTGAAATAACTTATAACAAAAAAGAAAAACGCTAGTTTTTCATAAAATATTTATTTTATAATAGCATGTTTTTGTTACATTAAGGGAGATAATGCTTTGTACAACAGTTATCGTTAATGTTTATAAGAAATACATCAAATAAAAGTTGTCAAAGAAATTTGTACTCTTAAAACAGCTAGAAAAGCATATTTAATGTTTTTTTTTCATTCTTTTATTTAAATGCAATATATTGTATAACATTCATTTGTAAATAAATATAATGTTGTTTTAAAAGCAAAATTGCATTTTTATAGATAAATTTTATCTATAAAGCAACAATATCCTTAAATTAATAGCTATTATGGGGCTATGTTACATTTAGGCATATTTAAACAACTCCACAGTAAATTTATAAAAAAGGTTTACAATCTTTGGCAACAAAATAGTTCTAGTAAAATTCCATCAGAATTTTTTGATATTAAAGAACTGGCTAAATTTCTATTATATTCGAAAACTGCATGATTTTCTTCAGATACGAAAGTATAGTGTTAAAATCTGTAGTAAGATATTGTATTAGATACTAGTAATAACTAGTATCTAATCCGGTAATAACCGGATACCGGACTTGTTATAAAAGATAAGTGAATAAATCAATTCATGCAAAGATTTCAACCATCACTTTAATTTACGAAAATATTTATGGTGCTAAAATGTTTATTAATTCATTAAAAATTTTTTTTTGTAAGTACATTGGATTATTTAATTTTTTTAAGTTGTACGGTAAAAAAGTAATAGTACGAATTTAAGACGGCGATAAAGCTAAATATGTTGATGACACTTTGCTATATTTTAACGGTACCAGTACAGCAATTAAGGAGATTTTTAGAATATATTAATTCATTCCATAAAAATATCAAATTTATGGTTTAATTAGAAGAAAATAATTCTTAATTTCTTATTTTCTTGAATTTAATTATTTCACGAATTTCAAACAAACATAGTTTCAAGATATTTCATTCCGATATGACAATATATAAAAAATCAATACATCTACAACAACATACATTATCTACTTATCTTAGCTTTATATATACTAATATTCCTGGCTACTATTTTATTATTAAATGAACATTTTATTAAGGAATTAAACACCATAAAACAAATTGCGTTAAATAATGGTTCTTCGGTTATACATTGTTATAATGGTTAAACAAATCCACAAAAGTACGAAAAAGTCAATTAATTTAAACTACTAACAAATTTAGGTAAATCGTCTGAGAAAATTGAAAAGTTCTTATATAAAAATGATGTTAAAGCTTTTAGGAACAACCAATTGTTTAAGAAAATTAATCAAACATCACAAAGTAAAAGTTAACAAAAATATAAATATGGGGTATATTAGCTATATTGTAGGTCATCTTGAAACCATATAGAGGACGAACAGGTAGATTATTCAAGAAATTAATAAAAGAAAAAGTTTTATTGATCAGAAAGACATCTCTTCTTATGTCTCGCACTTGTTAAAGGAAAATTATTATTTTAATAGTGATTTCAAAATATTGGCTCGTTCCGAATAGAGGCAAACAAAGTGAAATTTCTTGAAATTTGTGAAATAAACCGATTAAAAGATGCATAAACCTTGCTCAATCGCCAACTAGACATGCACAAACACACTTTCAAAACGTCGTCAAATTGAATTTGTACAGGATATTCTAAAAATTTATATTTTTTTTGTGATAATTTTTATATTTATACCTACTTTAACACTGAAAATGTTTATTTGTCGTCATCATTCTGAATATATCATTATCATTCACGGGCGTAGCCAAGGGGGGTGTTTTAAAAATAAGCCAAAAGCCCCCGAAATAAGCCAAATATTACCTAATATTATACCGAAAAAATACGAGGAGTGAAGAGAGTTAAATTATTACATTTGAATTGAATATATATCCGAACTAATGGACGCTGCGCACAGTAACACCATCTCTTGTCGAGTAGTCGAACTATTTTGTATCGTTTGGAAACCCCCCAAAACTAAATCCTGGCTGCGCCCGTGTTATCATTCATAAGTATATTCAAAAAACAAGGAAATTTCTTCCGTGCTTCACGTATAAATTTGCCCATTCCTTTAGTCACTAAGAAACGTCAGCTTCCTTCTTTTTTGAATATTTTAAATATTTTTCACGAAGCCGCTATGCAAGTTGTCTTCAAATATAAGTAAAATAATGTGGAAATTAGGCTTTCATTAAACAACTACATTTTTCCTTATGTTAATTTTTAAGCTCTCTGAGATCAAGTTTTTTTTCAGATTTACTTACATTATGTAGAATTTTAAAACTTACGTCAAAAGTATTATTTTCTGAACTAAATGGTTAGCATAATGGGAATTATCGTTTTCTTTAAAATACCATTCATGTTTGTTGAGTTTAATAGAAAAATATTTACCGGTTTAATCAGTTGATCTATTTAGTAATTTCAGAACATTATCATTTATTGTACTATAAGATTTTATTTTTATGTAAGATAGTAAGTAGTACATAAGGTAGTAAGCAATGTATGTTATATTGCAATATCTTACTAAACATTTTATTATTGTTTTTACTGAATGTTACAATATGCTGAAGAACGCACTGTGTGCTGAAATAATTATCGTACAATTTCCGAATATAGTGCAAATGTAGACATCAGTCTTAGTTCTTTTAGTTTAAGTAAATTTTCAACAATTTCATTCAAATGGAGTAGTGATGCGAATATATGACGCGCTATCCTGCTGAAGTCGCTTAGCATATCCTATCTAATTCCGACTCTCACCCCTTCGATATGGAAAAAAACCAAAAACCACCTCCAAACCTGTGGAAATCTGTGGTAATCTATCCCACTAGGAAACAGGATCAGGGCAGATGAGAGCGAGGCAAATGGTCCTTCGAAAAGGGGGTTAGCATCAGGCTAATGACCCTGTCTATAAAAACTTAAACTTGCGAAATCCCAGGAAATAATTGCCAGATTGAACTCAAGTAGATGATTGAAGCAACGGATTATGCATAACGATTTAAACATATTTTGATTGTACGGTCACTATATGATAGGCCTATATAAAGGGCGGTACCTTCAGAAAATTAATAGATGAGATTAGAAAATTATATATATATATATATATATATATATATATATATATATATATATATATATATATATATATATATATATATATATCCAGTATACCTCGCCAAGGTACTGGACGGGTCACGGGTGGTGGATAGTGAAAGTTCCATCAGATATTAATGGACAGCTGCGAATATCCCAAAATAAGCAGCCCCAAACCAAGGCAAAAAAAAACTAAATCCACTTAGCGTCTGACTTGTATCAAGCGGCTGAGTGGTCAGCGTCTGTTCACCAGTGGTGCGGCTGATATTTAAATTCTGGAACTAACCCCTCCAGTCTTAACCTCTGAACCGTCATGGTTCAAACCTTTAGTTCAAAGTACAAGATGAAGCGTTCTAGTAATTACAAAATTACCCTAGGAGGTAGACAATCCTCTGCCAGCTTTGTTGGTACAACCGGACTTTCGAATTCTGGGGCGTCCTGGCTTAAACGCAAAATCTTTCAGAGGGAGTCGGAGACCTCTGGTCAACGTCCGAAACCGAAAATAAAAACTTTCTTTGGAATGGTAAATATCAATTCTCTCCTGCGTCCAGGAAAACTACACGAATTGGGGCGAACATTAAATCAGCAAAAAATCCAAATTTTAGCTTTACAAGAAACCAGATTGATAGATGATAACACCTTGGAATTCGGCAACTACAGACTTTTTAAAAGTAAAACGGACAAAAGAATACTCAAAAATACACCACATCTCGGTGTTGCTTTCGCTGTGTCAAGAAACATTCTTGGTTTTATAACAAATGACCAGCCAGTAAATAATCGACTTATGACACTATCCCTCAAGTGTGCTAACAAAAACTATACATTAATCAATGCACACCTCTCAGTTAACGAAGAAAATAAATCTACTCCTGAAAAAGTAAATAAGTCCAGGGAAATTCTGGAAAAGACTATCTCTAAAATTCCCTCTAACCATGTAAAAATCCTATTGGGTGATTTCAACGCCCAACTAGGGAAAGAAAAAAAAGTACAGGAAAACAGTCGGCAGTTTTCCCGCTCATAAATGGACTAACCATAATGGTAGAAGATTGGTTGAACTATGTTCGCAGTTTAATCTAAAAATAATGTCAACCCATTTTAAGAAGAAAATAACAAAACAAAAGACCTGGAGGTGCCCAAACACGTACATGGGTGAATTTCAAATTGACCATGTTGCCATTTCGTACCCCAATTATAAAGAGATTTTGAATGTTCAAGTCAGGAAAGGAGCAAATATAGACACGGATCACCACTTGACTAGAATCAAACTTAGCTTAAAACCTCGAAAACTTATTCAAAAGAGGCTGCTAATACCAAAGTTTGACCCAACGAAAATAAAACCAGCCCTAACAGAAGAGCTTGATAAACAACCTGGACAGAACTGGCAAGAACTAAAACAAAAAATTATTAAAACAGTCTTAAAGTTGGTCCCTTTACAAAAACGTAGAAAACATCAGTGGTGGGATGAAGTTTACGAGCAAGCAGTATTAAGCCGAAGTAAAGCATTCAAAGATTGGAACAGTCAAAAAATAGCAATAAACTATAACATCTTTTTGGAAATAAGAAAAGTAACATCGACGCTAATTAGACAAACTAAAAGAAAATATGAATACAATCAACTTAATGAAATAGAAAGATTTCCAAAAAAATAACACCCGAAACTTTTACAAAACATTTAAAACTAAATTAACAGGCTATCAACCGCAGAGCCTATGCTTTCAAAAGGAAAACGGACAATTAGCTCTAAATAACCAAGACAATTGCAAAGAACTTGCGAAATATTTTGAACAAATACTAAACTGTCCTCAGCCCTTAAACAAATTAGCAACACTAAACCCTAAACAAACAAACCCAGATTCATTAGCACCGAATGAAGAGGAAATAATTAGGCAAATCAAACGGCTTAAAAATAACAAAGCTTCTGGTGAAGATGGAATCACTGCTGAACTTTTGAAATCCGCTGGTCCAGGTACAATCAAGGAAATAACCAAACTTCTACAAGAAGTTTGGCGAACCGAACGGATTCCGGAAGACTGGAAAGATGATCTAATCCATCCATTACATAAGAAAGGAGATAGAACGGATGTAAACAACTACAGAGGAATATCTCTTCTCCCAGTTTGTTACAAGATTCTATCTCAATGTCTACTAGACAGAGCACAGGGACAGTTAGAACCGAACATTGGTGAATATCAAGCAGGTTTTCGACCGGGCAGATCCTGCCCTGAACAGATCCTGAATCTAAAGTTGATTCTAAGACATCAAAAACTGTACAATAAAAATCCCGTCTCTATATTTGTGGATTTCAAAAAAGCATATGATTCTATTGACCGCGAATCTTTATTCCGAATCTTGAAAGAACAAGGACTAGATCTGAAAACGCTGGCAATTATTAAAGCAACGTTAACTAACACAAGGTCAAAAGTTAAATTCATGGGTGACATCTCAGAGCCCTTCGAAATTAAAACTGGTGTGAGACAAGGGGATGGACTCTCACCACTCTTATTTAACTGTGTTCTAGAAAAAGTAATACAGGAGTGGCTTGAAAAAAAGTCGGCACTGAATATTGACCAGCTCATTAAACTGGGGACAACCAACATCAAAATTGATTGTGTGGCATTTGCTGATGATCTAGCAATTTTAGCTCAAGATGTATTAACGGCACAGAAACAGATTGAAATCCTAAAAGAAACTGCAGAAAAAGTAGGGCTCCAAATTTCTTTTGAAAAGATACAATACATGACCTTTAACAGACTAAGAACATCATTTCTAAAAACAAAATATGGTAACATCAAACGAGTCTCTCAATTCAAATATTTGGGTGAAATAATCATGGAAAATTGGTTGGAAAAAGCGGCCAATAAGGGTAGATGTCAAAAAATCGAAACGGTAGTGAGACTTACACAAAATATTTACAACAAAAAATGGCTATCTAAAAACACAAAACTGAGACATTACAACACGGTTATTAAGCCAGAATGTCTATATGCTGCAGAAACACTCATTTTGAATAGAAAGAGGGACATCGAGGACATTGAAAAGAAGGAAAGAAAAATTATAAGAAAAATCCTAGGCTCCAAACAAATAAATAGCACAACATACCGACTTCGAGAAAACCAAGAAATCAAACAATACACAGATATACATAGCGATATGAGAAAAAGAAGACTTAAGTTTTACGGGCACATCAAACGGATGAATCCGAGTAGGCTAACTAGGCAAATAGTCGAATTTTATGAAAATAGGAGTAGAGCTAAAGTAGAAATAATTAAATGGTTTGCGGCAATTAAAGAGGACCTAAGATCAGCAAATATTACACAAAGTGAAATTCAGGATAGAGGCTATTTCAGACACAAGGTTAACGTTTGGAAGGTTGGCCGGAGAGAAAAATGTAGGAAGACTGGAACAACTTGGTCTGACAAAAGAAAAAAAGCTCATAGCGAAAGAATGAAATTAGTATGGGCGCAAAGGAAGGCTAACAATAACAAACGCCTCTAATTGTACTTCGCGTGGTCCACCAGGGCCCATACGTGAATAATAATAATAATAATAATATATTATAGTTGCCATAGTAACAGACATAAATTTGGTACAGCTTCATTTTATTTTACAAGATGAAATAACATATCCTAGATTTTAAATCTCTCTGCCCACGTATGTGTGTAGTATGGATTATAAGCAAGTTCTTTAACACAAGTCTAATAAAAGTGACCACAGAAGAAAAAAATGAAGGTGAAACAGAAAGAGTTTTTGAGGACCGAGAGGATGGCTATGATAATTATCTAACGAATGACATTAAAATCATTTTTGGCCATTTAAATGCCAAAATAAGGAATGGTGACTATTATGAACAACACATTTAAAAAAAAAAGTGAAATGTTCAAAAAGAGAAATATCCAAAAACAACGGGGCTAGGGTTATTAACTTTACAGCGTCAAGGAATATGATTTTCGATAACACATATTTCTTTCACAAAAAATACACAAGAAAACATTAACTTCCCCAGAATAAAAGAATCCTGGGCATCAATCTGAGTAACACTGCGTATAATCGTAGCAGTATCACGCTGCTACGTAGCGATCGTAGCAGTATCATATATTAACAATTAAGTTAAAATACTGATAACTTTCTGGTAGATTATCAGAGTGGCTTCAGACCGGGCCGATCCATCATAGACCAAGCTTTCTTCCAGATATTGGAGAAAATTAACGAAACTACTATTGATACCTACCATCTGTTCATCTAGTTTAAGGTAGCATACGACAGCATAATCAAAGCAAGACTTTATGAAGTAATGGCGAAACTCAAGATATTCGGAAAAAAATATTAGACTAACCAATATGACCATGAATAAAATAGTCTGCAAGGTGAGAGTGGAAAATGAAATGTTCCCAGATTTTTTGGTATGCAGAGGCGTGGTACACACAGAGGCGTCCCTCCTGTTCAACATCGTCTTACAAAAAGTTCTGAGAGATTCTGAAGTCTATAACAGAGACACGATATTTTATAAATCCTCCTAAATTACGACATTTGCCGATGATGTAGATTTAATCACACACACAGTATACATCTCTAAAGAGAAATTTTCAGTGTTTGCTGCAGCGTCTAGTATGAGGCTCACTATTAATCAGGAAATAACAAAGTTTATGCCATCATAGCCTAGTAGGAATGCTACAACTATCGGACATAGTGATATATTATCTATCACTCGATAATATATAACTCGACAATAACTCGACGCACAACGCGATAATAGTGACTTACAGGTGGTTGAAAACCACCTATGAACTCACCTATCTGGACTCACTAGTCACGTCCAAATCACTCACAAATGATACCTCGGCTGAAGTGAAAAGAAGAATTATGCTTGCTTGCTTATAGTATGCTATATGCATATTATTAATGCTATATTTGTATCTTACAAATATACAGAATCCTGATTTTACCGGTTCTGAAATACGGGTCAGAAACATAGACGATAACTAATGTCGATGAAAATTGGTTAAAAATATTTGACAGGAAGATTTTTGCGGAAAATATTCGGTTCAGTTAACGAACATGGTATTTGACGTCGATAAGACAATTTTGAACAGTACAATAAAAATATAAATATATTAAAAGCAGGTATATTCTTATCAATATTTAAGGCGGATACTTGTAATGGGTCGGACATTAATTAGAGGACAGATCCAAAGACAGATCTATCCAAAGAAGTATTACTCTCTGAGTTAGTGGAGACCTGAAGCCGAGGTACACCGAAAGCACCAATTGGTGCAGCCAATTGGTAATGTCTGGCGAGAGATAGAAACGACTGATGAGGACGGTTTGGGAGGGTCGATGGCTGTAGCACCGTTATTGATGATGATGATCGGCTACCTTAGTTAAAAATATATTTTTTGATTTTCTCTATTTTGATTGCAAAATTCAGTCTATTTTGATTGCCAAATTTTGTATATACATACCAAGAAGTATAAGTGCTTTACAAAAAGCGTATAGTTCCCTTCAATTCCATAATTACATAGATTAACTCGTTTCTTTGTTATCAATATCCATTGTCTGTTATGGTTTTGTACATCGATGTGTGAGAATACGATAAAGGAATCAATCAATCATTGTTTTTCTTATTAAATACAAAATCGGTTTGGAACATCCGAAATTTGATTAATTGAGAGTCGAAAGCTATGATTCATCACTGGTCCCTGTTTTCTACCGTTTTCATCTTTTCTGCAACTGATAAGTTGGTGAAGATCGTAGGTTAATCAATGTAGCAATTGAGTGATCATCCTCATTTTTTTCCTGAATGCATGATTTCTTTATATTTTCCCGCCGGATGAGTTAAGCATCCATTATTATTGAAGTCATTTATATACGTTCTTATAGGGGGCCAGTCATTTTTACACTTAATTAATATTTTCTCGCACGAACTAAGGGTGGCAGCATTGTCTCTTCACAAAAATGTAGTTGCAATAGATGGCTGCATAATGTGGTGATGAATCAATGTCTAGTGTGTCAATTTGGATTCAAAACATGGGAAAAACACGAAAAAACAAGAAATTTGAGGTAACTGGGTCCGCCTGCAAATATTTTAATAAAAATAATAACACTCTCTTAATGCTGTATGTTGCTTTCCAAGTTAGTTCATTGAATTTGGAAATTATGTGTGGGATCCCATGATTAATACAGAGTGGACTAATATTTTTATCATAAAGTGAGGGTGGAATGATACGTGTACGCATCATTAGTAGTCGCCTGTAAGATAACTTCTTGAACAATTTTATATATTTGTGTGCTTAATAACTTCAGGACAGGGAGTGACCATCGTTTGGTGAGAGCCAAACTAAATATAAACACGAAAAAGGAAAGATTCCTAAAGACAGAGAATACACGTAATCCAAATTGACGAACGAATATATATATATGACAGACTAGTAGACAATAGAGAAAAATAGAAAAATAACAATAAAAACTTGGAAGTTCCTATGATGAGACCTAGCTAACAAATTATAACTTAGATGAACTGAATACAAATATAACAAATGTTATCGTTAAAGAAGATGTCAGTAGCTAAAAAACCCAGGTCAACAAAGAAAAAAACTAAGCCAAAAGGCAATGGATATGTTTAAGAAAATAAGAACACTTACCACTTATGAAAACAACAGAGATACAGTAGAATATAGAGAATTGAATAAAGCACTTCGAAAAGAGATAAAGGACAAGATAAGATCAAGATAATAAAAACCTAAAAAGTTTAAGGTAGAGGAAATGAAGGAAGACCTTCATTGGAATAAGGGACGATAGCGAAACAATAGTCAGAGACAAAGAAGCCATGATCCAAGTAGTAGAGCCGTTTTATGGTAAACACTATGAAATAAAAAACATGCCAAAGAGCCAATTCAGCAAGGAACTAAACCAAAAAATAACTAATGTAAGCAGTAAGACAAATGAGGAGAAACAAAGTCCCAGGAAACGATGACATAATACCTGAACTGATTAAGGAAGGAGGTCAAGAAATTATATAATATCTCAAAATCCTTTTTAATAAATGCTTGACTGAATGAGATATACCCAGTGACTGGAATGAATCTTTGACAATATTAATATTGAAGAAAGGGGACGGTTATAACATGGAAAACTATAGGCCAATTTCTCTATTGTTACAGCTCTACAAACTTAACCAAAATAACCATTAAAACTTGTCCTCTCTAAACTACCAAAATAACCATTAAAAACAAAGAAAATACGCCCGCGCTCCACGTTGGTGCTTTGTCATTTTCCCATCTATCCAAAGCGCCAGCAAGTGTCTCGCAAGACCGGTTTTTGGCCTTAAGCCGTCATCAACTGAGCCAGAAACCGGTCTGGGAAGACACTTGCTGGCGCTTTGGATGGCGGATGAGGGAATGATAAACCAGTAACGTGGAGCGCGGGCGAATTTTTTTTGTTTATGATATCATTCTCCCCGAGTCCACTTCGCTATTTTTTTAACTTCATTGTTTGTTTTCGCGGACTTGCAAGTAGTGGAGATATGCTGTCTGAGAATTCTTCCTACTCTTTCCGTTATCCGTTTTATGTATGGTAGTGTGGTTTTTCCTATGTTTGTATTCTAGTTTGCTGTTATATGGACTTAGCTTTTGCTTTATTACCTTTCTGATATTGTTGCTTTTGTAATTGATTTATTGTAATGCTCTGGATATAGATTCTATTTCTTGATTTCTTAGCTGAAGTGAAAATAAGAATTATGCTTGCTAATAGATGCTGTTTTACTAGTTTGCTTATAGTACGCTTTATGCATACTATTAATGCTATATTAGTACCTGTACAAGTATACAGAACCCTGATTGAACTGGTTCTTACATATGGATCAGAAATATAGATGATGATTGATGGTGTGAATCTGCCTTTACTGTAGATAGCGGTTTCTGTCCGTTTTCGATGAACTGTGTATTCGAGTTTTTCATTCGGTTCATTCATCACTATGGCATCTAGGTGTAGAAGTGTATCATTTTCTTCGGTTTCCATGGCGAATTGGATTTTTTTGTTGTCAGGAATTCATGTGTGTTAGTATCTAGTTTGTTTTTTTCCATGTGGCTAGATTATAAAAGTGTCATCTACATACCTTAGTCATATCTTCGGCTTTAGTGTGTAATTTGTTAGCGCTTTGGTTTCAGAATATGTTATGAAGAGATTGGCGATGACCGGAGATAATGCCGAATCTACGGGGATACCTTCGTTTGTTTGTATAGTTTGTTGTTGTAAGTGAAGTAAGTGTTTGTTAGACAATGTTCGGCGAGTTCGATAATACGTGGAAGGACATTCTCCTTTCCTGTTAGTTTGTCTAGTGCTTCATCTGTGGCGAGGATAAGCTACAGGGATACGATATCGAGGCTGGCCAGATATCGGTGTCCTCCAATGTAATATCCTTAATAGCGTTAATGAAATGTTTGCTGTTTTTTAATACGCTTTTATTAGCTTCACCTGTATCTATCTATGTAACGGAATGTTTAAACGCCCTTTTCACCAACTTGAAAACGTCAGGTTAAATTGAAACTTTGCACACTTCTCAAGGACCTGTTATCCTAAACAGGTCCTTGAGACAACATCCCATTATCCTAAACAGGGTCACCAAGATCAAGGATTTGCTTTCGGAGAGGGAGCCTGAGACACGGTTACAAGGCGCGCAAATTACTCCTGTCACTCCCGTCACGGGTAGGTAGTGACGAAAAATAAATAATAGTTTAAAAAACTAAAAAAATACGCGCTTTTATAGCAGATTGAACTAAAAAATTCAAAATAAATTATAGTTTAAAAAACTAAAAAAACACGTTTTAATGGTAAACCGAACTAAAAAGTAAAAAAATATTTTTAGTATAAGAATAAAGTGATGAACGAGAACATTAATGTGTCAGTGTAAAAAAGCGTGGGGTGCTTTGTACCATATTTTCATACTAACTCTACTTATAGAAACGGTACTGATGGAATATTTATAACAACTGATATCGAGCACCCCATGCTTTTGCACAATCACACATTAATTTTCTCGTTCATCACTTTATTCTTATACTAAAAAATATTTTATACTTTTTAGTTCGGTTTACCATTAAAGATTGAACTAAAAAATTAAAAATCAATTATAGTTTAAAAAACTAAAAAATACGCTTTAATGGTAAACCGAACTAAAAAGTAACAAAATATTTTTAATATAAGAATAAAGCGATGAACGAGAACATTAATGTGTCATTGTAAAAATGTGGCATATTTATAACAACTCACATCGAGCACCCCACGCTTTTTCATAATGACACATTAATTTTCTTGTTCATCACTTTATTCTTAAACTATAAAATGTTTTTTACTTTTTAGTTCGGTTTACCATTAAAGCATGATTTTTAGTTTTTTAAACTATAATTTATTATGAACGATTGTGATTATTCAGATACAAGTTGAATTATGTTTGCTGGATCTTTTTCCAATTTTTGTAGAAGTAGGTCATAAAGGTTGGTCATAGGTCGTTGCACAGTTGGTCATAAAGTTACGTTACAAACCGATCCTTACGACCCTTACTCCAAGATACCCTTACGATCGAAATCTCCACGAAAGGGATAACGAATTAAAGTTACTTGCTGTATGAAAAACCCTTCTCTCCAAAAATTCATTCAGAAGCACAATTCTACCAATAGAAGCACATATCGTAACACCAGAAAACAAGACTGACACATCAGCTTACACAACCAATTGAAAAAGCTCCCCTACAATCTTCGCTCACATACAAAAATACGTCCCTCCATATAAGAAGATGATGAAGTATACCAAGTATATGACAACATTACGAAATTCCTTTATGAAAACAAAACAACACATATACTCAAAGGAAACGATTTTAAGGCAGAAATTGGAAATAACACAGATCTATCAGAAACAGACATAGGCTAGTGTGTAATTGGAACTAGGAAGAAGATCTAGGCACAATGCTAGACATGCATAAGGTCCTAGAAACTGAAAAATTCTATCTTACGGATATCTTCTTAAAAAAACGTAAATTGACTTTGAGAAGTCAACGGAATACTAAGGACAATATAGATGTCATCATCATACGGCAAACAAAGAGTTTAAGATGTAGATGTAGTGAACCAGTTCACAATTGGTAGTGACCATCTAATGGTAAGATGTAAGCAATTTATAACCAATTAATGTAGATAAATACTACAACAAAATACTTCCCGAAACTTAGGGCTATCCAACGAAGATCTGAATGACGGAAATAGAAGAATAATGGAGGTTATTAAATAAATTGCGGAGAACCTAGCCATTAAGTCATAAACGACGAACTATCAAATGAATCAAAATTACTACTATTGTCACAGTAAAGAAGACAACTGATTAAAAATGCAAAACAAGATAACATTTGGAGAAATCAATAAGACTGCAAGAAAAATCTCCTAACAACACTTAATGATACCAGATAGAAAATTTAATAAAAAACAATGAACTTAATGAATAATGAAAGAGTATTTAAGAGAAATAACACTAAGAAGAACGAAATAGTACAATTGAAAGGGAAAAGGGGTAATATAATTGAATACAGATACAATATGAAATACTTTGATACTTTGATACATATCTTTATGAGATTGAGACATAGAATGTAAAAGCGAACATTGAAAATACCAATGCTAACAACAAGATAATTAACGTCACTTCAGGGGAAATACCAGGTATAACAAGGGAGGAATTAGACAGAGTATTATGACCAATTACAAATAGCAGAACGATTCGAGAAAATAATATTCTGCCAGATATGATTCAAGAAATTGATGTGATAGCCAAAGAGAAATTCGTGCACTTATTTAATTTTAAATGCTTAATGCAAGAACGCCTGCCAAAGGGTCTTAATATACCAGAAGGGAGATCCTGACGTCGAAAACTATCATAGTCTTCTATATCAGATTTATAAGCTATTCATCAGAATTATAACGAACAAATTAGAGCAGATTATTTATTCGCCCTGTATCAAAGAAAAGAACAAGCCGAATTCTGTAGTTGCTACTGAACATCTCCATATAATAAAAAAGTTACTGAAATAAATCGTATTTGTGGGAATAAAACATACGTATATGGATGGCATTCATAGACTGCAGAAAAGTTTTCGAAATGGTTGAAAGTTGGCAATAATTAGAGTAATAAGAAATGCGAAAATAAGCTAAATATATAAATATATATATATATATATATATATATATATATATATATATATATATATATATATATATATATATATATATATATATATATATACACAGTTGACACATGTATATAATAACAAGAATCAGTTTCTAAAAACGCGATATCCAGGGCACGTACCGAGATTCATCCCACCTGGGGTGGAGACCGTCGGTATTACCAAATGGAGACTGTGAGGTAAGAGGCGAAGCGTAGAACAGTCTTAACAAAGATGGTACGATAACCTGAAAAAATCCACACAACTTAACTGGTATCAGGTTGCCACGAACAGAGAAAAATGATCCAACATAGATAGATTTATATCCAATGAATAGATCACGGTTGAATCAAGAAGAAGAATACTGATTTATACGATATTATATGGCGTTTTTTCTGCCAAGAACATGGATTGATTTTATATGTTTGACGGCAATTCTCTAGAATGCTTTAAAAATGCTCGCTAGTTTGATGTAAACGTTGCAAGAGCATGGAAACAGTGGCCTAGAGCGTTCTTTCGTGCTCGGATGTGCTAGCGGTGCGGTTTCTTCAAAGTGTTCTTTTGTTCTAACGACTTCATTGGTGTAAATATGAATATAATTATGAATTGGACTAATGAAAAGTGTCTACAAATGATAGAAGTTTACTAAAATTTTAGATATCTATGAGATCAGACTTTCGAACATTATTGAAAAATCAAGAATAGTCACAAGCTTGCAGGATATCGCAACTAACAGGGAATGTAGTGTTTAGGAAGTTAAAAAGAAAATGGTATCGCTTCTTGCATCGTACCGCCATGAAAGGCAAACATCGCTTTGTACATATATGGGCAGCAGTGCAGATAGTACATATAAATCAAGATTGTTTGTTGACTGTTCATTTGTATTAATTTTGTAAATTTTGTCATTAATCAGAGAAAATAAGTGGTGAAAATACTCTGATGCCATTCTTCAAAAGCTTTTGTATTGATCGCTTTCTTCTTGTTGTTGCATATTTATCATAGTATCTCATACATTATCTAGTCTTCTTCTTTGTATTAAATTCGTCACCTACCAACGTATCTTTTTTCTTTTCTTTTTAAATATATGAGACTTAACGATAAATGCAGGACTTAAAATCACAATATCGCTCTCACTGTTAAGGCATAGTGTGGCCCTAATGTTGTGAACTGTTAAAGAATCAACACTGACCGTATTATAATTCTATTGTTCTCATTCTTGTTGTTAAGTATTCTTTTGATGCAAAGGCGAACAAGAATTATCGTTTACACACCTTATCAAGAAAGAACGTTCTATGGCTCTTTTGGTCGAAATCCACCCTTAGGAAACCGTAGCTTAAGTTAGAAAAATCAATTAAATTGTTTCTACCTATTTAATCAGCTTTGAACATCCATCCTCGGATATATGTTTCCTCTTCCTTTTCCCAACTTTCTTGGGCAAGTTGTATCCATCTTGTTCCAACTTGTTTCTTAAGATCGTCGGTCCATCTTATTTGAGGTCTTCCTCTCATTCTTTTGTGTTCCCATAGTGCAAGATCGTTTTAATCCGCCTCTTACAGTGTGACGGGCAAGTTTCCATTTAAGTTTAGCTGTTTATGTTGAGATATCCTTCACTTTCGTTATGTTTCGTAACAGGTTCTAACTAGCGCGGTAGAGCGCGAGAAATGAAAAACATATGGAGTAAATTGTCGTCTGTAGTATTTTTCTGGAGTAAGTTGTCTTTGATGGACATGAATTGGAAAAGAAGAAACTCTCTAATGAATCAATCGTTCACGACAACTTTATTCTCTGAGAGTAGTAATTATTCTTATTAATTTTATTATTTATTAGTAAAATCCATTATTGTAAGATATAGCGTGATACATAACATACGCATGTATAGTTTATAAAGCCTCTAAAGATTTTTCCATTCTTCTTAGATCTAGAATGGATTTTCGGTTTTCTTCTGTAATTGTTATCTTGCATGTAGTAGTCTATCCCTTGTTCTTTTTTTCAGGTGGATGTTATAGTAGAACTGAATAGGTAGCACATCAGTCGGATTTACTGGACGCTGGAGTCGAAGCGGACAACACTTGAAAATGCCAAATGAGATTTTGGCGAAACGTCGCGACTCTTCACGGAATCAACGGATCGACACCCGGAATGATTTAGAAACACCCATGCCTTCAACATAATAGTACAACTTCAAACACAGCCCTCATTCCCCGGAGGCCAAGGGGCAACTACCTACGGCAGCGGGAAGACCTGCC
This sequence comes from Cosmopolites sordidus, assembly GCA_031761425.1. NCBI lineage: Eukaryota > Metazoa > Arthropoda > Insecta > Coleoptera > Curculionidae > Cosmopolites > Cosmopolites sordidus. Next base: position 54,662 of record JARFXV010000401.1, on the reverse strand, counting down.
CCAAGGCAGAGGGTGCTAAGAATCACCAGGTTAGATCAGACTGCCATTGCATTTTTGACATTGCTACTCTTATTATACGGACTATGAAAACGGAAACCCGATTGCAAGAACTGTTAATCGAACTTGGCAACATACATTGGGATATTATTGGATTCTGTGAAAAACAAAGAAAGGGCGAAGAGTTAATCAAACTGACGTATTATCAAATTGACGTAGTTAATCAAACGGACTGGTCACGTACTCTATACCCGAGGTACAGAGAATGGACGATGTGGTGGAATTGGATTCCTCATCACTCGAAAGCTGAAAAACAGTGTAGTCAAATATGAAAGTATGTCTGACCGATTAGCCCAATGCGTCATTCAGCTGAACAAAAAATTTTAGTTTCAAATCGTCCAAGCTTAAGCACCAACTATAAGCTATAGAGATGAGGAAAAATTTTATGATGATGTGGCCCAACTTTTAGATAAAGAGACGTGTATAAAATCCTGATCCTGGCGACTTTAATGCCAGAATCAGAAAAGCAAGAACTGGTGAAAATGTAACTGGCTCATATGAAAATGGTTAGCGGGACAATAGAGGTGACTGGCTGGTTGATTTTGCTGAAGGATAAGAACTCTATATTATGAATTCGGGTTATAAGAAAAAGGTCAACAGAAAATGGACATGGAAAAGTCCATCTGGACTCACAAGTGAAATTGATTATATCATGTTAAACGATAAAGCAATATTTTGTAATTGTACTGTCCTTAACCATTTTAATGTAGGAAGTAACTACCGAATGATACGAGCAAAGATTGGGATACATTCCCGAAAGAAGCACGAAAGCAGGATAAGATCAAAAAGGGGCAAAGTGGATTTTGGGAAACTACCGGAGAGGGGCAGAGATTTTGAAATTGCTTTGTCGAACCGTTTTACGATGTTACAAGACCCGGAGGACATGGAAATTACAGACCAATATGAAGAAATCGCCAACAATGTGCTTAAAACGACGGCTTCATAGCACCAGAAGATAAAAATTTCAAAGAGGCAAAAATTTCCAATGAGACCATTAATTTAATGAAAAAAACGCCGGACAACGAAGAATGCATACAGTCTTTTTGGCAGGGTCGAGTACGTTGAGTTTTGCAAAACCATAAGAAAACGTATTCGAGAGGAAACGCGCCGATTCAACATGCAGCTATTGCAAAAAACTCTGGAAGAAAACAGGGGAATTAACAAAGCTAAGCAGAAGCTGAGAAAGAAAAGGAGGTAAAAGTTTTCCTTAATGCGTGAGGATGGTACAATATGCAGGGAACGGACGGAAATGTTAGAGGTTGTCCGAGGATTTTATTCAAAGTTATATTGCTGTTCTAGGCAGAATCAGGCAAGAACAGCAATGCCCACTAAAGAACAAGTGCCGGATATCCTGGTGGAGGAACTGACAAAGGCTATAAACTCGGTGAAAAATGGCAAGGCTCCAGGAAAAGATAGTATAACTGTGGAGATGTTAAAAGCTGGTGGTCGGACATTATATAAAACACTAGCAAAATTATACTCGAAATGCCTCAAACATCAAGAAGTACCTAGCTTACTTAAAAATTTACATAAGAAGGGAGCACGGGAAGAGTTGAAGAACTGCCGTCCAATAAGCCTCCTATCAGTGGTGTACAAAATTTTCATCAAGATAATATCCAAAAGAATACTAAGAAAACTTAATAACGCACAACCAAGAGAACAAGCAGGAGTCAGAAGTGGATTCAGTACAATGGATCACATCTAGGTTCTATAACAGGTCATAGAAAGACATAACGAATAACTATGCCACTCTACTTGGCTTTCATCGATTATGAAAAAACATTTGATTTAATCTCAAAGCGGGCCATAATGGATGCATTGCTAATCAAAGTGTAGAGAAAGCCGATGTAAACCTACTAGGATCGATATATGACAAAGCTATGGAATCGATATATCGATATATGACAGGATGGAATAAGAATTAATGGTGCCTACTTAGAATAGCAGATGATATCGTTCTTCTTTCACAAGACCGAGAGGAGCTGCAAAGGTCATGTTTAATAAATTTGCTGGGTACAAAAGGATTTCTGTTTTAGGAACGGATTTGGAAGTTATGGATCACTATATATATCTTGGGCAGAGGGTTTCAATGGAGGGGGATACCGTCCGGGAGGTGGAACGATGCGTTAAATGTGGCTGGCAGGCATTTGGCAGGCTCAACAGTGTGTTTAAGAGCAAACTACCACTTTGCCTGAAAAAAACAGTTTTTGATTAGTGTGTCCTGCCCGTTATGACATACGGAAGCGAGACCTGGACACTCACATCACAGTCAGTTCAAAAATTTCGAGTAACAGAGAGGGGAATGGAAAGATGTATGCTTGGTATTATTAGACGGGATAGAAAGACCTGCACATGGATCAGAGAACAAACGAAAGCGAATGATATCATTGGAAGAATAAAGTAATTGAAAAGGAAGTGGGCAGGCCATGTAGCGAGGCGATGGGATGAAAGATGGACCAGGGCGGTTCTGGACTGGATACCGCTTGATCGTAAACGTCCACGCAGAAGGTCGAAACCATGATGGACTGATGATATTATTAAGTATATTGGACCCGAATGGCAGAGGAAAGCTCAGGATCGCTATAGTTGGAAGCATGCTGAAGACGCCTTCATCCTGCAGTGGATTGATGCGGATATATATATATATATATATATATATATATATATATATATATATATATATATATATATATATATATATATATATATATATATATATATATATATTTTTTTTTTTTTTTTTTTTTTTTAATTAATTTTTCGGTTTACACATTTTAGCTTAATTCTGACTCATACGCCCAATATACTTCTAAGTTATCTGTTTATGAATATTTGGAATTTTCCTCTTATTGCTACAGTGACTACCTATGTGTCACAGTCATAAAGCAGCACTGATTTCACAGTCGAATTGTAAACCTTATATACCAGGTGAATAAGTTTTCATTTTTTGGGCACCAAATTTTTCTTACGCTGGCAAATATTTTTCGCGCATTATCCATTCTTTGTTAGATGTCTGCTGCTGTTCCTCCATTGTTTGAGTTGGTGCTACCAATGTAAGTGTGTTCCACGGTTTCTAATCGCATGTCTTTTATGTTTATGAGTGCTTCCTATACGGTGATAATTGTTAATGGTTTTGTATTATTTCTGTTTATGTTAAGGCCAATTTTCTTTGAATCCCTTTCTAGATCGTTTACTATATTCTGCATATTTCAAGTGTTTGTCGACAATAACATACATCGATTGCGAACTCGATGATATCTAGCAGCTCTGTTACATTCCAAATTATTCCTCTCTGTCTATTCTTTGTCGTTTTAAAAATTACCGTATTTGTTATAATTAGAAAAATGGTGGCGAAAGTATACAGTGGAGTGGAGTGGAGTACACGGCATTGATATTCTGTGAATTCTTCTTTGATTAGTACAGAGTAGCAATTAGTTATATTTAAAATAAAATTTGAAAAGTGTAAAAATTAATGGTATACCCACTACTATACTACTACTATTCTATGAATTATAATACATTCAAATCGGCCCGTGGTCGTGATTAAGATGATCGATATGTCATTTTTTTTTCAATTGTTTCTTTTGATATGCACTTATGACACTAGATGGGTTTCGGATTATGAAGATATTGTATTTGAAATAGATTTGCAACACTGATTGATTCCTGTCTATATAATAACTATACATAATGGTGCATTAAAACAAAATTCTTCTTACAGAAAGTACGGAAAATGTAAAAGACAGCTGTTTTAACTACAATTAGATTTGTCTTTTCTTGAAACATTATACAATAAAATGAAAAGACGCTTAGAACCCAATCAGTGGGGAAAATAAGTGCTAAGTGGAGAGGGAAGTAAATATATTGTATTGATTTTGGTGAAAATGAACCTTGAAGTTTTCTTTTAACTCATCTGGATTCTGTTTACTTTTAAAAATTAGGGCTAAGTATATACAGGTAGTTAAAAAACAAATAAGTTTTGCTGGTTTGTACAAGGGTTGTACAAAATTGTTTTTCTTAATTTATTTAATGGTGCTTAGTGGGATCATTTCCGTTTTAGAACGGTTGCTATGCCGATGATTGGTGGTTGTGTATCGGTAGATATATGTGCTGGTCCTGGTGAAGTTCAGTTCGGAATGGTTCACTTGGCTGCACTTGAAGAAGGCTGATTTGAATTCTTGGCGAAATTTTCCTAGAATAAAAAATATTGATTATATTAGAAAATTTAGTTTGGCATAGTTTTATGGCAAAATCTTATTTGGCATTTTCGATGTTTACTGTTGCAAGGTTCGTGAGTTTTTTAAAAATATAATTTAAGGAACATAAAGAGCATTTAGAAAGGCGTTAAAGTTCAGATTCTGTTAATTATTACCCTGTTGTGTTGTTAATTTAATTTGACTGTTGTTATTATTATTATCTTCGTTGTTGGCCCGTTGGCCTTTAAACACGCTCCAAATTAATATGGTACGAAGAATTTGGACCAGTCCTAAGCCTGGGTAAAGTGTGAAGGAAGGCAAACATTAGGTTAATATTTTTTTAACTTAATGCAGGTAGTAGCAAAACTCCCCCCACCCCTCTATTCGTGAAATTACGACAAAATGTCATAAAACAAAGTTGTAGGAGACAGTTTGCTAATTATAACTGAAAATTTTTCTTACTCGGTTAAGACTTGAAAATACACAAATAAAAATATTTTTAAAAATGTTTAGCTCGTCACGCCCTCTTGCGGTGGTCATTTTAGAAGCTTAAAAATATTTTTGGTGAATTTCTCCTGATCATTTTTAGTACAATTTTTTTTCCCAAAGCTGTGGCATAAATAGTTTTCAAGATACGGCCGCGATCCATCCTTAATGGGACACCTGGTATATATATATATATATATATATATATATATATATATATATATATATATATATATATATATATATATATATATATATATATATATATATATATATATTATATTTATATAATTGAGACTCTGACAAATACTAGCCTGTATTTGATTTTCTTTATTCTGCTTTTTATGGTCTTTTAAATAAATAAATTGACTATAAATATTGAAAATCTTGCGTTATTATTTAACTTGACTTGACCCTTTGACTTAACCCCTTTTGTACATTTCTATAACAGTCCCAACCTACGGATCAAAAATTTTTGTGTGCAAAATTGACGTTTTCAAAAAATTGACAATAACTTTTTTATTTTTGAAGCTATGAACTAATTTTCAGTAAAAGTGTAGCCAAGAATAATACCTTTTATATAATACTCCGAAGTATATACTCCGAGAAACATTTATGTTATATATATATGAATGTTTAATATTATTTTTGTTTTTTTTTGGGTTTCAGTCAATTGTAATAATTGTTTTTTTTATTTTGTTAACGTTTCGGTTTTTTTATTAAACCTCATTATAACAACTACAATTTTATAATATATATTATTCCTATACATAGTATAAATTTATATTTTAACACATACTTTTTTATAATATCTTAATATACTACATTTACGTTATATTATTAATTATAGATTATTAGTTGATATTTTTTTTACAAATATGTTATTTTTTGGTTAGTTTTTAATTGGCATATTTTTTTACAGTTTTTAAGCTAACAGTTTTGGGTTTATTACTTTTAATGGTATTTAGTGTGAAAAAAATAAAACTTTAATTTATCATTTAATTATGTCATTATATATACTACTTAAATTATCAATATTAGTTCTGAAATTAATTACTGTTAGTTTAGAAAAAATATATAAAATATGTCAAAGTCAAAAATATATCCTCTACATACGTATCGATATTAACCCCCGCCGGAACTTCAGAGCATTATGAAAAGTATCATATGTCCCATTCGAATCGATTTATATGTCTTCTATGCCTTAATTCTTTCATCCATTCGAGCATGATTGAAAGTAAACATCCAAACAAACATACTCTCATATTTATAATATTAGTAAGATTAATAAAAATCAAATAAAAACTCATCTAAACTTCAAATATGAAAAAAAAATTTGGAAATAATAACTCTAAAAAACTCTAAAATGTAAGTTATTATCTCACTAAACTGACTTAAAATTTTCCTACACCACAAATCTGTACTTTGGTTGAAGTTCTCCTTGACTAATATCTCCGAGGAACAGTTCTAAAACTATCAATGTATATATTATATGAGGCTTTCTACTTTGTAAAAGGATCCCTTAAAACGTCAAACTTTACGTTAATTGATAAGTAAATATCGTCGTCTACACCACATATTAAAGTCAACAAAGATATTGCGCTTTCTCGGGATTTCCCACATTAGGTCAATGTGTGGGGGTTTTAGTCTAAAATAAATTAGATATGATACGAAGTGAAACCCTAAACATTTCATTACTGATTTCTTTACAATAATATAATTGTAGTCTAGAATAATCCCACTAGATAAGGTCACAAATACTGAACTCGAAGAGAATTAACACTAAACACTAAATCACATTAACTTCTCGACGCACGTTTAGTTAAAAAAAGTTTAGTTAGATTAATAAAATAAAAGTTAAAGTGATTTGGTGTTTAGTGGAAATTCTCTTGGAATTTATTGTTTCACACCGAAAGTTTCAATAGAAGAATTGATCGCAAATAAACGAAAATTCAACGTTTGATGAATGAGCCTATAGGACGGCTGATTAAATGGTTTCTAGCCTAACATTGAAAAAATAGGTTTCAATTGTCAAAGCTATATTTTTTCAATATACATTCTATGTAAAAAGTACCCGGAATTGATAAATATAACACAAAAAAATATATTCATATATAATAATTAACTGTATTTTTAACTACAGGTAATGCAATGGACGAAATGTATCTCGTTCGATTACTAGGAGGAAAAATTCATCCACATCTTAACACCGGTTTCGTTCTTTAAGAACTCATCAGTTAAGCTCGGATGCTTTTCGCTCGAAGTAATCGCATGATACAATAACTCAAGAGATATGATATATAACTGGTCGAAAGTTGGTTTCGTTTGCGTATGACGTCAAGTGGAAACGACTTGATTAAATACGTGCATGATACAAAATTTGCGTACTGACTTTCGCAGCTGAAATTCATCGTAATTTTAAGCCTAAATATTTAAGTTTTATCATTATTATGTCTTTTTTTGTTCAAGCCGAGATACATATATTTAGTGTAATAGAAGATGGCAAGGGAATAAAAAAAATATAATTAAAAAAAACTAAAAAACACGCTATAATGGTAAACCGAACTAAAAAGTGAAAAATAATTTTTAGTAAAGAATAAAGTGATGAACGAGAAATTAATGTCTTTGTAAAAAGGCCTGGGGTGCTTTGTACCACACTTTTATACTAACTCTACTTATAGAAACGGTACTGGTGGAATATTTATAAGTGACAGAACCCCACGCTTTTTTCACAATGACACGTAAATTTTCTCGTTCATCACTTTATTCTTATACTAAAAATTATTTTTCACTTTTTTGTTCGGTTTACTATCAAAGCGTGTTTTTTATTTTTTTTAAACTATAATTTATTATTCGTTTTTTAGTTTGATCTGCTATAAAAGCGTCTTTTTTTAGTTCTTTAAATTATTATTTATTTTTCGTCACTAGAGGGAGTGGGTAATTTGCGCGCGTACTGCCTTCCTTGGGCGTTGTAATTGTGTCTTAGTCTTCCTCTCCGAAAATAAATCCTTGATCCTGACGATCTTGTTCAGGATAATGGGACGAACTTATTAAATTATTGTATTGTTATCGGTCCTTGATAAGTGTGCAATTTTTCAATTTAAGCTGACGTTCGAAGTGGCTGAAAAGGACGTTCAAGGATTCCGTTACATAGATAGATACAGGTGAAGCTAATAAAAGCGTGTTAATAAGTGTTAATAAGTTAAATTCCAGGATAAAAATTTAATTTTTACATTTAAATAATATATAATAATTAAAAATGTGTATTTTTTTAAGTAATCGATAGGCTCATGGTGTAGCTGAATATTGTACAATTGCCTTCTGAAATTCTTCCACAATCCAATTGAAACTTTTAGGTGGTTCCCTTAGTTTCTTCAGCTGTGTGGGGGAAAATGCTTGAGGACAGCTTCATTTTGTTGTTCCAAAATGGCAGTTCTAGCATTCAGGTCCAAAATAGTTTGAACCCTCTCATCGACTTGTGTGTTTACCCTAAAATTGTAAGTGTTAAAACTCTAGAGGTATTGTTGAAATCAAATATCTATCCAACGTCAATAGTATCAGGAACCAAATGATTTAAAGATGCCGGAAATTCAGAATCTTGATCCGCAATATCATCACCATTATTTTTATCAATTCCACCATCACCGATATAGGCAAGACTAATACTACTGTTGTCAAAAATAGTTATCAAAAGGAATTATGTTATTTACCTAACAGTCCATGCAATTACTTACTTTATTTGACAATCTCTTCGCCTGGCTCGTTCACATCGAGAAGCATTTCCTGCACTAATTTTTTTTTGATTTATTTATCCAGGTTTTTTGGTTAGCCTTCAGGCTCTTACCAGTTTCTATTGAATTCTCCGCTTTGCGGGTGTTTTTGCCTGCTTTCGCAAGCGTTGGTTGTGTTTTGGGGGCTTCTATCTAGCCCTGGTGAAGTAATCGAACCAGATCCAGTCGTCTTTAATTCCGAAAATCGGATAATATAGGTGAACGTTATACAGTAACACCACCTAGTGGTCGGGAGTGCTACTAGCGTATTCCGACCTTTAACTTACGACAGGTGGTCACTCTGGCGGGCAAGGCTTAAATAAGAGTCGCTCTTCAAGCAACAGGTGAAAGTCTAGGCCCAGAAATCGAATGGTCGAGTAGTACAGTGTTTCAACTGTCAGTTCTTTGGTCATTTGGCAAATAAGTGTCATGCTGATCCGGTCTGCATCAAGTGCGTAGGCCTCTACTCCTTCAGGGAGTGAAAGAAGGATAAAGAAGTCCCAGCAACATGCAGCAACTGCGAAGACTCGCCTACTGCGAGCTTCCAAGGATACCCCGCAAAACCAAATAAAGACATTACCTCCGAAGAATTCATCGCCGTCGCAGCTTGGAACTAATAGGGCGTTTTTAGCCTCACACATACCCAAAATATCTTCACCAACATTCGTGTGGGGGTCCCAACGGAACTCTGTTCTAACCAAAACGCTCGCTTCAAAAGCAACTAAGCCCTTCTCAGAGCTTGTGGAGCAATTAATAGCTCAATTGGTGAGCCAGATAAGCACTGTTCTCTAAACCTTCTTTGGAGAGTTGAAAATCTAAAACCTGTTTCGTCCCTCCAGTTTTCGGACAGCAGGCTTATAAGGGCCTGAATACAGGCGTCGGGTTTTAAGCTTGCATAAGTTCTTAAAAGAAAGTCCGTTATCGCCAATCCTTGCTTATCGTCTCAAATGGCGGACTGTTGGCATCCGCTGGCCGTCGGCCGACATTTGAATGTGGCCAGTTAACTTTCCGATGAAGACTAGGTTTGTTATTTTCTATATAATCTTCACGAAGTTTCTCTTCACTTCGTTGCAAACCCAATTTCGGGCATCCTCGAACTCTACTCCACAAGAGAAAAGGGGGAAATTTTAACGCTTCCAGGGGTTTGCCAAAAAGGAGCAGAGTCAGGACCTGTTCAGGGTTAGTCAATTTTAGATAGGTAAAGGGCTATGGCATAGTCTAAAAACCAGAGTGAAAAAGCGGAAAAAGTAATCGATTACTTCGAGAGATCAGCACCCGAGCTTAATTGATGAGTTCTTAAAGAACGAAACCGGTCTTAAGATGTGGATGAATTTCGTCTTGTCGTATTACTTGTATTTAAAAATACAATTAATTTTTATATATTGATAAGTCAGCAAATTTAAAATTTTTTGAGGTAACATTGATGAAAATAGGTGTATATGAAGTATTTTGTAGTCCTAAATCTGAAAATGATAAGCAAATTACTGTAATACATACAGTTTCTTTGTTACTGGTGGTCGATGGTGGGGAAAAAAGGTGACGACATATTTTTACAATTTAATTCTTCTATTGGAACCTTTGGTGTGAAATACTAAACTTGAAGATATTTACCACTAAACATCAAAATTACAATTTAATATTCATTTAATATAAACATGTAAAATGTGTTAAATCTATATAAAACGAAATCTGAGGATTACGTGAATACATTACATTATCGAGGATTATGCGAATAAAAAATATATTATATGAGATGTCATACAGACTTTCACTTTTTCCGCTTGTGATTTGTAGCAACATCTCTTTTTAATAATCAGCGGTAGTCGCCCAATATAGATGGTTTCCACCGTCCCTGGTATCTCGCTTCCATTGATGGTGATGTCCTGGTGAAATCACTTTCCTTATTCGTCGTTTAGTTCATACAAATTTTCCGGAAAAAAATTTAAATGAGAATCTAAAAAATGTTTTTTAAGGACATGCAACACCCTGGTATTTCATAGGCTTCCAAGAGTTCATTTATAAGGTTTTTATAGTTTTCATCTTTCTTGGCATCATGAAGCAAGACTGCTTTTAGAGTGTATTTTGACGAATCTATGGAAATATGTTACTCGGTAGGTACATGTTCCATATTAACACACATAGCAATCCTTCCATCTTATAGAGACTTGAAAATGTTACATTCCGTTTTTGGTAAAATGAAACACTTGCATTTTTATCTAACAGGTTCCACCGTTGAAGTCTGGAACCAAAAAGTTCCGATTTTTATTGTGACAATCCCAAGTCACGTACCAAATTATTTAATTCATTATAAGTTATTAAGTGAGGTTCACTGGCAGTTGTTAAAAATATTGGACCACAACTGGTGTTCTCAGGAAGTTGTGGATCAGATCCTGATAAATAATTAGAATCACCGGGAAACATGTTATCCAGGTTTAAAGGCGCAATCGGTACCGGTAGTTCTTGTCTATAAGGAACTACACTAAGTGCAGAAGGCAAATTTGGATACTGAATTTTATCTTTTATGAGGTTTCATTATGAGAGTTCATTTATGAGGTTTTTATAGTTTTCATCTTTCTTGGCATCATGAAGCAAGACTGCTTTTAGAGTATATTTTGACGAATCTATGGAAATATGTTACTCGGTAGGTACATGTTCCATATTAACACACATAGCAATCCTTCCATCTTATAGAGACTTGAAAATGTTACATTCCGTTTTTGGTAAAATGAAACACTTGCATTTTTATCTAGCAGGCTCCACCGTTGAAGTCTGGAACCAAAAAGTTCCGATTTTTATTGTGACAATCCCAAGTCACGTACCAAATCATTTAATTCATTATAAGTTATTAAGTGAGGTTCACTGGCAGTTGTTAAAAATATTGGACCACAACTGGTGTTCTCAGGAAGTTGTGGATCAGATCCTGATAAAGAATTAGAATCACCGGGAAACATGTTATCCAGGTTTAAAGGCTCAATCGGTACCGGTAGTTCTTGTCTATAAGGAACTACACTAAGTGCAGAAGGCAAATTTGGATACTGAATTTTGTCTTTTATGAGGTTTCATTATGAGGTTTCATTATGAGGTTTCATTATGAGGTTTCATTATGAGAGTTCATTTATGAGGTTTTTATAGTTTTCATCTTTCTTGGCATCATGAAGCAAGACTGCTTTTAGAGTGTATTTTGACGAATCTATGGAAATATGTTACTCGGTAGGTACATGTTCCATATTAACACACATAGCAATCCTTCCATCTTATAGAGACTTGAAAATGTTACATTCCGTTTTTGGTAAAATGAAACACTTGCATTTTACCTAACAGGCTCCACTGTTGAAGTCTGGAACCAAAAAGTTCCGATTTTTATTGTGACAATCCCAAGTCACGTACCAAATCATTTAATTCATTATAAGTTATTAAGTGAGGTTCACTGGCAGTTGTTAAAAATATTGGACCACAACTGGTGTTCTCAGGAAGTTGTGGATCAGATCCTGATAAAGAATTAGAATCACCGGGAAACATGTTATCCAGGTTTAAAGGCGCAATCGGTACCGGTAGTTCTTGTCTATAAGGAACTACACTAAGTGCAGAAGGCAAATTTGGATACTAAATTTTGTCTTTTATGAGGTTTCATTATGAGGTTTCATTATGAGAGTTCATTTATGAGGTTTTTATAGTTTTCATCTTTCTTGGCATCATGAAGCAAGACTGCTTTTAGAGTGTATTTTGACGAATCTATGGAAATATATTACTCGGTAGGTACATGTTCCATATTAACACACATAGCAATCCTTCCATCTTATAGAGACTTGAAAATGTTACATTCCGTTTTTGGTAAAATGAAACACTTGCATTTTACCTAACAGGTTCCACCGTTGAAGTCTGGAACCAAAAAGTTCCGATTTTTATTGTGACAATCCCAAGTCACGTACCAAATCATTTAATTTATTATAAGTTATTAAGTGAGGTTCACTGGCAGTTGTTAAAAATATTGGACCACAACTGGTGTTCTCAGGAAGTTGTGGATCAGATCCTGATAAAGAATTAGAATCACCGGGAAACATGTTATCCAGGTTTAAAGGCTCAATCGGTACCGGTAGTTCTTGTCTATAAGGAACTACACTAAGTGCAGAAGGCAAATTTGGATACTGAATTTTGTCTTTTATGAGGTTTCATTATGAGGTTTCATTATGAGAGTTCATTTATGAGGTTTTTATAGTTTTCATCTTTCTTGGCATCATGAAGCAAGACTGCTTTTAGAGTGTATTTTGACGAATCTATGGAAATATGTTACTCGGTAGGTACATGTTCCATATTAACACACATAGCAATCCTTCCATCTTATAGAGACTTGAAAATGTTACATTCCGTTTTTGGTAAAATGAAACACTTGCATTTTACCTAACAGGCTCCACCGTTGAAGTCTGGAACCAAAAAGTTCCGATTTTTATTGTGACAATCCCAAGTCACGTACCAAATCATTTCATTCATTCTGAGTTATTAAGTGAGGTTCACTGGTAGTTGTTAAAAATGTTGGGTCACAACTAGCATTCTCGGGAAGTTCTGGATCAGATCCTGATGAAGAATTAGAATCACATTAGATTTACATTACATAGGATACATATAATGATACATTTACATTAGGATACATTAGATGTATCCTGCACTAAATTTACGTGACAACTCACACAGCAAACATGAGAAGCTCAACTTTTATCTTGATCTCTTATCTTGACTTATAGTCACTATATGGACTATATAGTTACATTTACCTTGTGCCTTTAAAATAAATCGTCCGCAAATACGTATCCGCTGGATTTTTGCAAAATCGACGTCTAGTACTTGCCATTTTATATAAAATCGACTTAAACACTTGACTGTAGTGTAAACGAAATAGAAACAAACCACACTGACCTTAAAGGTTCTTAGAATACTGTAGAAATACCTCTCTATGGTCTTGTGGTAATTCCTACATTGTCCAATCCAAAGTTAGGTACAAATAATTTCAATGAACCTATGCTATAAAGAAGAAGCAGGTAGTGCTAGGTCATTTCTGTGAAAAGATGTTTTAATAACTACCTAAATGAAATGCAAAAATAGTATTCTCATCAATGTTACAGAAATCATGTCGACCTGCATAATTAGTACGAGCACGTAGACAGAACTTTGCTTCTCTTTTAAACAATTATTCATTACAATTTATTTTGTCACTTTAAAAGTAGGTCCCATCGAGTGCAACACAATCATGCCATCACTTGACACAATCCGCCATACATTGTTCGTAGACTGATGAGCAGTAGCCTTCAGCTACTTCAGCGAATTTTCTTTTATGGCCTCAATTGACCCAAAACAAAAAGTGGGAATTTTAGCTTCGGGAACAGGAAAAAGTCACACGGGGCCATATCAGGCGATTACGGTGCTTGGTAGATGACGATTGTTGAGTTTTCACCCAAAAACTCTTGCACAACTATGACGGTGGTGCATTATTGTAGTGCAAGATCCATGAATTAGCCTTCCACAAATCTGTACGTTTTTGTCTTTCTAATTCTTTTATACTTTCTTAGTCTTTCTTATTCACCTTTTGTTCCTCTAGGAGAAATTCATAGTGCACCACACCAAGGTAATCGAAAAATGACCTTGATTTTCGAGCGTCTTTGACGCGTTTTTTTATATTTCGGCTCGTTTTCGATGCGCCCTTTTTAGGACTGTTGGCTTGTTTGCATGTCGTACTCGTAAACCCATGTCTCGTCGCCCGTTACGATGCGTTTCATGAAGATGGGTTCCGTAGAAGCTTGGACAATTATGTCTTAAGCGACCTGTATTCGATACTCTTTCTGGACAAAATTAAGGCCTTTTAGAACCAGTTATATGGCGACGCGTTTTATGCCCAAAATATCAGTCATAACGTTATGAACGGACGTAAATATATGTTTACCTCTTGAGCCAACTTTCTAACTCCTTCGATGATTTTCAAGCACTGGTTTCTTGATTCGTCGTTCGTAGATGTTGAAGGTCGACTAGAAGGATGCAAATCTAAAACTACCACTTTTCGACTCTTTTTGCATCTTATTCTCTGCCATCTTATAGCAGAAAAAAAAATTACAAAATATTTTACGCGGGTTTTGCAAATGAGAAATTCCGGGTACTTTTTACACAGAATGTATCATAACTTCGACACATTAACACAGATCGACATGATTTTTGTAACATTGATGATTCTCTTTTTGCGTTTCATATATGGCCTAGCACGTCCCATTTTCAAGTACCTGCGTTTCTTTTATATTATGGGATAATTGAAATTATTTGTATCTGCCTTTGGACTGGACAATGTAGGAATTATCGCAAGACCGTATGGGGGGTATCTTCATAGTATTCTACCTTTAAGGGCAATTTTATTGTTTTCTATAGTTTAGTTTGTTTCTGTTGCCGTATAGTCAAGTGTTTAAGTCGATTTTATATAAACTGACAAGTCCTAGTCGTCGATTTTACAAAAATCCAGTGGATAAGTTTTGTCATATATACAGACGATTTATTTTAAAGTCACAAGGTAGATCTATATCCGAGAAAGTCAAAGTGCCAAATTTAAGATCAAGATGAAAGTTGGGCTTCTCATGTTTGCTGTGTGAGTTGTCACATAAATTTAGTGCAGTGGATGCATTGCGAGAAAAATTCTATGCTGTGTGCTGTTCCTATGGTGTGGGGAGAACCTACGGACCATGTAAGTGATTGCTACTTTTATATTACTAAAACAGAAGAGCTTTGCTTTTTCGAAAAAGCAAAGAGACAAAATTCAGTATCCAAATTTGCCTTCTGCACTTAGTATAGTTCCTTATAGACAAGAACTACCGGTACCGATTGCGCCTTTATACCTGGATAACATGTTTCCCGGTGATTCTAATTCTTTATCAGGATCTGATCCACAACTTCCTGAGAACACCAGTTGTGGTCCAATATTTTTAACAACTGCCAGTGAACCTCACTTAATAACTTATAATGAATTAAATGATTTGGTACGTGACTTGGGATTGTCACAACAAAAATCGGAACTTTTTGGTTCCAGACTTCAACGGTGGAGCCTGTTAGGTAAAATGCAAGTGTTTCACTTTACCGAAAACGGAATGTGTCATTTTCAAGTTTTTATTAAATGGAAGGATCGCTATATGTCCGTTGTGATATTGATAGTTTAATGACCGAGCTTTATATGAAACATGTAGCTTCCTAGTGGCCTAAATTTGTCGAAATACAACCTAAAAGCAGTCTTGCTTCATAATCGAAACAAAAACCCATTTGTTCCTTCAGCCCATTTAGTGACAATGATAGAAACCTATGACAATTTAGCAACCATATTAAATCGCGTTAAATACGAACAGTATCAGTGGGATATTTGTGGGGAAAAGTGATAGGTATATTGCTAGAACTTCAAGGAGGTTTTACAAAGTATTGCTGTTTTTTGTGTCTATGGGACAGTGGGGCAACAAAAGAACATTACAGTAAGAATAATTGACCTCATAAAACTTCTTTAAAATCTAGTACTTCAGACATAAAATATGCACCCCTTGTTAACCCAAAAAATGTGTTTCTTCCGCCTCTCCATATTAAGCTTGCACTTATGAAAAACTTTATTAAGCCATGGACAAAGAGGTAATGGTTTTAAGTACCTAAAATAAATATTTCCTCTAATTAAGTGATGCAAAACTAAGGCCCCTTTCACACTATCCACTCCACGCCACTCCACGCCACTCCACGCCACGCCCCACCAAGTACACAGGAGTAGATGGGGGTTTACACACCTATCCATGCCACGCCACGCCACACAATTATACTCAGCCACAATGATTCTACTCGAGATCAACAGCAGGCGGGCGCCACACCACACCACTTCTTGTCAACAGTAGGCCTGAAATAACCAATGTGCTCTTTCATACTCTGCCACGCCCCATCCACTCCACAACCACAATATATACGTGGTTAATCATATCAGTTATCAGTGCTTATTTGACCCAAGTTTGTTCTTTGTTCTTTTTTTTTTTATTACTTTTTTTGTAATTTTGATTTTTTTTTTGTAACTTTGATTACATGGAGTTTTTGATACTGAAAAATTAATAGACGAAGTAAAGAAAAATGAATGTTTATGGAACATACAAACCGATGATTATTGCAAATGCATTGTTTTCTGAGTATGCAGAAATGGCCCAATATCAGCAACTGCTGGGGAGTAATAGACTTCCTCAAGACAGGCTCATACGAAAGAATGTGAAAAACTTCATGGGGTTATCAAGGAGCTCATCAAAATAGTCAAAAGCGCTGCTTTTTTGTCGGGTCGAAATATATGGGTGTACCCAAAATTCTTTTTTTTTCCTGTGCCTTCCTAACCTTCGAAGGACAATTAAACTCATGCCAGCCAACTCTTCAGTCGAATAGTCCATGACGATGGCAAAAACAGACTGAACAGAAAAGTCTCACTTTTCAAGTGGGTAAGGTGTTGATGGAACGTTGATAAGTATGAAATGATGAGTGGTGTGACCAATATGTTGTCGACATGTGGTGTGGAGTTGATAGTGTGAAAAGGGTCTAAAGGAAGGCATATTTAGTAGACCTCAAATAAGGAAGCTTTTAGGTGATTTTTGTTTTCAAGAAAATGAAAATGAAATGAAAAGGAACTGGCAGCTTGGAAGTGTTTTGTAAGTGTAGGATGCGAAAGGATTTCTAGGCAACAACAAAAATGAAAACTTTAAAAGCCTTATATTTTCCAAACTCTTGAAAGCCTGCGAGATACTAGGATGTCGTATGTCGTTAAAAATGATTTTTTTAAACACCCATTTGGATTTTTTCCAGAAAATTTGGGTGCAGCAAGCGACGAATAACAAGAGAGTTTTCACCAGGACATCAGGACGATGGAAGAAAGATACCAGGGTCGATTGAACCTATCTATGTTGGGCGACTTCTGCTGGTTTTTAAAAATAGATGATGCTACAGAACACAAGAGGTAGGAGTGAAATTTTTTGTAGCTGTATGACATCTCATGTAATATATTTTTTATTTACATAAAACCTCAGTAATGTCATTGCATAGATTGAACACGTTCTTTAACATGTTTAAATTAAATAAATATTAGATTAAACTTGAAGATATTTACCACTAAACACCAAATCACTTTTTTTTAACTGCTCGACCCACGTTTCGCTTACCATGTTAGCATCATCAGGAGATGATTTAATCTAATTCTAAAACTAAACTATGTACTATTTATATAAAAAAACCCTACATAGCGAAGCGTGAAAAAACCATGAACCGTGAAGTTTACTTAGCCTTACATTAATAATTGAAAAAATTGACTGAACGGGATAAGCTCTTTATCTCGGTTCATGATTTTCTTACATTTTTCTATTTGAATGCTTTTATATGCATCCAAAGCCCTATTATTATTAACACTTTTAATTATTCTTAAATTACTATACAGTCTAATATCTATACTGTGGACGTGTTCGATTACATGTTGAGCAACACAAGATTTTTCATTTCTCCCATATCTAATGTGGGCAATATGTTCTTTATATCTTGTCAATATGGATCTTTTTGTTTGCCCAATATATATAAACTAATTTCGTAAATCCCCAACTTTTCATGTTGCTCTACTTTATCCTTTGGATTGCCCAGAACTTCTCTTAATTTATTATATGGTTTGTACACAACCTTAATGTCCACTTTTTTCAAAATTTTGTCTAGCCCTCTTGTTAATTGGACATCAAATGGTATTACCATGAATTTCTTTGTGTTCTGATCCTTTTGAAAAGTCGAAGATTCTTTCAATAATTTTCTGAACTTATATTTTCTAATTAATTTATCTTCAATGTTCTTATTATAACCATTCACTTCAGATACCTCCCTAATTAATTTCAATTCTTTGTTATAATTATCTTTATTTAAAGAAAAATTAATTAATCTATTTACCATAACATTTAAACTAGCCATCTTATTTTGAAAGATATGATTTGAATCGTTAGGAATGTATTTCGAAGTGGTGGTGTTTTTTCTGAAAATATCAAAATCTAACCTATTTTTATTGTTTTTACTGACTAAAACATCAAGAAATGGTAAACTATCGTTGTTTTCGAGTTTATGCGTGAATATTATATTTTGGAATTTACTATTTAAATTCTTAATAAAATCATCTAAATTTTAATTTTTCGAATCGAAAATGGCAAAAATGTCATCCACATATCTTAACCATACTTTCGGAAAGTAACTGAATTCATCTTTTGCCTCGGTTTCAAATTTACTCATAAATAAGTTGGCTAAGAACGGTGACAGAGGTTTGCCCATTGCCGTTCCTTCTTGTTGTTCATAAAACCTGTTATTAAGCTGAAAACAATTTTGCTTCATACATAATCTTGTTAAGGAGATGTACTCAGAAACAAGGAAGGTAGTTAGTTTGGTAGATTTTCAAATTCCTTTGTTAACCACTTTGCCAGGTTGTATGTTGGAGAATTAATGGCTGATACAATTGGTCTCATTAATTTTCCTGGTTTATGAATTTTTGGTAGAACATACAATCTTGGCACTTTTGGATTAAAAACATGTAGTTTGCTTTTCAGAGAAGGAGAAATAAGGCTGTTACAAGATTTCAATGTATCTCTGACTTCGTTTATCATTTTTGACAATGGATTCCTAGGTAATCGTTTATAAGGATCGTCTTGAATTAATTTTTCAACGCGTTCAAAGTAATCAGGTTTGTCCATTACTACAACCTTATTTCCCTTATCAGCTTTTAAATAAAAACAATCCTTCTCTCGCAGACGCTTGACAATCTTAGAAATATTTGGCATTTTTTGACTTTTATTTGAAATATTTTTTGCAATTTTGCTTTTACATGACTCTCTGACGAAAGCTTTGGAAGACTCCGGTAAGTGTTTAATACCAGTTTCAATACCGGCTACCATATCCTCCAAAGCGCTACGGGATGCCGGCAAAGCAAAATTGGGGTCTTTATTTAAAAGATCTAGTTCTGGATTGTCGAACGTCTGAGTTGAAAGATTGCTCTTTTCTGGAATATGTTCTTTCGACTGCTCAATTTTGAGTTTTTTAATTTTTTTAATTAAAGATGACATTTTTTTAATAAATTTACTTATTTACTGCTGTAAACATATTTCTTTGAAAATTGCACCAACATTCATGTTCTGCATTAGTTAATTTAAAAGTTAATTTATAAGAGATAAAGGGCCTATCCCGTTCACACAACTTTTTTAATTAGTAATGTAAGGCTTAGTAAACTTCACGGTTCATGATTTTACACGCTTCGTTAGGTAGGGGTTTTCATATAAATAGTACGTAGTTTAGTTTTAGAATTAGATTAAATCATATCCTGATGATGCTAACATGGTTAGCGAAATGTGCGCCGAGCAGTTCAAAAAAAGTGATTTTGTGTTTAGTGGTAAATATCTTCAAGTTTAGTATTTCACACCAAAGGTTCCAATAGAAGAATTAAATATTAGATTGGAAAAATATGTCGTCTCCTTTTTATCCCCACCACTGTCCCCCTGTAACAAAAAATTGTACGTGTTACTAAAACATCTAAGATTCTCTTTAAAATATCAGTATTCTAAGTAAGTTTTTTTGAAACATGTACGAGTATTTACTGTTATACTTTTAGAAAATTTTATGAGTGTAAGGGTACACTGTCCTGATGTAGAATATAAATCTGTGTTTTAATATTCGAAACTCGTTTACATATGAAAATAGAAGAGCTATTTTCACGTACATGGTTTAGTTTTCTATTCAGTTAAAAGTGTAACATGAGAACAAAATATAACAGCTTGCATTTTAATGCAAAATATACATTCATTTATTTCGTTGGTTGTTTTGTAAATTTTTAACTGCTGTGATATTTTTGCATAGTTTAACAAAAAAAAATGGAAAGTACATTTCATGTGCACTATATCGGATTGGCAGACAAGTCCTTTTGGATTATTTTTCGGTGTATGACTGCTACCTTTGACGCCATATTTCTTGACGTCACTCCTCTTCTGCTGTCAACAAAGTTCGAATGTTAACAGTACTTTTGTTTGAATTTGGAGTTTTTGATATTGGTGATGTTCTCTCCGACTTAGATTAATACGAGTGTCACTAATTTTCGAAATGTCACTCATAAAATTGTATTACAATCAGGGTAGGAGATTGCTATTAATAAATTTCATTCAATTACCCATAACTTTACTCATATTGGGATAAATTTATAGACTGTGAGGTGTTTGATTATTAGGTTTTCAACTTAATTCTTAGTCACTGAGTTTTATCGAACTGGTAATTCTGACTTAAATGATGTAGGACGTCTGACACAGTTAAAGAAAGGAGATGCGAAAATTGTGGGTTCATCCTGGAGAGAAATCAATCGGGACTGTAAAAACAAAAATCTATTCCAAAAATGTATTGCTGTGTATATGGTAGGATCAGCTGGACGTGATGCATTATAAATTGCTCCAATCTGATCAAACGGTCACTGTTAATCGTTATCAACAGAAACTGATTTGTGTTAGTGCAACAACACCTGATTGATAGCAGTTTAACATTTCTTGATGAAGTCGAAAATGCCTTAATGACACTATCTCATCAAAACCACCAAGTATTCTCGATGTGGAATTCGACAGCTGATGAAGAAACCGAATACAAAACTAGAATATCGATCGAAGACCGATACACTCATCACAAATAACAACATTACCAGATAATTCAGACTAACGACGAGACTAAAAAACAAGACAAGAAGATATATATATATATATATATATATATATATATATATATATATATATATATATATATATATATATATATATATATATATATATATATATATATATATATATAAATGACCATGTTTGGGAATTCGTAGTAAGCTGAGTTTAATGTTCAGACCTCAGTTGAACATTTTTAAAAAATGTAACCCATCAGTCATTATGACTATGCAAAAATTCAAATTTTTATTAGTTCAAATAGGGAAAGTCTTCATCCTAAATACGACACTATATATATATATATATATATATATATATATATATATATATATATATATATATATATATATATATATATACTGCCCCAACGAAACATCTGTGAGGGGCACCGGGTGCATGTCAATCGACCCCGCCGCATTTACTAATTTAGTCGGTATGCATTACGCCTCTATGGATGCATGTGCCATCTCTACCCTGATTTCTATCGCTTCGATTTCACTTTAATTATCTGGATAGACTTTGAGCTTCCAGACACCGTTTCACCACTGTGGCGACGCCGCCTCTGACTGCGTTGGATCTGTCAAATCTGAACGTTTAGTAGTTGGGATATTAAATTCTAGTGGTCAATGGGCACATTGTCTCTTAGACAACAAAGATGTTTAAGTTTGGTTGTAACATGTTTAAGCAAGTATTTGCGCGACTTCGATTTTTCTTATTTGTATCCTTTTGATGTTCCAAGTTCTATCCTCAGTCTTGTTGGATGTATTTCATTAGTTGTCATTGCGTGCTTCCAAAATTGCTTTCACTATCATTTTTATAGCTGACATGATCACTCGTTGCGTGTCATCTATGGATAGCGCGTCATTTAATTGAACATCTTTTGCTTTTGCCTTGTCTGTTGCGTCTTATTATCTTTCTTAGTAAGCTCATATTTGAATTCCAAGTAGGACTCATCGTGTACTTCTCCGCAATTCACACTTAACACATATCACCGGGTAGCCGCAGTTAGCCTGGACATGCACTTATCTCTGGCACCAATAGTATTGCACCGGTCTGTCGAACTTCGTCTTGTGTTCGACTTGTTAAGTTACTACAAGTTGTAGATGTTCTCGTTTCTGGTCTTCACAAGCACAATCGGTACTGGGACTGGACGTGCTCGTGATTCCTTCTTTCGAGATTTCAATTTCACTACTTCTATGTCAGCGAAATTCCGTTTGGTGAGGGCTTGTTTAATGTATTCGATGGGCGTGATTTTAGAGACTGCTTTTAGGACCACCCGATGCTTCTTATTTTGCCAAGTGCCATTATATACAAGATGTCTCAATATTTTTTTGAAATACAAATATTAGGAAATTACTTTTTAAAAATAATGTCATCCACATGTAAATCTTCATAGTCACGGCACCCATCTAAACGAACAGCAAAATTCCTTAGGACGGCCGCATACATTAATCTCTGGAATGGCTACCATTTCGTGTAGGATATTTTGTTTTAATTGCACCAAAGAACCCGGTTTCGATTTTATATAGTCCAGCGCTCCAATTAGGACTCCAAAGCGCTCAAATTAGGACTACGTAGAGGCCAATTAATGCCACCTCTCCTGGGGATAAATTTGTTTGGGAAAATTTCACTCGTGACATATACGTGTTGGAAGTGTGTAATGTTGCTCCGTTCTGCTGAAACCATATTCTTGTGATTATATGCAAAGTTTTGCAGTTCAGGTACCAAAAAATTGTCCAATATTTTCACATAATGCTCTGAATTGACGGCAATTGCGCGTCCCCTGCCGTCTTTAAAAAAGTATGGGCCGATTATTCCTCGCGCTGACATTCCGACCGATACAGTGACTTGTATGAAATGGCGAATGTAGAGGTTTTTGATGTTTGTGTTTCGGGTTTGTTGCACTTTAGTAATGACAGTTCTGATTATTTACATGACCGTTGAGATGAAAATGAGCAGAGTTTTTGTAAAATTTTCGCACACACAACGCACGGTCTCCTCCCAATAAACGCTCCATACCGACTAATTTTACTCGTCTAACTTTAGTCGGTATGGAGTGATTCGGCGGCGTCGCCACACTGATGAAACGGTGTCTGGTAGCTGAAAGTCTATCTATATAATAAAGGCGATATCGAAGCTCATGCACCTATAGTGCAATATGCATATAGGTGCAATCCGTCTACCATCCTGGTATTGCTAAGAGAAGACATCGAAGAACTCCTATAGGTTAAGGTAGGTAGGTAACGTATTCCTATAAGGGATCTTAACTGCAAACTGTCACCGAGTTGGTACAGCAGATAATATATTTCCAACGGATTGTAAAGATGTGTGAAGGCAATGGGAGTAATAGTAATTGCTCCTGACGACCCTATATACCAGCCTCTTGAAGGACTCTCGGACGTATTGGACATTGCCGTCGTCAGAGATATTCCATTGGAAATGGAAATGAAAACAGTCTACTACCAGAACTTGAATATTTTAGAATTGGGTTCAGGGAACGGACAACGTGACTAGTGGAGAAGTAATGGGTGCACTGGGACCTGTTCCCGTTCAAGTTCCATTCCAGAATCAAAGTCTGGAATACGTATCGTAGTCTGGGTACGATCTTCATTCTGAAATTTGTAACTGTCGTATCCGCGTTTCTTTCATGATTTTTGTCATCGTCGTCATGTTCATTTTATACGCACTCTTTCTCTAGCACGCCCACCATGGCTTCTGCCTTTTCAGCGTCAGTGTACACTAGACAGTTGACGTCATATATTACCATCGGCTATTTGGTTTTCTGGAACGCTCTATAAACTCCCCATGGTGTGCCAGCTTCGTCGTTCTGTTAGGTCGTTCCATCTTTTCTCGGTTAAGTTTTTAAGTGCCTTACGCCTTCTGATCATGCTTTGTTACTCCTGAGAAATAGGTCCATAGTGATGCTTGTTTGGGTTTTCAGTAATAGATCGTTGTACAGTCGTTCGCTGTATTCACGCAACCCCGACTTCCAGTTGCTCCGTCATATTAATCGTTGGGATTTTGATTCTGGAATGGAACTTGAACGGGAACAGGTCCCAGTGCACCCATTACTTCTCCACTAGTCACGTTGTCCGTTCCCTGAACCCAATTCTAAAATATTCAAGTTCTGGTAGTAGACTGTTTTCATTTCCATGTCCAATGGAATATCTCTGACGACCGCAATGTCCAATACGTCCGAGAGTCCTTCAAGAGGCTGGTATATAGGGTCGTCAGGAGCAATTACTATTACTCCCATTGCCTTCACACATCTTTACAGTCCGTTGGAAATATATTATCTGATGTACCAACTCGGTGACAGTTTGCAGTTAAGATCCCCTATAAGAATACGTTACCTACCTACGTTAACCTATAGGAGTTCTTCGATGTCTTCTCTTAGCAATACCAGGATAGTAGACGGATTGCACCTATATGCATATTGCACTATAGGTGCATGAGCTTCGATATCGCCTTTATTATATAGATAGACTTTCAGCTACTAGACACCGTTTCATCAGTGTGGCGACGCCAGCGTATCACTCCATACCGACTAAAGTTAGGCGAGTAAAATTAGTCAGTATGGAGCGTTTATCGGGAGCAGACCGTGAGTTGTGTGTGCCAAAATTTTACAAAAACTCTGCTCATTTTCATCTCAACGGTCATGTAAATAATCAGAACTGTCATTACTAAAGTGCAACAAACCCGAAACACAAACATCAAAAACCTCTACATTCGCCATTTCATACAAGTCATTGTATCGGTCGGAATGCCAGCGCGAGGAATAATCGGCCCATACTTTTTTAAAGACGGCAGGGGACGCGCAATTGCCGTCAATTCAGAGCATTATGTGAAAATGTTGGACAATTTTTTGGTACCTGAACTGCAAAACTTTGCATATAATCACAAGAATATGGTTTCAGCAGAACGGAGCAACATTACACACTTCCAACACGTATCTGTCACGAGTGAAATTTTCCCAAACAAATTGATCCCCAGGAGAGGTGGCATTAATTGGCCTCTACGTAGTCCTAATTTGAGCGCTTTGGAGTCCTAATTGGAGCGCTGGACTATATAAAATCGAAACCGGGTTCTTTGGTGCAATTAAAACAAAATATCCTACACGAAATGGTAGCCATTCCAGAGATTAATGTAAGGAATTTTGCTGTTCGTTTAGATGGGTGCCGTTACTATGAAGATTTACATTTGGATGACATTATTTTTAAAAAGTAATTTCCTAATATTTGTATTTCAAAAAAATATTGAGACATCTTGTATATAATGGCACTTGGCAAAATAAGAAGCATCGGGTAGTCCTAAAAGCAGTGCCTAAAATCACGCCCATCGAATACATCAAACAAGCCCTCACCAAACGGAATTTCGCTGACATAGAAGTAGTGAAATTGAAATCTCGAAAAAAGGAATCACGAGCACGTCCAGCCCCAGTCCCGATTGTGCTTGTGAAGACCAGAAACGAGAAGATCTACAACTTGTAGTAACTTAACAAGTCGAACACAAGACGAAGTTCGACAGACTGGTGCAATACTATTGGTGCCAGAGATAAGTGCATGTCCAGGCTAACTGCGGCTACCCGGTGATATGTGTTAAGTGCGACTTAGAGCATAGAACCTCTGAATGTCCGCAAAGATGTGACCTGGGTGAATTGCGAGGAAGTAGACGATGAGTCCTACTTGGAATTCAAATATGAGCTTACCAAGAAAGATAATAAGACGCAACAGACAAGGCAAAAGCAAAAGATGTTCAATTGAAATGACGCGCTATCCATAGATGACACGGAACGAGTGATCATGTCAGTTGTAAAAATGACAGTGAAAGCAATTTTGGAAGCACGCAATGACAACTAATGAAATACATCCAACAAGACTGAGGATAGAACTTGGAACATCAAAAGGATACGAATAAGAAACATCGAAGTCGCGCAAATATTTGCTTAAACATGTTACAACCAAACTTAAACATCTTTGTTGTCTAAGAGACAATGTGCCCATTGACCACTAGAATTTAATATCCCAACTACTAAACGTTCAGATTTGACAGACCCAACGCAGTCAGAGGCGGCGTCGCCACAGTGGTGAAACGGTGCTCAAAGTCTATCCAGATAATTAAAGTGAAATCGAAGCGATAGAAATCAGGGTAGAGATGGCACATGCATCCATAGAGGTGTAATGCATACCGACTAAATTAGTAAATGCGGGGTGTCGATTGACATGCACCTGGTGCCCCTCACAGATGTTTCGTTGGGTAGTATATATATCTCTCTCTATATATATATATATATATATATATATATATATATATATATATATATATATATATATATATATATATATATACATATACACACATATATATATATATATATATATATATATATATATATATATATATATATATATATATATATATATATATATATATAGTGCATTTAGGATGAAGACTTTCCCTATTTGAACTAATAAAATTTTGAATTTTTGTATAGTCATAATGACTGGTGGGTTACATTTCTAAAAAATGTTCAACTGAGGTCTGAACATTAAACTCAGCTTACTACGAATTCACAAACATGGTCATTTTTCGATATTTTGCTTCACTCGATATGTTTCGTTCATCACAAAATGATGCTATATGGAGTTTTCGCAATCTCCGTATGTTATTTTGTATATGTCCTGGTTTTGGTGGGAAATTTTGCTCTTGGAGTTGTTCAGTATACACCTCATTGTTTTCAAGGACATTTAAGTGGTGAAGATGTCATTCCGTCTGAGAATTCTTCCTATCGTGTCCGATATCCCTTTTATGTAAGTTAGTGTAGTTTTACCTTTCTGATATTGATGCTTTTGTAGATGTTATGTTGTAATGATCTGGATGTTGTTTCCTTTTCTTGTTTTTTAGTCTCGTCTGAATCGTCTCGTTAGTCTGAATTATCTGGTAATGTTGTTTATTTGTGATGAGTGTGTCGGTCTTCGATCGATATTCGAGTTTTGTATTCGGTTTCTTCATCAGCTGTCGAATTCCGATCGATAAGTCTGCTGCCAACAAGCAAATGACTGACACTTCTCCAGTTGTTACTGATCTGTCAGCACTGTCATCGATTTCTGGATCGTAATGGAATGCCGCTCGTTCCGTGTTCACAGGAGCACTGCGTCGGCGCAGTCGCCCATGTTCATTGTGTCGTTCTCGCTGTTGTTGTGTTTGATGTGCACCAACTTGTTGCATTCTAAATCTACCCACTTGTCGTTCCTTTTCAGTCACTCTCGAACGCGATTCGCACATATCAATACGACTATTATCATTATCTGTCGCTCGGTGGTCATCAGTGCGGTTTGCACGTGAGGTAGCTCTTCGCACATTTGACAGACTTTTACGACCTATGTCAGCTCGTCTTATCCTCGCCATTGTAATGAACACTATAAAACGACACGGAATTGTTTTCACAGTCACTCAAATCTGTCAAATGAGATCTGTCAATGAGAATTTTAAAATATTAAAAACCTCAGACTAAGTCCTCGAGACACGCTAAAATTTGCGGTTATGTCTAAATACAAAGACAATAGACGATAGGTCCGCTACGCACGCCATCTATTAAAAGTAATCCGAAATGGGTATTCCCATACTAAATTACCAATTTTGAATTTTTCCATTTTTCACCTGTTCTTTTGGATTTTTCTAATTTTTTTTTAAACCACCCTTCTATTAGAGCAAACAAAACAAAAAAAAATGATTCAAATCGTCCAGTAGATTTATATATATATATATATATATATATATATATATATATATATATATATATATATATATATATATATATATATATATATATCTGGTATATATATATATATATACCAGGTGTCCCATTAAAAAAAAATTGTACTAAAAATGATCATGGGAAATTCACCAAAAATATTTTTAAGCTTCTAAAACGACCGCAAGAGGGTGTGACGAGAAAAAATAAATATACATTTTTAAAAATCATTTTTTTGTATATTTTCAAGTGTTAACCGAGTAAGAAAAATTATCAGTTATAATTAGCAAACTGCCTCCTACAACTTTGTTTTATGACATTTTGTCGTAACTTCGCGAATAAAGAAGTGGGGGGGGGGGGGGGGGAGTTTTACCTATTTAGATAAAAAGTCGTCTAATGTCCGTTTGTCTAAACCGATTTTCCTCAATTTGGGTTCATTTAAAAGGCAATTGCTGGGACAATCAGATAATATGGGAGATAAATTATTTAGTTTATACATGAAACTGCGAGGTGACGTTACATTCAACAATAGCTTTTTGAAGTTTTGTTCAGTTTTTTCAAATGGAATGGTACAGCTTTTATTACATGGCTAGAAATGTAATTTAAAGAGGAATCATCCAGTGAAAACCCGAAATCGATATCTCTGATATGTCAAGAGATATTTCGGTTTTTCTGAAAAAATCAGTTAGTTT
Organism: Cosmopolites sordidus; assembly: GCA_031761425.1. Lineage (NCBI taxonomy): Eukaryota > Metazoa > Arthropoda > Insecta > Coleoptera > Curculionidae > Cosmopolites > Cosmopolites sordidus. The sequence goes on along the minus strand of JARFXV010000401.1, from coordinate 25,979 downwards.
TAATTTTTACCGTAATATTAAGTTAAAAAATTGGTCTTAATATTTAGGTCGCAATCGCAAACGCAACAATTTTATTTAAAAAATTAAATTATCTATTCAGTATCAATCATCATAAATGTTCTAATCCTGACCTTGATAATACCTAATTTAATTACGTAAGCGGAAAAAATGCCTTTCCCCAATTGTTGCATTTTCTCTTTTATGATGCTTAAATACTACTTGACAGAATATTGAAATCAGTCGTTAATAAATATGGTATATATGGTGTATATATACCAGGTATATATATATATATATATATATATATATATATATATATATATATATATATATATATATATATACATATATGTATATATATATATATATATATATATATATATATATATATATATATATATATATATATATATACAATGTTATATTTCACTTTTTTATAATTTTCTGTTTCTAGTTAATTTTTAGGTCGCTGATGAATAGTATTTTAGATTTTGTTTTAGATTTTTCCACATTAATCACACATTTAAAATGGTTTTTCAATATATTAAAGTCCCTCGATATAAAAACTAAATACTGTTTAAACTGATATCCAAAAATATGCAAAACATTTTATAGTCGACATCACCACAGATCGATTTAAACGTCATTATCTCGGTTGTTACGCTACAATATCTTAAACGTATGCAGAAATGCCTTTGCATAACACACAATGCATTAATGGACAACAAGACAATCAAACTTGTCCGCCTAGAACGTGGAAGCTGTAACAATGGCGATATCATGCTGATAATCATTCTCTTAGATGTATAACAAATACCCAGGGGTATGTTTTGAGAAACTTTCATCATAAAATCTTACACAAAACAGTATTTCGATTTTTGAATGTAAATTTGATCCTAAGGTACATGAAGTAATAAGTAAATCTATAGTAGAAAAATAGTAAACTAAAGAGCATACTTATTTACATGTTACCTTTTTAATGTTTTAGTAAACGGTCTATTTGTATTAAACATATTATCGCCTGTTAAAATTGATATGTAAACATGTTAAATTGATCTGCAAGTTTGGGCGTTTTTTTTCACTAAACTTCCAAACCAGGAAACCAAACCAAATGAAAATAATCTTTCAATTATCAAAATGAAAAACATTTGATTCTGACTTCAATCTTTCGTGAACTATCCGCTTTCTTGAACGGAAAGTTAAAAAACTTAGACCGCTCGTCAGATTTATTACCGTAATCTGTAAGAGACTAATTTCCAAAGTTTTTTCAGTTTGCATTTTTTCTTTAATTACATTTAATTGTTTGATTTAATTATTGTTATGGATGACTTAAAACTTCTTTATTTATCACTATATACAATATTTTCTCATTACCAAGTCATTCGAATTGTAGAACTATCTAAACTTTTAAATCATGAATAAGTACTAAGGTTTTCACAACGTTTCGACGCGATCGCAATCGTCATTTTCAAGTGTTCAGGTTGCAAGATCGAGTGAGACTCGTGTAACGCAATCCGCAATCCTCGACCCACCTTTCACCCACCTTTCACCCACATATTTTCGAAAATAACTCCGAAATTGCACATCAAGTAGATAGGGCAATGGTTTCCCTGGTCAGGTCACTTTAAAACCGTTGTATTCTCTTCCTTGGTGTTTCTGCTACTTGATCGCTGACAATGTTTGTGAGTCAAGCGCATCGCACCACTTCCCTCTGCAAGAACATATAAACAAAGAGGGTTTTATCTTAAGATATATTATATTTTTAATCGCATTTTGATGGTCGCACTTTGAATGTTTCGGCTGTTTAAAATGACTACCTACGGTCATCCTCTTACCTTTTTCTTACTTTTTGTCTGGCTTGCACTAACACTGAATAACTCCAAGTTAAAGATTTCTCTTTTTTATTTCAGAATGTTGGATATGGTCATCAGATGAAGATGAAGTCCCACACAGTCCGCATATTACAAGGCGCATTATAATGTACAAGATCCATATATTATAACGCTTTTTACTAATGATTTGATTATTAGGAGTTTTAATTTCACCGATAGCATGCTGTTTCTACAAATCAGCTTGTAAACTATATTAGTAGCGGCAGCGGCTTTAATTCGCGCTGCTCTTGTGTGTTTGCTCCATGTCATTCCTTTGCCGAATGTGATTTCTAAATAATTCACTGTATCTTACCAGGTCACATTTTCGCTTTCTATTTCCAACGATCGACTGGGACATTTTTTTTTTGTTAGACATAAAAGCTTTGCGCAGTGGCATTATCGTAACCGATGAGGTTTATCCGAGGTGCGATTATTGCTGGGAGACGTTAAAGTGAATTCATTTGTGATTTACTTATTGGTTAAAGACGACACCACCTCCTCGTGAGCTCCTGGTGGAAACGACTGGCCGGCAATTAGTCGTGTTATTGACCTGTGATACGCCATAAGCTCCGACCTACGACTAAGAGGTGTAAGGAAAAGGGTTGGGGAACCCTTTCCAAAAGGGCGGGCTGGGAAGGCTCTGCCGAGGCTCCGGCTGGGCCAGCCCTTCTGGCGCTGAGTGTTTCAGCGAGACAAAATGGAATTTCAATATGTGAGGCAAAAGAGGCAAAGAGATCCGGCTTCTGGACTGGATTCTAGTGAAGAAGAGAATAGTATGCCTGGAAAAAGAGTTAGGGACTCCATAGATAATATGAACAATGAGCTTAGTGACTTGTGGGACCTTATTGGCGAGCACATCGGTAAGGTTGATGCTGGCTTAGATCAAGTGGAGGACAAAAAGAAGAAAAAGAAAATGAAACTGCACATGCAACACATCAGATCGAAAATAGAAGAAGTCAAACAAAGGGTCAGCAAAATCATCATGTCGACCCGTGACAAGAGTGCGGACAGTTTGGACGAAATTAAGAGTATAATCCTTGCACAGAATGAAAAAATCTCTGAACAAAATAAGAAGATCGATAATGCAATCTCTTGCAGGATGGAGACGCCATCGTATGCAAACCTCACCGCTAGCAACGCTGTCAAGGTTAGTGGCATAAAGAAGCCGTTAGCTGTACCTAAGTTATCTAAGATTCAGTTCTCTAAGTCGGTGGACGGGAAGGACATGTCTGGCGAAGAACTTAAAAAAATAGTAATGCAGAAGATATCACCCAGCACTTTGGGCCTTAAGCCAACGAAAATATACGCCACAAAAAATAATAAGGTGATTATAGAAACTCCAATAATGACGTTAGCAAAATTGCTAACTCGGCTGTTATCAAAAAGCTAGATATTCATGTCGCTTCAGTTGGTAAATACAAACCGAGACTAACTTTATTTAACGTTCCTTCGAACATACAGAAGGAAAGCTTAAAGAAAGAGATCATTGAGCAGAATTTCACGGCATGGTCGGCTGAAGAACTGGAAATTAATCCAATCTTTAAATTTGGCCCCAAGGACAAATATTATGTCCAGTGGGTCATTGAAGTTAGTGCGGAAGCAAGGAAGAAGCTACCCCAAAAAAGTCTTATATATCTGGGATGGCATTCGTGCAAGATCGAAGATCGGGTGCAGCTGACGGTTTGTTATAAGTGCCAAGGTTTAGGTCACATCTCCACTAGGTGCACCGCCGAAACGGCCTGCGGTCACTGTGCTCAGAAGCAGGACACACGTAGTTGCCCTAATAAAAATAAAACTGAAGAACATAAATGTATACTCTGTGTACATGCCAAGATGACGGATGTTAGACATCGTGCGAGAGATACCAAATACACGATTTTCAAGAGAAGAATGGAGGCCTTTGTTGCAAACATTGATTTTGGGAATAACGATGAATAAGAAGAATCATGTGAAGATCGGCCAGCAAAACTTACACCACAACTATGCTGCGACGTTGGACTGCTTGACGACTGCTATTGAAAGGAATTTGGATATATTATTACTTCAAGAACCCTACACTTGGGTGAGAAATGGTCTCCGCACTGTTCCTGGTCTGGGTAGGCTTGGTCTGATTGCTGATCAGAACGTTTAATTCAAGGCATGCATTGTTATAGTTAACCCGTCATTTCATGGGTTAAAGATTTCTCAACATACCGATGAATTTAATGCTGTTGCAAACATCTCGCTTCGCGGGAGTAAGTTAGTAGTCTGTAGCGTCTATTGGTCGCCTGCAGGAGATTTCGTTGTAGAATCACAACTGAGTAAAATCAGAGTGATCTGCAATCAATTTAGTTTCAACCCTTTACTACTAGGTATAGATTCCAATGCACATCACTCCGCATGGTATTCACGAGACATGAACAACAGAGGAGAGACCCTTGCTGAATTTTTAACTACTGAAAATCTACACGTGCAACATCAGCAAAACTTTGACAACATACAGCAGCACGTTGGGCGACAGTAACATAGATATTACAATTGGTAATCACAGAACCCTCGATAGACTGAAGAATTGGAACATCTTGGAGGACACATTGAGTGATCACAGATTAATCACCTTCTGTTGGGAATTAAATTACGATCCAGATCAAATAATATTTAAAACGTGCATGAATAGAATTGACGTGGACAAAGCATTTGACATGGCCATCGCGGGCTTAGCTAGAATAGACCGAATGCTCTGGGAACCGACGATTTCACACATTGACAAAAGGGTTTTGGAATTAGAAAAGTTACTCAGAGATATCACTGAAGAGACGGTTCCTAAGAGAAGAGTCTTCCATTCCAAGCGTACATGGTGGAATGAAAATATTAATTCCGTCAAAAGAGAATGCTATAGACTCAAGAGAGATTATCAGAGAGAAACGAATGCGGAAGAACGTATAGGAAAAAAGAATAGATATTTGGATATGGCGAGGAGATTACGCCAAATAATTAAAATGGCTAAAAATGAATCGTGGAACACGTTTGTGTCAGAACAATTAAGAGAGGATCCGTGGAGTATTCCATATAAGTTGGCTTTTGGCCGAATAAAGGGTACTGGGAAAATCGTAGAGTCTATTAAAACAGGGCTAAATGAAGAGGATAGAACTATAGATTTTGATGAGACAGCAGAGGATTTTGAAGAACGTCACGGAAGGATCTTACATATTACCAGAGAAGAGGTTGAAGGAAGCTTGTCGAATATAAATATCAAGAAAGCGCCGGGACCGGACGGCATTCCGGGCATAGTGCTTCAAACATTGGCGGTGGCCATTGCGGACCTGCTCTGCAGGATCTACAGTGACTGCCTCCTCCTTTCGTACTTCCCCAGAAGATGGAAGGAGTGCCTGCTCGTGATGATTCCGAAACCAGGAAAAAATGCAGAATATTTAAAGTCCATCAGACCGATAACGTTATTGCCGATATTAGGTAAAATTTTTGAATTCTTTATCCGGGAACAGCTTTTTCATTTCACGGATGATTAGGCTTTTCATCATGCCAATCAATACGGTTTCATCAGGGGCAAAAGCACTAATCAAGCTCTTCAAAAATTCACCAACAAAGTAAGAGAGGGCACGTATAGATACACAGCCGGTATTTTCTTAGATATCAAGGGCGCTTTTAATAATGTTTGGTGGCCGGTCGTGCTGCACGCTTTAAAAAGCAAGAATCCTCCGAAGTACTTGTTCGGGATGATAGTTTCCTATTTTGCAGATAGACACGTCAGACTTGATATCGGGCCGGATGCGGTCCGAAAAACTCTTCAAAGGGGATGTCCTCAGGGCTCGAAACTGGGCCCGACAGTGTGGAACCTGATCGTGGACGGTTTATTATTGAAGTTTGATGCTCCTTTTGACTTTGAAATGATCGCATATGCGGACGATCTGGCTATCATTGTCGGGGGCAACAGTAGACCAGCCTTGGAGGTTAGCATGAATCAGGCCTTGCAGGTTGTCCATAACTGGGTAGCTTCCAACAAGCTTGAAATTGCATCTGATAAGTCCAGGTACCTGGTGTTCGGTAGGAAGTTAAGGAATCCTACGGTGAAAATCGGTGGGGATTATATCAAAAGATCCAAACAGACCAAATATCTAGGCATTACGGTGGATGACAAGTTGTCATTCACATCACATATTAAACTCGCTTGTGAGAAAGGGAAAACGTTGTTCCAGGCCCTAAAGATATCCTTGAGTAGACTTTACTCGATGCCTGCTGAGTCTCTAAGGACGATCTTTTACGGTGCAGTTATCCCGGTCCTAGCTTATGGATCTTAAGTTTTCTCGGACAGGCTAACCATGGCCAGGAACATTAATAGACTAGAGTCTCTGAGGGGGGCCATTTCGCGCACAATTGTGGGGGCATACATAACAACCTCCACAGCTGCTGCTTGTGTAGTGGCCATTATCCCGCCCATACAGGACATCATTTTCGAACATCTAGATGCTAAAGCCCATAGAAGAGGACTGATGGTCAACAGATTCGACAAGTTCATTCCAGAAGAGCCAAGGATGAATAGGAAGAATATAAGAAGCATTCTAAGAAATAGAACAAACGAAAGATGGCAATCCGAGTGGGAGTCGGGAACTACCGGTAGAACGACATTCTCGTTTATTCCAAGCATCTACACATTGCAAGGAATGGATTTTACGGTCAGTCGTAAAACAATTCAAGTATTAACGGGTCATGGGCATTTAAAAAACATTACCAAAGAATAGGCAAAACGGAAGACCCAAGATGTGCAAATTGCAACGAAGAAGATAATCCACTACATAGAATTTTCAACTGCGTCAAGTTTGATGATAACAGAAGCGTCATCGAAAGATTTGTGGGGTCTGATTGGCCTGTTAGTCCAGAATTACTATTTCTCAAACTGTTGAGGGAGGATAGATTGCACTTGTTGGAGGGCTTTGTGCCGGATGGGCTGGGAACACCCCAGCTGTTTTAGAGTAATTATTTTGTTCGATTTTGTGAAGGACTGTTTTTGTTTAGGTCAATAATTTTAGTTTTTTGTATTGGTTTTGTAATAGATAAGTTGTGCTTTGACGTCTGTCAGCGTTTAAAGTACCAATGTTAAATAATAGGCTATGGCATTGCGTATAGCTCCAAGGATGAGCACTCATCATTGGTGGCAAGTAATTAAGAGCATTTTAGGAGGGTTGTAGGTACCTCCTGAACTACGGTCCATTTTGTGTGGCCGCCTCTCATCGCTTCACGGTAGAGTTTAGCTCAGTTGGCAAAGCAAGATGTGAAAGGCTATTAATTAATTAATAGTTAAGTAGGTACCCTTTATATTATTATACATTATACATATTATATTTTTTTATATGATTGGCAATAAATAAATGTTAGAATGAAACAAATAAGAAGGAAGATATACCTTGTTGGGTATTTGTTAATAAAAAAGAGGGGCACCATCTATCCCCTTCAGGGATAGGTGGTGGAGAGGGTTATGGTGGGTTTCTTCTTTCTTTCTTTGTGAGACATAAATAGCCTGTGTCTTCGTGATATTTATCTTGATCTTCAAGGCTATCATCCACTTCATTAGGTCATCCAGGTATTCCTGAACGTATCTGACCACGTAGTTCGGCTGTGGAGATCTGGCCGTAATATTTTTGACATCGGCATTCATGGCATATCATACACGGCATACATGGCATCATATTATGCGAGTGTTATCCCTCTTTGGAAAGTGCCTCGTATATATATATATATATATATATATATATATATATATATATATATATATATATATATATATATATATATATATATCTATCTATATATATATATATATATATATATATATATATATATATATATATATATATATATATATATATATATATATATATATATATATCATTATCGATCCACTGCAGGAGGATGAAGGCCTCTTCAGCTTGTTTCCAACTTTGACGGCCCTGGACTTTCCTCTGCCACTCTGGTCCAATATACTTAACGATGTCATCAATCCATCGTGCTTTCGGTCTTCTTCGCGGACGTTTGCGATCAAGCGGTATCCACTCCAGGTCCATCTGTCATCCCATCGCCTCGCTATATGGCCTGCCCATCTCCATTTCAATTGCTTTACTCCTCCAATGATGTCACAGACTTTCGTTTGTTCCCTGATGCATGCGCAGGACTTTTTGTCTCGTCTTGTAATGCTAAGCATACATCTTTCCATTCCTTTCTGTGCTACCCGAAGTTTTTGAATTGATTGTGATGTGAGTGTCCAGGTTTCACTTCCGTATGTCATAATCGATAGAACGCACTGATCGCAGACTTTTCTTTTCAGGGAAAGTGGGAGTCTGCTCTTAAACACAATATTGAGCCCGCCAAATGCCTGCCAGCCACATTTAACACGCCGTTCCACCTCCCGGGCGGTATTCCCCTCGATTGAAATCCTCTACCTAAGATATATAAAGCTGTCCACAATCTTCAATATATATATATATATATATATATATATATATATATATATATATATATATATATATATATATATATATATGCAGGCAGATACATGGAAAAAATTACACAAAAAGCACAGGAACTGATCCCACTGAAAAAGAACACAAAACACCCCTGGTGAGACTCGGAATGCTAATGTGCATTGCAGCGACGCAAACGAGCATTTCAGGAGTACAACACTAAAAAATCCCCAGAAAGTCAAAAACCTTTTGACGTGACTAGAAAACAGACCGTAAAGGTTATCAGGCAAACTAAGAGGAAGTACATGAAGGAACAACTAGACTCTATAGAGGAGAATTTCCGCAATTATAACACGAGAGACTTTTATAGGACTTTTGCAAGAGAAATCCGTGGATGCACACCACAAAATCTTTGTTTCAGAAAGCGGAATGGGAAATTAGCGTTAACCAATCTGGAGAATTGTCAGGAGCTGGCACACTATTTCTCTGATCTCCTCAATTGTCCCGAACGCGACAAAGATTCCCTATGGAAAATTTTATTCAAACCCACTCAGAATCACCACAACCAACACAGGCACATACGCAAACTAAAGAATAACAGGTCATCCGATGAAGATTGAGAAATTTTTAATCCTTTCCTGATTAAAACTAGAGTACGCCAAGGAGATGGGTTACCCCACTCCTCTTCAACCTGGTCCTGGACAAAGTTATAAGAGAATGGGAAAAAGAACTGAAATATCAAGGACACTGGAAACCAATATGACTCGCGCGATCCAAAACAATTCTTCTGCTCAAAATTAGATGTACAAAATTTAAACACCAAATACGGCAAAATAAATAGGGTCACTCACTTCAAATACCTGGGCGAGATCCTCGAACCCACAGGAGGAGAGAAGATAGCACAGAAGACTCGATTACAGAAGATGAAGAGGGCATACGGCAAGACGCACAATGTCTACAATAAGAAATACCTATCCACATACGCAAAAATAAGGCACTACAACACAGTAATCAAACCAGAGGTACTATACGCAAGCCAGACACTTACACTTCATACAAAAAGCGGCATAGAAAACATACTAAAAGAAGAACGCAAAATTATAAGGACGACCCAAAACTGATAGAGGAAGGATACAGACTACATTCTCGAAAGACCACAGAGAGAATGTCCAACGTAGCGGCGGACATAAGAAAAAGAAGGTTGAAATTCTATGGAGATATCAGTAGACTCACCAACAGAATTTTTATATACATACAAGGAGTCAAGTCAACAGTACCATGGTTCACACATGTCTCTGATCTGAGGAAAGGTACGGAGGATAGAAAGAGAATCCACGGAGAACGGATGAGAGAGGTGTGGAGGATCAGAAAGAACACTCGAAAATAAGTCAGAATGCTTTGCGTTATCCAACCGGGTCAATACGCACCTAATAATAATAATAATAATAATAATATATATATATATATATATATATATATATATATATATATATATATATATATATATATATATATATATATATATATAATAATATATATATATATATATAATAATATATATATATATATATATATATATATATATATATATATATATATATATATATATATATATATATATATATATATATATATATATATATATGTATATTTATTCTAAATCAATCCGGGTGTCGATCCGTTGATCCTGTGAAAAGTCACGACGTTTCGCCAAAATCGCCTTTAACATTTTCAAGTGTTGTCCGCTTCGACTGAAGAACCCAACTGACCAGTTGGACCTAGTATGATGCCATGAATGCCGTGTGTGATATTCCATGGATGCCGATGTCAAAAACATTATGGCCAGATCTCCACAGCCGAACTACGTGGTCAGATACGTTCAGGAACACCTGGATAACCTAATGAAGTGGATGATAGCCTGGAAGATCAAGGTGAATATCACGAAGACACGGGCTATTTATGTCTTACAAAATAAATAAGTCCCAGTCGATCGTTGGAAATAGAATGCCAAAATGTGACCTGGCAAGATACAGTGGAGTATTTAGAAATCACATTCAGCAAAGGAATGACATGGAGCAAACACACAAGAGCAGCGCGAATTAAAGCCGCTGCCGCTACTAATATAGTTTACAAGCTGATTTGTAGAAACAGCATGCTATCGGTGAAATTAAATTGTAATTGCGCCTTGTAATATGCGGACAGTGTGGGACTTCATCTTCATCTGATGACCATATCCAACATTCTGAAATAAAAATAACTTGGAGTTATTCAGTGTTAGTGCAAGCCAGACAAAAAGTAAGAAAAAAGTAAGGAGATGACCGTAAGTAGTCATTTTAAAATATCTTAAGATAAAACCCTCTTTGTTTATATGTTCTTGCAGAGGGGAGTGGTGCGATGCGCTTGACTCATAAACATGGTCTGCGGTCAAGTAGCGGAAATACCAAGGAAGATAATACAATGGTTTTAAAGTGACCTGATCACAGACATTATTGCCCTATCTACTTGATGTGCAGTTTCGGAGTTATTTTCGAAAATATGTGGGTGAAAGGTGGGTCGAAGATTGCGGATTGCGTGAAACAAGTCTTACTGGACCTTGCAACTTGAACATTTGAAAATGGTGAGTGCGATCTCGTCGAAATGTTATGAAAACTTTAGTACTTGTTCATGATTTAAAAGTTTCGACAGTTATACAATTCAAGTGACTTCGCAATGAGAAAATAGTGTATATAGTGATAAATAAAGAAGTTTTAAGTCATGAATAACAATAATTAAATCAAACAATTAAATGCAAACTGACTTTGGAAATTAGTCTCTTTTAGGTTACGGTAATAAATCTGACGTGGGCTCAAGTTTTTAACTTTCCGTTCAAGGAAGCGGATAGTTCAAGGAAGATTGAAGTCAAAATCAAATGTTTTTCATTTTGATAATTGAAAGATCACCTTCGCTTTGTTTGGTTTCCTGGTTTCGAAGTTTAGTGAAAAAAACGCCCAAACTTGCAGATCAATTTAACATGTTTAAATATCAATTTTAACAGGCGATAATATGTTTAATACAAATAGACCGTTTACTAAAACATTAAAAAGGTAACATGTAAATAAGTATGCTCTTTAGTTTACTATTTTTCTACTATGGATTTACTTATTACTTTCATATACTTTAACTTAATTTACATTCGAAAATCAAAATACTGTTTTGTGTAAGATTTTATGATGCAAGTTACTCAAAACATGCCCCTGGGTTATTGTTATACATCTAAGAGGAAATGTTGTTAATTGTTATACATCTTCAGAAAATTATTGAAAGAATCTTCGACTTTTCAAAAGGTTCAAAACACAAAGACATTCATGCTAATACCATTTGATACCCAATTAACAAGAGGGCTAGACAAAATTTTGAAAAAAGTGGACATTAAGGTTGTGTACAAACCATATAATAAATTAAGAGAAGTTCTGGGTAATCCAAAGGATAAAGTAGAGTAACATGAAAAGTCGGGGATTTACGAAATTAGTTTTCAAGACTGTGATCGAAGGTACATTGGGCAAACAAAAAGATCCATATTGACAAGATATAAAGAACATGTTGCCCACATTAGATATGGGAGAAATGAAAAATCTTGTGTTGCTCAACATGCAATCGAACACGACCACAGTATAGATATTAGTAATTTAAGACTAATTAAGAGTGTTAATAATAATAGGGCTTTGGATGCATATGAAAGAATTCAAATAGAAAAATGTAAGAAACTCATGAACCGAGAAAAAGCACCTATACCGTTCAGTCAACTTTTTCAATTTTTAATGTAAGGCTTAGTAAACTTCACCATTCATGATTTTTACACGCTTCGTTAGGTAGGGTTATTCATATAAATAGAACATAGTTAAATTATCTCCTAATGATGCTGACATGGTTAGCGAAAAGTGCGTCGAGAAGTTCAAAAAAGTGATTTGGTGTTTAGTGGTAAATCTCTTCAAGTTTAAACGGATAGTTCTAGAAAAAGAAATAATAATAATGAACGACAAATAACAAATCAAAATAAACTTATTAAGCAAGTCGTTTGATATTTCTTGTTCTACAAATGTATCATGGTTTGTAGTTGTATAATTTGCATGTTGTGCAAATAGATGCATAACTTGTGCATTATACGTGGATGGAGAAAAACGTAAACTTCCAGGATAGGGAGAAACTTGAGGAGTTGGTACAGAAGATGAACCATGTCTGTAAGCATATTCTTCAACAAGTTGTTGTACGCATCGTCTAAATTACAGAATTTTGTTTTCTGGAATTTGGCGTACATAAAGAAGCAAATTAAAAAAAAACGGGTGTGATCATTATCTTTCTCTCTCACTATTGATCGCTTAATCTTTTCTTGTATATATTTTAATTTTTGTTTCTCAATTTTTATCATTTGTTCATTCGAAGTTTCAGTTTTCCGTTTTCTTTTAATTGCTTTTGTGTTATTATTTAATGCTTGTCGGCTTCCTATTTTCTTTCCACCGTTATTTCTTTCGATTTCGTTAGTTTCAATTATTTTTGGTATGGTGTTACTGTCATTTTGCCATTTGTTTATTTCGATATCTAAATTTGCATTTGGAGCCTTCAATATCTTCATTTCGCTGACTATTTTCATTTTCGATTTGTGCACTTTCTGCAATTTCTGTATTGCAATTTCCACTAGAAACTCTGGCTTTTACTATGTCTTTCAAAAAGATAAATGAATGAAAATATGGCTATTTTGATGTGTAATTAGAGGGCGCTGGATCTCCTGATCGAGGTTTTGGAATTTTTCCTAACTCCATTGCAAACTGGCCCCGCAAAACTTTCATTTTTTCCGTAAAGCATTCTATGAAAAAAAAACCGCTTTAAATTTTAGTTAAATTAGATTAAGGTGCTATTATTTGTGTTAGGTATTTAGCAACAGGTTGTTTATATAAGTCTCTGGGATTTGCTTTTTGAATGGGAGCTTCAACTGTAGGAAATATTATAGCTGAAATTGTAGCGGTAATATGGCAAGAGTTACAGCCCGAACATATGCATATTCCAACAAAAGAAACTTAAAAAAAATTGCTGAAGACTTTTACAACATATGGAACATTCCCCACGTAATAGGTGCCATTGATAGTCCGTGTTATTTCTCCAAAAAATTCTAGGTCTATGTTTTTCCACTATAAAAAATATTTCTCTATTATAGTTCAAGGGATCGCAGATGCCAATTATAAATTGATTGCTATAGACGTTGGTGGTTATGGAAAATAAAGTGGCGACGAACTTTCCAGTTCTCAGATTTGTATAAACTATTAACTACAAAAGAAATCACCTGAACCTTCTAATCTTCCAGGAACAAATACGAAGACACCATATGTTTTTATAGGGGACGAAGCCTATTCACTTTTAGAATTTTTACTCAAACCTTTCGGCGGAAAAAAAATGCCTATCATGAGTTCTTTAACAGCAGACTCTCCAGAGCTCGAAAAACAATGAAAACGAATGCACTTTTGGAATACTGACGACAAAATGGCGTATCTTGTTCAAATCCATCAAAACAGATATACTTGTGACAGACAATATTATTAAATGTATTTATATTCTACATAATACCGTTCGTGATAGAGAAAATATTCAGACACCTAACTGATACAGAAATTGCGCAAAGGAATCGTGAAAATCAAGCTGCTGGGAGACCGTTAAATACAGCTAAAACAATTAGAGAAGCTTTACCAACTATTTCTTTAATAATCCATTTTATTAGCTGTATCAACTATTTCTTTAATAATCCCTTTTATTAGCTTTACCAACTATTTCTTTAATAATCCAAGTTATCGTATTTAAACGACTGCAAGTAAGCAGAGAACCTGCTTTCTTTGTGTGCGCACCCTTAAATGGTACCTCATCGCCAAAAGTCGAAGTGAGTTGATCGATGCATTGTTGTTGAGATAATCCACGTCGAAAGTTGTAGTAAATTATCGCACGAAAATTTTTATGATTTAATCCCATTTAGTTTACTGAGATGAAATTTTCAAGTTACTAAACAAGACAAATAGCGTCTGTGACACAACGGACACCATTGTTGCTAATTCCGGATACATAAATAACAACTCCCGTATAATTAAAATCAAACATTTCCTCTAGGTATTGTTGTTTTCGACAGTATTTTATTTCCGACTTAATTTTAGAATATGCCAATTATGTATTAAAACTTGTTTGTGTAACGCAAATTAATGTATACAAGAGAGGAACAACAATCTAGAACTCTTTTTATAACTTTCTCACATTTATAATTGAAAATACAAAATTTGTTTCATAAAAATATTGTTTATTGGTTCGTGTTAATGTCACAAATTTTTGATACAGTGTCATACACAGCGTTACAAAAGTTTTTTTAACACTTACTGTTTTAAAATAATAATGCGAAAAAATGTACATGAAGAAAATGCAAATGAAGCCATAAAGCGGGTAAATAATATATTTTTTATCGCTTGAACACCTATAGACTCTGTAATTAAGATTGATGGTGCGTTAGAGAAAAAAAATAATTTGACTCAGTCCATTTATCACTGCTTTGTCAAATTAAATATTACCTTATAAGATTTTTCGCCGCCGAAAAAAGATGTTTTCTGTAAAATAATCTTAAGTTTGATAACGTTTGAATATATATATACACTGTGTTAAAATATAATGAATTTTTCTTATTTCTGTGGTGTTGCAGCCCGTTACTGACCCCCTGTAACCCCCTTCAACCTTCGCCTCCAATCGGATCAATTTCCAGCAGCCCCTTGTCAGTTTTTGATGTGCAGTAGTTCTTCAGCACCTCTCCTTACATTGACCAGCCATCGTGTCCTTTGTCTACCTCTTTCTCTGCTACCTGCTATTCACCACTCACCATTCACCATGTGTCCCGCATTTCTGAGTCCCTGAACCCTTGTATAGTTTATACTATTTAGATCCTGGTACAATTGCTTGAGTTCGAAGTTATACTAAATTCCATTGTCATTCGCAAACATTGTTCTGAGTACTTTTCTTTTATATACTGCAAGACTCCCTTCTGTTTTCTTTGTGAGGATCCACATCTCGCAGCCATTGACTATTAGGCGAATGAGTGTTTTATAGATCTAAATTTTCGGGTTCCTTTGGATAAGTTAAGATCTTACAACATAATGCTCTACTGATAATAGTAACTTAATACTGGAATAAGTAACATTGTTACACCTCATAATACGATTTGTAATATCTCCTAAAGTGTTGTTGCTTTCGTCAAGTTTGTTTCCCAGATACGTAAATTCATATCCCAGATACGTAAATTCATCAGGTGATTGCTCTTCCAAATATTATATATACGTCGACACTAGCACATTTGATGAGGGCTTTAAAACCAGAAGTGGGCTTTAATATTAATTGCACTAGCCAATTAATATTAATTGGACTAAAAAACTTTGTGGAATCATGCACAAAGAAGGTAAAAGTTTCAAGTACCTAAAATAAATATTTCCTCAATTAAGTGATGCAAAACTAAAAGAAGTCATATTTATTATTGGATCTCAAATAAGGAAGTTTCTAGGTGATTTCCGTTTTCAAGAAAAATTAAATGAAAACAAATTGACAGCTTGGAAGTGTTTTGTAAATGTAGTAAAATGATTCCTGGACAATAAGAAATATGAAAACTATAAAAACCTCATAGATAGATGAACCTATGAATCTACTGAAAGCCTATGAAATACTAGAGTGGGGCGTATGTCCTTAAAAATGGATTTTTTACACTTCCATTTGGATTTTTCCGGAAAATTTGGGTGCAGTAAGCGATGAACAAGGAGAGAGGTTTTACTAGGATATCAAGACGATGGAAACAAGATACCAGGGATGCTGGAACCCATCTATATTGGGTGACTACTCGTTTTTAAAAATATATGATGCTACAGAACACCAGAAGAAAAACTGTTTTGTAAGTGTAGTGAAAGGATTTCTGGACAACAAGAAATATGAAAACTATAAAAACCTCATAGATGAACCTATGAACCTATTGAAAGCCTATGGAATACTAGGGTGTGGCTCATGTCCTTAAAAAATGCATTTTTTACACTTCTATTTGGATTTTTCCGGAAAATTTGGGCACAGTAAGCCACGAACAAGGGGAGAGGTTTTACTAGGATATACAAGACGATGGAAACAAGATACCAGAGACGCTGGAATCCATCTACGTTGGGTGACTAATCGTTTTTAAAAATAGTTAATGCTACAGAACACAAGAGGAAAAAGTGAAAGTTTTTCTGGCTGTATGACATCTCACGTAAAATATTTTGTATTTACATAATCGTCAGTAATATTTGTGCATTGATTTAACACGTTTTACATGTTTATGTTAAATAAATATTAGATCCCCACCATCGACATCCTGTAACAAAAAAACTGCACGTGTTACAGTAATAAGCTTATCATTTTCGGATTTAGGACTACAAAATACTTCAAAAAGTTTAAATTTGTAGACCTGTAATTATTATGTTAGAAATTACATTTTCTAATAATTTTTAATAAATATTTGAAGCTTGGTACTCTGTTCTCATAAATCTTTCTCGTTCTTTCTCCAATCTTGCTTTAATTTTTGTTTCCAGGTTTCCTGTATTGCCCAAATACACTCCTAGATATTCTATATTGAATTTATGTGCTTGTTCCACTTTGATCTTATTTATTTCGAAATTAATTTATTCAAGGTTATATCTGCTTAGTTTTGAGACATTTATTACTTTTATTAACTTAATCCTGCGGCGGACTCGCAGCTGTCGAAGGATGGCGTGAGCTTAAGTGATTACATTCTCCATTGGACATGGCTGATTTATATGGCCAAGATTTTGATCATTTCTTTATATGTTTTTCACGCGTTCAGCTCCAGCTCGACTATAAGGCTAGAAACCGGTCGTGGATGGCGTGAGTTTAAGTGATTAGATTCTCCATTGGACATGGCTGATTTATATGGCCAAGTTTTTGATCATTCCTTTAGATGTTTTTCACGCGTTCAGCTCCAGCTCGACTATAAGGCTAGAAACCGGTCGTGGATGGCGTGAGCTTATGTGATTAGATTCTCCATTGAAAATGGTTGATTTATATGGCTAAGTTTCTGATCATTCCTTTAGATGTTTTTCATGCGTTCAGCTCCAGTTCGACTATAAGGCTAGAAACCGGTCTCGGAAGACACTTGGTGATGTTCTGGTGGTGGTTGAGGAAATGGGCAAAACAGCTACGTTTGACATTTTAAAGAGTTAATTTAATAAAATAGTTAATCACGTTTTTCTCAGTGTAACATGAGTTATTTTAAAAGTGATATGATGTGAAAATTTTAATTTTGACATTAAACAAGAATAATGTGTAAGTTGTCCTTCTTATTGTAATAAAACAAATCAAATTTCTGCTGAAACGTATGGAATAAATGATGATAAAAATATTATATTTTATTTTCAAATAATATTTTCAGAGGCAATGCAACAAAAATTGAATCCCTATAGATCGATCTAAACAAAACGCAAATAGATGTTGCTATTGTTAAGAAAATTATACCTATTTTCCGCAGAAGTTAATGCATGTCTTAAGAAACGTTCGTTAATTTTATAATCAATCAAACACCTTGATTTCCAGATCTTTTCGACTGACACTACTAGATACACAAAGTAAGAAACTACCAAAAATTTCCACACCCCCTTAGACAAAATGGATTTTCAGAAAATTCCCAAGGAAACCCAAATACGAAGAACAATAAAGGATCAAGAAACAAATGCACTAAAGGTCCTGCTATCATGTGTAAAAGGAATCACTGATAGGATAGGCAGACTACTAAGAAAACATAACATCAGAACAGTCTACAAGCCGCATAAAACTTGTTTTGGCCGAGCGCCGCGGACCGCCCCGAACTACGCTGATACAATCTGCGCAGTCGGCGACCGCCTATAAGAACCAGCGAAACGACCCGTGCACGTCAGGCGAAACGTCGTTAATTTCCACAGAATGATCAAATCGACACCCGGAATGATTTAGAAACATTATCTACTATCCTACTACTATTCTGTTTGTTGGATAGTAGTAGGATATAATGTTCACTAGTGGACGGTTCGGAGCGAAACCGTCCACCAGTGGGCATGCAGCTAACATGGGATACCCGAGAAACTATCATTACATTTCACACCCGTGAAAACATTCGTCAAAACATATATATATATATATATATATATATATATATATATATATATATATATATATATATATATATATATATATATATATATATATATATATATATTATTTATATTATTATTCACATATGGGCCTTAGTGGACCACGCGAAGTACAGGTTAGAGGCGTTTGTTGTTGTTAGCCTTCCTTTGCGCCCATACTGATTTCATTTTTTCGCTATGAGCTTTTTTCCTTTCGTCAGACCAAGTTGTTCCAGTCTTTCTACATTTTTCTCTCTGGCCAACCTCGTTAACCTCAACCCTCAACCCGTTCACCTCTGGCCAGCCTCAAACGTTAACCTTGTGTCTGAAACAGCCTTTATCCCGAATTTCACTTTGTGTAATATTTGTTGATCTTAGGTTCTCTTTAATTGCAGTAATCCATTTAATTATTTCTACTTTAGCTCTACTCCTATTTTCATCAAATTCGACTATTTGTCTAGTTAGCCTACTCGGATTCTATTAAGTCTTCGTTTTCTCTTATCGCTATGTATATCTGTGTATTGTTTGATTTCTAGGTCGAATGAATGTTGATTTCTTTTTCTCGAAGTCGGTATGTTGTGCTATTTATTTCTTCTTTTCCATCTCCCCGATGTCTCTCTTTCTATCCAAAATGAGCGTTTCTGCCCCATTCTGGTTTAATAACTGTGTTGTAATGTTTAGATATGCATTTTTGTAAATATTTTTTGTATATATATATATATATATATATATATATATATATATATATATATATATATATATATAAATATATATATATATATATATATATATATATATATATATATATATATATATATATATATATATATATAATAAATATTTTAGACCGTTTTTAAATGAAAATAACGAAGGCATTGTCTTGCTGATAACACAGGTTTTTTGATTTTTGCACATTCCGTTGATACTGGTATTTATACATTATTTCAGTTCTTTTTCCATTTTCAATCAATCCTTTTAAAAATGCCTAGAAAAATACCTTATTTTAACAGATGAAAAGTAATTGCTTTGTTACAGGGGCTTAATCAACAGGGTTTTAATTAAAGTGATATCCAAGAGACAAATTGCGTAAAGAATAGCCCCAGAAGTGGTAGAAAACGATGTTGTTCTGCAGCTCTTGCTGCACTAGACCGGCAGATGTCAATGATAACTCTAAGTATAACTAAGATAAACTACTAAGAAATAATTTGGAATCTATAAAGTGGTATATCAAGGGAGCTTGTTAGGCTTCAAGGGGTAAATGTTTCACGACAAAGGATAACACGCAGACTGAAAGTAGTACATTTACATCGCAGAAGACCTTTACGTGTTCTCAAACTACTGGTCTTGGAGAGAAGAGTCACTGCTCTGTACGTCGAGGAAGTTTTAAATCTTATAGTGAAGCTGTTCCGAGGCGCAGTGGACGACGAATTTGTTTTCATGGATGACAACGCACCTCCTCATCGAACAGCAGCAGTTCAAAATATTCTATAAAACGAGGGAATAATCAAGTTAGGGTGGCCAGCAAATTTTCCTGAGATGAATGTTTTTCGACATGCTTGGGACATTCTGCAAACACGCATCAAGAAACGAAATAATCCTTCTTTTACCCTGCGAGAACTAAAAGATGCTACTCGTGGAGAATGGGAGATAATTCCACAAGCTCAAACTGATCTTTTAATCGACAGTATGCCAAATCGTCTACAGGCATGGAGGAACTACTGCTTATTAGTTTTATTGAAAGTTGTTCTTTTCATTTTTAAATTTCTTTTGAAGGCAATTGGTGCATATTGTAATTTTTTGATTCCAATATAATAAATCAATTTTACACACATTTTTCATTTGTTGTCGAGTTTTATTTGATACCAGTAAGAGTTGTAATAAAATGATGATTAGCTAAACGAGCAAAAAAAACTTAATATTCCAAACTTTTGGACATGGAGGAAGGGTGAAAGATTTCTGTAATATATATATATATATATATATATATATATATATATATATATATATATATATATATATATATATATCTCGGGACCGGTTTCTAGCCTTTTAGCCGTCATCGGCCGAGCAGTTGATGACGGCTCGGCTAATGATGATGAAAGATTTCTGTAATATTTCCCTCCACGGTTCCGTTACGCTACCTTGTGGGCATACCTGGTACTATACCCGAGGTTCCAGGCAGAATGCTACGAGCGGTCCTGACTGCTACGAGCATTCGCCGTATGATGGCGTGAGTTGTGTGCGATCACGACCCGTCATTAAAATGGCCAGTTAATCTGGTTTGGCTCCGATCATCTCTCCGAACTGCTTTCCTTGCGTTCGTCTAGAGCTCGGCGAGTTTTATTTGATACCAGTAAGAGTTGTAATAAAATGATGATTAGCTAAACGAGCAAAAAAAAACTTAATATTCCAAACTTTTGGACATGGAGGAAGGGTGAAAGATTTCTGTAATATATATATATATATATATATATATATATATATATATATATATATATATATATCAGAAATCTTTCACCCTTCCTCCACATGGTGCCACCGATTGCCTTCGCCGAACTGTCAACCATGCGACGTCACGTGTCTCTCGGGACCGGTTTCTAGCCTTTCAGCCGTCATCAGCCGAGCAGTTGATGACGGCTCGGCTAATGATGATGAAAGATTTCTGTAATATTTCCCTCCACGGTTCCGTTACTTTGTGGGCATACCTGGTACTATACCCGAGGTTCCAGGCAGAATGCTACGAGCGGTCCTGACTGCTACGAGCATTCGCCGTATGATGGCGTGAGTTGTGTGCGATCACGACCCGTCATTAAAATGGCCAGTTAATCTGGTTTGGCTCCGATCATCTCTCCGAACTGCTTTCCTTGCGTTCGTCTAGAGCTCGGCGAGTTTTATTTGATACCAGTAAGAGTTGTAATAAAATGATGATTAGCTAAACGAGCAAAAAAAACTTAATATTCCAAACTTTTGGACATGGAGGAAGGGTGAAAGATTTCTGTAATATATATATATATATATATATATATATATATATATATATATATATATATATATATATATATATATATATATATATATATATATATCAGAAATCTTTCACCCTTCCTCCACATGGTGCCACCGATCGCCTTCGCCGAACTGTCAACCATGCGACGTCACGTGTCTCTCGGGACCGGTTTCTAGCCTTTTAGCCGTCATCGGCCGAGCAGTTGATGACGGCTCGGCTAATGATGATGAAAGATTTCTGTAATATTTCCCTCCACGGTTCCGTTACGCTACCTTGTGGGCATACCTGGTACTATACCCGAGGTTCCAGGCAGAATGCTACGAGCGGTCCTGACTGCTACGAGCATTCGCCGTATGATGGCGTGAGTTGTGTGCGATCACGACCCGTCATTAAAATGGCCAGTTAATCTGGTTTGGCTCCGATCATCTCTCCGAACTGCTTTCCTTGCGTTCGTCTAGAGCTCGGCGAGTTTTATTTGATACCAGTAAGAGTTGTAATAAAATGATGATTAGCTAAACGAGCAAAAAAAACTTAATATTCCAAACTTTTGGACATGGAGGAAGGGTGAAAGATTTCTGTAATATATATATATATATATATATATATATATATATATATATATATATATATATATATCAGAAATCTTTCACCCTTCCTCCACATGGTGCCACCGATCGCCTTCGCCGAACTGTCAACCATGCGACGTCACGTGTCTCTCGGGACCGGTTTCTAGCCTTTCAGCCGTCATCAGCCGAGCAGTTGATGACGGCTCGGCTAATGATGATGAAAGATTTCTGTAATATTTCCCTCCACGGTTCCGTTACTTTGTGGGCATACCTGGTACTATACCCGAGGTTCCAGGCAGAATGCTACGAGCGGTCCTGACTGCTACGAGCATTCGCCGTATGATGGCGTGAGTTGTGTGCGATCACGACCCGTCATTAAAATGGCCAGTTAATCTGGTTTGGCTCCGATCATCTCTCCGAACTGCTTTCCTTGCGTTCGTCTAGAGCTCGGCGAGTTTTATTTGATACCAGTAAGAGTTGTAATAAAATGATGATTAGCTAAACGAGCAAAAAAAACTTAATATTCCAAACTTTTGGACATAGAGGAAGGGTGAAAGATTTCTGTAATATATATATATATATATATATATATATATATATATATATATATATATATATATATATATATATATATATATCAGAAATCTTTCACCCTTCCTCCACATGGTGCCACCGATCGCCTTCGCCGAACTGTCAACCATGCGACGTCACGTGTCTCTCGGGACCGGTTTCTAGCCTTTCAGCCGTCATCAGCCGAGCAGTTGATGACGGCTCGGCTAATGATGATGAAAGATTTCTGTAATATTTCCCTCCACGGTTCCGTTACGCTACCTTGTGGGCATACCTGGTACTATACCCGAGGTTCCAGGCAGAATGCTACGAGCGGTCCTGACTGCTACGAGCATTCGCCGTATGATGGCGTGAGTTGTGTGCGATCACGACCCGTCATTAAAATGGCCAGTTAATCTGGTTTGACTCCGATCATCTCTCCGAACTGCTTTCCTTGCGTTCGTCTAGAGCTCGGCTGATGACGGCTGAAAGGCTAGAAACCGGTCCCGAGAGACACGTGACGTCGCATGGTTGACAGTTCGGCGAAGGCGATCGGTGGCACCACGTGGAGAAAGGGTGAAAGATTTCTGTAATATTTCCCTCCACGGTTCCGTTACGCTACCTTGTGGGCATACCTGGTATTATACCCGAGGTTCCAGGCAGAATGTTACGAGCGGTCCTGACTGCTACGAGCATTCGCCGTATGATGGCGTGAGTTGTGTGCGATCACGACCCCTTCATTAAAATGGCCAGTTAATCTGGTTTGGCCCCGATCGTCTCTCCGAACTGCTTTCCTTACGTTCGTCTAGAGCTCGGCTGATGACGGCTGAAAGGCTAGAAACCGGTCCCGAGAGACACGTGACGTCGTATGGTTGACAGTTCGGCGAAGGCGATCGGTGGCACCACGTGGAGAAAGGGTGAAAGATTTCTGTAATATTTCCCTCCACGGTTCCGTTACGCTACCTTGTGGGCATACCTGGTACTATACCCGAGGTTCTAGGCAGAATGTTACGAGCGGTCCTGACTGCTACGAGAAACCGGTCCCGAGAGACACGTGACGTCGCATGGTTGACAGTTCGGCGAAGGCGATCGGTGGCACCACGTGGAGAAAGGGTGAAAGATTTCTGTAATATATATATATATATATATATATATATATATATATATATATATATATATATATATATATATATATATATATATACAAGGAATGATTAAATCCTATGGCGGGGATCATGACATACAGCTTCCACCATTTTTGTTCAACTACTGCGAACTTTGATTAGAATCAAACATCGAATCTATTTATTTATATCTAGACTGAGTTCACGGTGAGAAACTGAGTGATGTCGGGCAATTCATATTACGTCGAAGAGTAACGTAGAAATTATTATTTTATGAACATTTATTGATACAAAACATCCTCTCTGGTGTCTTTTTAGCGATTTATTTCGACTGTATTTCCGAGAAGCGATCTCAAAGATGCGTATCCTTCACCAATAGTTTACCGACATTATTAGTCCACCCTGTTTCACATTGTAATTTTCGCGATAATAAAAACAGTAATATTTGATGAAAAAGCTTTGGTTTTTGATTTTTAAGAGACGTAAGCTTAATTAATATTCGGATATAAAATCACTCTTCGGCGATATTTTTACGTTGCGTTTTTCATAAAACATGTTTAAGCTATTACATATTTCATTTACCAATGCAAATTAACTCACGCTTTTAAAAAATGTCATTAATCAAACAGTTATGTCGATGATAAAGTCCTGAATTTGATGGATTTTTAATGAACAAAGTCAAAATATGTGTGCCTTAAAAAGTTGTGTAAGATAAAATTACGTAGCTTTTCGGTACTTTATCTATAGCTCAATGGCTTGCCCAAAAAATTGAGTCAAAAGTTCCAGACACTCCAAAATACAATCTTTGTAAAATACAATACAATATGGTTTTTAAGACATCCGAGTTTGTAAAGAATAATAAGAGAAATCGGGAGATTCTCAGTGCCATTGGTTTCTCAGAGTTTTAAAAATAAACTTAGTGCGAGCGAAGCTTCATCATAGTTCTTTCCTTATCGAGGACCCCTTCTAAAGAAAATACCAAACACCTTACACCAGAAATAGGGTAAAATCCTGCCTTAGCCAGAGAACTTAGCTGGGAGTTTGAAGGATTCAATCTCACAGCCTTGCTTTGGGAAATATTCAGGTGGGACAGGGTGGGGTAAAAGTAGGTATCCCAAAAATTAAAATAATATAAGAATAGTAAATACTTATTATCAAATTTGTAAAGTTAACTCTAAGATATTTTAATTTTTCGAACCGCGTTCGTTACCGTTTCGTTAACTATGTTAGCATCATCAGGAGATGATTGAATCTGAATTTAAATTAGCAATATCTTGAAAGTTTCTATCTTTTGAATCGGAAAGTGTAAAAACATCATCCACAAATCTTAGCAACACCTTCAGAAAGTAAATTAATTCATCTTTCGCCTTGGTTTCAAATTTGCTCATGAACAAGTTGCCTGAGAACGTTCACAGCGCATTTCTATTCGTTCTCGTTGTTCGTAAAATATATTATTATGCTGAAATTTTGTTACCTACATAATCTCGTTAGAGACTCTGAAACAATATCATTGTTCAAATCGTTTAACTCGAGTAAATCCCTCAGGTATTTCAAGATATGCGGAATTTGTATACTTGGAAATAATAATGATACGTCAACGTACACTACAACGTCACCTTTCTGTAGTGTTTTTGACTTTTCTTAGGAATTGTGCTTTTGAACAACATTTTTTTTTGTTATAAATGAAAAGATCATATATAAGTTTTATAACAAAAATATTTTTATTTTTCTTTCGTTATAATCAAAAATTTATATCAAATCGAAAATAAATTTTTAAATCTAGTACGGATGACGCGCTAAATGTTCACGAAAAAAAACCGAAAGCTTGTGACCTCGCAATGGTAAGAAACGTCAACACGAATGCCAATATTGGGTCGGCTCGGAACAAATCGGAAGTTATACCGAAATTTTCTTTCGCGCTCTTTTGGAAAAGACCTTCGGAAAGAATCGGAGTCCCGGGTAAATAAAACAATTTATCAAACTTAGTCATTGTTTTATAGGTTTAACCTATATCTTTGACTGCATTTATTGGTTTCCTAGCGATTTGAAAATATATTTTTTTTAATTGTTATTTAGGCTTTCGGTGCTGTTTTCGACTCATGAATATTTACATAAAATATGGAGGCTCAAAGGTAAGTTTAGAATGAAATATTGAAATTAGAATTTATAAATTAGAAATTAGTTTTATAACTTTCATTTATATTATTTCATTCATGTAGG